>PYHX02000158.1:49605592-49745300 GCA_004302925.2 Cochliomyia hominivorax
TATTAGTCCATATTTGACTGTAGTTCACATTTAAGAGTTCTTTAACTCATAAGACTATAAAATTTTAACTAATTTTATTGAAACTATCTATCGTCAATATTAAAATGTTTTAGGCCATATTCTACTATAATTTTCCCAGGATAGGGTTTTAGGCTTCAAATGCTCATAAATATGGGCTAATTGCATTTAGTTTCAGCTCAAGGATAATTAAGTGGTATTCAACATGTTCTCTTTCAGTTAATTAATGTGGACGTCCGCTACGCCTTGCATTTTGAAGATTAGTTTCGCCTTATACAAAGTGTAAAAGTCGATACAAAATTAGCATCCATACAGCTTACACCAGCTATAAAAGAATGATTATAGTAAGGAAGTGTACGCTACTATTATACTATTTTCCGGGAAGGGGTCTTATATGGGAGCTACAGCAAAATTTGGACCAAGATTGTTCATATTTATAATATACTTTGATTATAGTTAGAAAAATCATTGTGCTAAATTTTTTATGGAATTGATCTTTTTTTAAATGTTTTATAAACTCTTATCCGTTTTCCGGAAAATCCCGTTATAAGCGAGCTATAGGAAAATTTGGACCGATATAGGGCAAATTAATATAATATCTTCAGAAGAGTTAGCAAAATAATTGTGTCGACATTCAATAGAATTGGTCTTTATTTACTCGGGAGGGGGCGTTATAATGGAGCTATATCAAAATATGGACCCATGTTAATAAAATTTTTGACATATATTTAAAATAGCTAGAAAATTAACTGTGTCAAATTTCAATAGAATTGGTTCCAATTTAAAAGTGTTATAAGCTATAAATCATATTCCGGGAAGGGACATTATATGGGAGCTATATCAAAATATGGACCAATGTTAATAAAATTTATAACGTATATTAAGAATGGTTAAAAAATAGTTATGACAAATTTTAGTAAATTATCTTAAGAATTGCGGCCCATATGGCACAAAGAGTTTGGGGTGTATCAAAATTTTGCATATTATAGCCTATAACTTTTTTCCGGTTAATCAGATTTTGATAACTTGCAATTGTATGCTAAAATTAATTTTTTGTTTTAGTCCAATTACATTTTTAGAAGAAATTATAAGAGTTCATTTTCGAAATTTTGAGGTTGTTTCAGATATCGGTCTATTACTTCCTTGCTTATAAACCGATATAGCTGGTTTTAAATAGCAAACTGCTTAGGACAATAACAAACAATGTTATTGTCCTAAGTTTTATTGAATTCGGTCAATTATTTTAGGCGTGAGAATGTTTCCAACAGACAGACAGACGGACATAGCTAAATCGACTCAGTTTTTTGATTTGATGCAATAATATATATACATTGTTGGGTCTGAGATGTTTCCTTCTTGCGTTACATACAAATGACAAACTAAATATACCCTCACCACTTGTGGTGGTGGAGGGTATAAAAATCAAATAAACAAAATAAAATAAGATTTCTCTTTTTTAATAACCAATATAACAGCAACGTCTTAAGAAAATTCTATTACATTTAATCACCTGTTATAACAAAGTAATAACAACAATAAGAAACATATAGTGACTGTGTGACATCAACCTAAATACAAGATAATCATAAAGTTAAGGAAAATATAGAGAAATTAATACATAACGAATTTTTTATACTCTACATATGATAAATTTAAAGAATTTCATTTCAATAACTAATTACTTTGGAAACTTTCTAGAACAAAAATTAAAAATTATAAATATTCATAGATATTCTTCTTCATGTTTTTAAGGAACTTCTTAAAACCACTTATATAAAAGAAGACATATATTACATATTTGCTGAAAGGTCGGCATAACTCAAAATTCGCAAGATTCGACTTAACATCAGAAGTGCATAGTGAATTGAGGTATTTTATTATCGGCAAATTTTTTGTGAGCGTACCGTTCGTATATCAAACAGGATTTCGACAAGGTGTATATACCAGTTATATTAATTTATTGATTATTGCCAGAAATCAAATTTTATTCTATTTGCACATCGCTAGTTGTTTAGGTTTCTTTCCAGAATTTCATGAAGTATATTTCTGCCAAAAAAAACGTCTCCTGAAAAAATCAATTTTTATACCCTCCACCACCACAAGTGGTGAGGGTATATTAAGATTGTCATGTGTACACCAAGAAGGAATCATCTCAGACCCTACAATGTATATATATTTTGGCATCACAAAAACAAAAAATTTATTTTAGCATTCAATTGCATGTGCTTCATCATCATGCAAAAGATCTTAAAAATCTGATTAACAGGAAAAAAGTTATAGGCTATAAAATGTAAAATTTTGATACACCCCAAACTCTTTGTGTCATATGGGCCGCAATTTTTATGATAATGTACTGAAATTTGTCCCATATACTTATTTTGATACAATAATAAATCCAAAGAAGTCATATTGTTCTGGAATCATTAATTGACCTAGCTCCCATATAACGCCCCTTCCCGGAATATGGTTTATAGCTTATAAAACTCTTAAATTTTAACTAATTCTATTTACATTTGGCACAATCAATTTTTTAACTATTTTAAATATATGTTATAAATTTTTATTAACATGGATCCATATTTCGATATAGCTGCCATATAATGCCCCTTCCCGGAAAACGGGTTTGAGCTTATAAAACAATTAAATAAAAACTAATTCCATTGGAACTCACTACAATGCATTTTTAACTTTTTTTAATGTATATTTTTAATTAGAACAATCTCGATCGATATTTTGATGTAGCTCTCATATCAGGCCCCTCACCGAAAACAGTTTTCAGCTTATAAAACATTTAAATAAAGATCAATTCTATAATCAAAGTATATTATAAATATGAACAATCTTGGTCCAAATTTTGCTGTAGCTCCAATATAGGACCCGTTCCCGGAAAACAGTTTTGAGCTCATAACAAGAATACTTTTTGCTTTTATACGCTCCACATTACAAGTGGTAAGGAGAATATATAAACTTTGTTATTCTATATGTAACGCTAAAAATGAGTTATTTCTGACAAAATAATTTATATATATATTCTTGCTTCAAATCAAAATCTCGTCAATCTATCTATCTGCTCACATCCACAAAAATTAAACGAGCTCAATGAAATCTGGCCTAGTAGAAAAAGGCCAGTTCATTAGAAAAAAGTTACAGCTTTTTTAATTATAAATAATTTTATGACTCATTAAGTATTTCTGCGTTATATACTATATACATTTGTGAGTGTGTGTGTGTATATGTACGGAATTTGTGGTTGAGAGTATTGAAGATTCGGCATAGCCGAATGTAGCATTCTTAGGTGTTTTACTTATGACTATCTTGCAGCAAATGAGCGATATGGCTTTAAACAAACTTTGTAGACCGCATATTGTAACTACTTTCATGAAAAATAATGTATTTGTACTTAAAGGTGAAAAATTATTTCTCACTTTTAAAGCAAAATTATTAAGCGCAAAAGAGCTTAACAGAAAATTTTTTTAAAATGACGGCAGATTTGAATTAAGGTGTATTTTTTATTATAAGTTATATTAATATGTACATTTATACCTCCTAACTAAAGATCAACATGTATTTGGTACGTATTGGGTTGATTTGTATCAATAATAAAATGTACTTTGGGGGGTGATCATCTGCAAAGATTAAAACATGTATTATTTTCCGGTAGATATTAAAGTGCCGAACTTTGTGCCAAAAAGGATGTTTGCGAAATTTGTAAAGTGCAAAAAATATTGCGGCTACCACTTCTAAGTACAAACTTATACTCAAATCTCTTTATACGCCGATTTAAAGACCATATAAGCCTTGTCAACAAAATTCAGATCATAATTTTATAATATCTTGTTGAAATTTGGCCACCGTTATGATAACACATCGGACAATTGAAATTGGTGATAATTTATTGTTGTTCTCATAAAAATGCTCCTCCCGAAATGGGATCATAAAAGTAATAAATATGAATCAATCCCAACGAAATTTGTCAAAAATAATATTCTAAAACGATATGACATATTATACGAGAATCGGTCGACTTTAACTTAACTATTTGAGCTTATATCTTGTAACTCTATATCTTCGATGGCTAAACTCTTCACTTCTTCATTACCGACCACAACTTTGCTTTCGAGTATCCCACAATTGCATACCAATACTATTGTGGGGTATTCATTAATCGCTATTCATTACGTAGGAACAAACTTCAACCTCATGTTCTTATCTGCTACCGCTTTTGTTGCCGTTTGGCGCTAAGTGAAGACATTTATATTTATGCGTAGTTATATTATGACATACACTGTAGAGCAAATCAAACACACATTTTAATAAAGAAACTAATTTTTTACTATTCAAATAGAGAAGTGATTATTTTTTTAACTAGATAGAGATAATAGGCTCAATGTTTTTATTTTAGCCAATATTGGGCAATAATTTCGGATATATAATAAAAAGACCGAACCAAGATTCTGTACAATTTTGTTGGTTCAAAATTCAAATGAAAATAAATCGACAGGAGATAAATATGTAATTAAGATTTTCATGAAGTTCGATTAAAAAATCATAATTTTTTAATTTTCGATTTTGCACCACAGTGCATTATATTAAAATTTTAACTAAATCTTATTGTTCAAATGTCAAAAAATACTCAAAATTTTAAGTTCTTCATAAATATCTGACATCAATGACATTTTAATTGTTTTTTCTTTAAAAATTGCGAATATTCAAGTTCGACTCAATTAATATCAAATACTTGTATAAGAAGCTTATTTCTGAGCTAAAATTTTTACCTTAAATAGGCTTCCTCTAGTAAAATATAGGTATTTTCTATTATTTCTACGATTCTTTTCATTTAACCAAAATAATGTATTTAAGACTTTTTACTCTTAAATCATAAATTCATATGAAAATATAAGAGAATTTTAAAGAAAAGTGACATTAAAGTGGGAAAACATGAAGCATGAAAAAAAATATGTTTCTTATACTTCTTTAATGCACATCATAGGAAATAGCTACAGGAAACAGGAAAAAGCAACAACAACAGCAGTATTAAGAAAAAAATATTTTTTAAGCCACACGTATACATGTGTACGCGTGTGTGTGTTTATAAACTCACTTATAAAACTCATTGCATATGTATGTGTATTATAAATGATGTATGATAAATAAACATGTGAATATGTCTTGGATAATAATAACGTGGATGTAAAAGTTCCTCCTCCATTTTAATTCCATTTCCTTGATAAATGCCTAAAGGGCAAAATGTTGGCTTTGTTTGTTTATTAGTTTGATTTACAATGAGATATTTGGGTGTCTATGGTAATTTTTAATGTACAAATGTATGGAACAAACCAAGGCACCCAAAAGAAAATCATATTCCTAAAAATTGTATAAGAAGTTTTAATATTTCCTTAAGTTTGCTCTTCTCTGTTAAAAATAGATATTTTGAAAAAAAATCCATGTTCATGCATAAGTTATAGGAGAACAGATAGAATTATGTTTATTGTAATAAACACAATGATTATTATAAAGTTAAATAGCAACCAAAACCTTCATTCAGACAGACCATAATTTTAAGGAAATTGTAATCTCTCAAAATATATCTACAACGTCTGGGAAATTAATATGAAATATCTAATGTTATTTAACAAAAATAATAATGATAATAAGTTTGTTTAATTTGTTTTTGTTAAAATTAAAGACTTTTAATAATATTTAAAACGTATGAGTTATATGTAATTAATTTATAAATAACTCATACGTGCCGAAGGGAATACAAAATGAACAAAGTATTTGTTTAATTGAGAAATTTTATTAAATTTTAACACCCAGACAGACTTTAATGAGACAAAAAAAAGGCACTTTAGTTCATTATGACGCAGAATTTTATGGAAGGATTTTGTATACTATTTTTAACATTTTTTCTTTCTTGCAGTCAAAACTATAGTTAACAACTAATAATGCTATTTTCGACTCTGTCGAACCTCCATCGTCTAAAAAACTAATTTTTCATTCTTCAGCACAAATTTGAAAAAAAAAACATCTTTAAAAACTAAAGTGAAATACGGTTACTTATAGTTGAAAGTACCTACAAAATATTGGTATCGAGGCACACATTTTAGTGGCCGATTTTTCGATAACCTCCATCACAAATAATTTAAGTAAATATGTTATGCTTTGTACACACACACTCACACATACACTTACAAACGTATATTCTATATATAACAATTTTTCTTATAAACAAAACAGAAATATTTAATGAATCATTGAGTAAGTAATATATTCGGCTATAACTTTTTTTCAACTGAACCAATTTTGGTAATATTTGGAAGGATATTGAAGTACATAATAATCTAATTTTCGATTTCTAATTAACAGTTTTACGAAAATTCTTCGCTGGAACTGAGGGATTGCCTCAGATATCGGTCTATATCTTTTAATATACTAAACCGATTTTACTGATTTTAAATAGGAAACTTCTCAGGATTATGGCAAATACTCAAACCAAATTTCATTGAGCTCTGTCAATTATTAGCATACGGATTTTTTTTTAGGAAGCAGATTTTAATGGGAGGATTAGAAAACAATGGACTGATACCCTCTAAATTAATGATAAATATTTTAGACAGTTAGAAAAATAATCATGTAAAAATTGGTTCATATTCAGAAACAGAATAATAATTGTTTAAAACTCGTAGCTCCAAACATAAAAAGCAAATTGTGAACAGACAGAAAGACATCCATATTATTTAATGGACCTTGATCCTGACAATATGTTCCTGTCTTCTGAGTAAAGAATTTCAATGACACTGTACAGCTTTACAACATGATTGTAAAGTTATGCTATGGAAATCCTTTTTATACTTTAGAGATGGGTTACTATATTAAGTTAAAAGGCCGTCAATCTTCAATGTAAGTTGTCTCAGATATCGGTCTATAACTTTTTTGCTAATTAACCGATGGTTCTACTGTTTCATTTAATTCCTACAAGTATTCTAAACGTGAGAATATTTGGCTCAGATTTTGATTCGATGCAAGTATATATACTTTGTGGGGTCTCAAAGATTGCTTATTGGCATTATATATGGAATGACAAAATTATTAAACCCTCATTGTCTCATTGGTCTTTAGTATTGAATAACAGATAAAGAAAAAAATTTTAACTCCGAACCGCGATAAACTTTAAGTTATGTTATAGTAATCGAATATAGAGATACATTTCCACGTTCTTAAAGTATGGAACAAGATTTATTATATTTTTATTTATCTTTTACAGGACCTAAAGCTTTTAGAATCTTATCTGAACGTATTCGAATGTTATAATGATTGAAGTCTATAATTTTTGTCGTACTCCCTTCTAGTGATTCAGATTCGCATTTCAAACTCTGACGTTCCTTGTTCCTATATAACTCAGTTGTCTTAAACTTAAATGTGTTTAACAGAATCGCTGCTTTGGAAATTAATTTGTAAATTAAATGAGATTCTGCATAGTGATAATTTAAACATACATGATTTTATGTCGCAATTATTATGAAAAAATCATAAATAATTGATATGAATATCATTGTAATCGGTCCATGATTCGAGGAATCTTGGTCGTTTTAAATATTTCATCCCCGTTATTTTTTTACAAATTTTACTTTAAGTTCGAACTTAAAGTAAAATTTGCCTATACCTCTACTTTCGCCGTATGAAATAGCAGTTCAGATGCTACAGATTTATTTTCATTTTATTGATGTGCTGTGCTGTGCTTCGTTAAGAAGGGAATTTTTATTAGAGCTATATCAATATATGGACCGACATTTGTCAATTTAGTTATGTGAATTAAAGAAAAACAGAAAAAATATTGTATCAAATTTCAACAAAATGGATTTATAATTTAGACTTTTATAAACTTAAAACAATATTTCGGGAAGGGGCACTATAATAGCATATATTTAAGTGAGTTCAATAAAAAATACCAATTGTTTGGACTTGGTATATATTTAAGAGGTTTAATTAGTAACGTATATTTGGAATAGTTACAAACATTATTGCACCGAAATTCAATAGAATCGGTCTATACTTAAGAGTTTTTTAGGCTTGAAAACATTTTTGTATTATAATAAAGTACGAATGAAAGTTTAGATCGCCTCAGATATCGGTCTATAGCTAAAGAAACTACTCAAGACTTCAATAAAACTATGTTTTATTATTAAAGTTGTAATTTGGTACTATTTTTAAGATCATTAAGGTGTGAATCAAATTTTATCGGTTCATATTTGGACATTAATTACCTTTAACCACACTTTTGTGAAAATAGTTTTAGGCTTAAAAGTTTTGTAAATATGCATCAGATCCATCGAAATTCAAACATTTTTCTTAATAATTTCAACCTAATGGTACCAGTATTTATGTGCAACTTCATTGGAAAAAATCTGCACAGCCGAATATAGCATTCTTGCACGTTAAGTTTATAAAACTCTCAAGTATAAATATATTCCATTAAAATCCGGTACAATTAGTACCGGATTTTAATATATAATTTCGGTTACCCGAATATTGGTCCATATTCTTAAATAGTTCTTAACTTCAATTAAATGAAAATATTATTATTATTTTTTTTGCATAAGCAAATATTAAAACAACAATATTTTTTGTGGCGATAACAATAACTATTGTTATCAACGTGTTGTTACAATGCGAAAAATACCTAATAACTACAGTATGTTGCTTCTCGTTTATGGTTACCGCAAACATATTTTTTGTATTTTAATTAGTACTCATATTTCTAAAATTTAAGTGATGAAAGGTACCACCACAAGTGGTGATGAGGGTATATTAACTTTGTTATTACATGTGTAACGCTAAGAATTCTTATATTAGCTTAAAATCGAATTAAGCTATATTCGTCTGGGTGTATGTTGTTAACACGCTCACATCCGCAATAACTGACAGAGCTCAATGAAATATTGTTGTAGTCCTGAAAAGTTCCCTAAAAGCAGTATGTTAGAAGATATAGACCGGTATCTGAGACAACTTCTTTCATAAAATTATTAATTATACATCGATAAATTAGAACATATAATATTTAAAAATATAGAGCCTCATTGCTACTCCAAAAATTATACCAATCGGTACAGTAAAAAAGTTATAGCCAAAATATAACTTATGATTCATTAGGTTTCTTTTCATATATAATTCTTTCATATACTGCCTGCTTTTGTGGAAGTATATTTAGATGTGTATGTGAGTATAATGTACATGTACGAAACAAACTGTATTTATTTTTTAAGCATTTATTCTTACTTCTTCTTATTTAGAATATAAATAAGGATTCATTTATCTTAAAATTGTTAATGGTATCTAATAACGAAATTTTTGAAGTCCAGACACAAAAAATGACGTTAAGTACTTTTGAAGTTTATTTTTGTTTCAATTCTTTTCACTTTTAAAAAATCATGATGAATTGTTAGAAATTTGTAAGATAATTAGTGATTTGCCAAATTAATGTTTTGTAAACTGCAGTTAAAAGTTCGTTTTGTGTGATGCTCATTAAATAAATGACAGAGCGAAAAATAAATTCTTTGATTTTAGTTTTGGTATTTCCACCAAAAAAAGTTCAGCAAATAAATCATGATTTTCATTTTTTTCTCTGAAAGATGGAGAAAAATTCTAGAAAATATTTATCAGGTTAAATAATGTTGCGTTAAGCATAATAAATTAGCAGAGATATTTGATTTATAGAAAATATTATAAAGAAAATAAACAAAAGATAACAATTTTTTAATAAATTTTAGAGATAATGAATTAATTAATTTTAACAAACGACAATTAATAAACAGATTCTCTTACAATTTCACTATAGAAATGTAGCATAAATTCAATTTAAATTCCCAATAATCTGTTTAAGAAAATACATATCAAATCATATCGATTTGTGTTAATTCCCCCTGGTGAATTTCCCAAACACTCTCAATAGACATCAAAAAACGTTTAACATAAATTATCGCTTAATAACGTTATGTTATAAATCTTAAGTTTGGCAATTTGGCACAAACGGTGCTCTGAATACTAACAACACCTTAGCACTTAACGCATACTAATACCCTGAAATATATAATAACATACCAACACATCTATAGTTATATGTAGATATGATTTTTTTCGCCAAATACCTTGATTTCATGTTACCCACACATTCAAACATTTGCAAATCCATAGCTTAAGTTCCTGTACCTGTCTTATAACAATTTTCATAATATTCTTCGCTCATTCTCTTAAGAGTTGGCGAAAAAATATGTATTTCGCTTAAAAGAAAAGTTGTCAGCATATGTTACCAGATAGATAAGCTATTATCATAATTTAAGTTGAAATCTAATGCCAAAAGAAATTTACACCCCCTCTGCTCTGCTCTACTCTTCATTTGAAAACAGGTTAAAATGTTATAGTCGATCAAGATCGAATATTTAATGCCCTACACCACATTGTTGGTTGTAAATGATAGCAATGAAAAATTTATGATCGACCGTCATATAATTTCGTTTTCTGATTTATGATTAAGTGTGAAGTAAATTATTGTGATTCTAACATTTATGTGCAGTTTATGCATTTGAAATGGGGGTTGTATTAGAACTAGAAGAAATGATGGACCGACCTTCGTTAAATGTTGAACATCGATTTAAGATTTGTTTGATGCCCTACACCACCAATAATGATTGAGGTATTTTGCGTTTGTGCTGATGTTTGTAACATGCAGAAAACATGATGCTTCCCACCTTTAAGTATACCGTTCGTCTCAGAATCACTTTCTGAGTCGATTTTACGATGTCCGTCCGTTCCACTGTCTGTCTGTCTGTCTGTCCGGCTGGTTGTTCATGTAAACGTTGTCGCAATTTTTTAAATATCGCAATGAAATTTGGTACATATTATTTTGACCTCGGGACAAAGCCCATTCAAATTGGGCATGTTCGCAACAACGTTTCGGGTACCTCCCATACAAATGTTCTTCCCGGAATGAGGTTTTAAGATCATAAAAGCTTTAAATACATGCGGTTCATACAAACCTCCTTTCAAATATCACTTGTAACGACAAAAATCTCACATATATGTTGGTATTGTAAAAATAATCGGTCAAATAATGATAAATATAAGCAAAAATCGATGTGCAAAATTATGCGAGGGTCGGTTCATAATAAATTTATTTTTAAAACGCATAAATTTTCATTAATCTTAGTGTCACAATAATGTATTAAACACTTAAGAATAAATCAAAAAATCAAATTATACGAGGGTCATTGATTAATTTTTTTTAACTACTGTTTTACCCGAAAGATGTGTTATAGGGTATTAGATATTCGGGCTTGACCGACTATATATTCCAGTTTGTTTTAAATTGACCAGTTGTTATTACAATACCAACGCGTATGAGAGATTTGTGCACTTCAAAGTGATACTTAGAAGTGAGCTTGTATGGAACTTATGAGTTGAATTTCGTTGAAATCGCTTTAAACTTTTACTACATATCGAGAGGAAATTTGTACGGGAGCTACATAAAATATGAGACCGGATATTACCAATAGATATTTTTCTAAAGTCAAAAAATAATATTTACCAAATTTCATAAAGATATTGACTCAGGAAATGGTTAAAATTTTCTGTATGTTACAAACATCAGCAACAGTGAATAATGCCTACAGTGATATAGAGTATAATAAGTATTTTAAAAATTGTTGAAATTTTTCACAATTTTTTTTCTTCGAGAATTGCAGACATTTTTCTTTGTGTGAAAAACATATGAATATAATGGGAAAAATATTATTTTCATATTATGCAAATTTTGATTGTTTTCACCATAAAATATTTGGAGAATGTTTAAAATACGTGTTGGATTCTTTTGTATATATATTTTATTCGTTCTTGAAACATATAGTTTAAAAAGGATATTTTTGTTATTTTCTTATTTAATGTCAATTTAAATTATTTGTTACATTTGCAGCTTAAGTGTGTTAAAAGTGAATGAAAATGTAACACCTCCCGCTCTTATCCGTAAACGTATTAAATATTTCTATGATTTAAAAATAAACATATCAATTTAAATACAATTGAAATTCTGCTATCGTGTTACTATAAGCTATGTTCCTTCACTGTTTTGGAAGCGATATTTAAGGATTCTATAAACGCCACTTAACACGTTAGAAGACAAAACGATCCAGGGAAAATTTATAATAATTATGAAGATGTATATTTTGTACTATTTTTATTATTTCTACGTTCAAACTTCTCTGTACATAAGGAGTGAGATCAAAAAGTTTTAACCACACGTTTTTCCTTAAAACTTTTAACCCAACTTTCGATCAACTTAGGTTCTTAAACCACGTCAGTCAGAAAAAAGTGCGTAGAAGAGTTATTAAATATTTTTAACAAACTCCAACTTGGTTCTTCAAAAAGTTGACTAATCATCCAAAGGTCTGCGTCAAAATGTTTCCAATGTTATTGAACAGTACCAAAAGAACTTGCCCATTGATAAAAAATTAGTTCAGATAGAGGGAATGGTTCACATGACGTGACTAAAGCCAATAAAATAGAAGGCATTGTCAAAAAGCTCCCAAGATATTCCGTAGAAAAGAAGCCCGGCAAGTTCAGTGCACGGACTATATGGCACGGAAATTTAAAGCTTATGTAGATCTAAAAACATATAAGGCTCTAAAACTTCCTGACAAGAACGCTGATTAAAATTTAGAGGACAAAAACTGATTACCAGAAATGAATGTATGACGAAACTTATGTGGATATCTTTTCGCAAATTCCTGGTCAGATATTTTACGTTGCTAAAGCTCGAAGTAATATGGAAGAAAAGCTTGAGGCCTAAATCTGTCAAAATTTCCAAAACGTTCTTTGTTTCTATTGTTAAGATTTTATAATGTGTACACTTATTTTTGGCCTGTCTTGGCATCCTGTCGCTATGGCAAACAAGTCGTTGATTGGTATAGGAACAATAATGTACCACGAGAGGAAAATCCTCTAAATGGACAACCTGCTCGAGCAAAATGAGAGAAAGCTCTATAAAAACTTTAATGGAAGGATTTAGGAAAAGTTTTCAACATTTCATCACTAACGATTAAAACTATAAATATATACTTTTTCGTAAATTCTACTATTTTTAACTTAGTAGCAAAAAACAAAATACGTTCTGCCAAAAAAAAAATTACATTGTATGGGCAATACCCCTCCCCCTTGTCTTATCCATTCTACGTTTTATCCAGTAAAACAGTTCCTTGAGAAAAGAGTTTGGAGCAAATTAGAGAACTCTAGTTGTTATAATTCTTTATACATCAAATAATCCATGTTAGCCTCGATTAAGCTATTACCCTCCCTCTGGTCTTATTAGTCTTCGTTTTGTCCAGTAAAACAATTTCTTGAGAAAGTTGTTAGAGCCGAATTCGAGAACTCTCGTTGTTGCAGTTCTTTAGATATACATACAACATAAAAACATACATACATACATACATACATACATACATACATACATACATACATATATACATACGTAGATACATACACACTACTTATTAAAAACAACTCACTAAACTTCAAACCAATCAACCTTCGAGCATAAGGAATCCGAAATCTACAATCGTACTGAACCTGCTCTACTAATCCGCATGAAAGTCTAGAGTATGTCGATTGTAGCCTGCAACCCATAATAAACCTAGTTGAAGAAACAATATAATCGAAAAAGTGTTAAATAAAGTATTCACAATGTTTATATGGAGCCCTACTCCGGGATCATTAACGTAAATACTTTCCAATATCCAATGCACATTATCTTTGATACAAAATTTGAACAACCTAATGGACAACTAACTTATAAAGATTTCCATAAAAGGGTTCCAATATTTTTACTTAAAACCTTCTTCTTCACGCATTCATGGATTACTTTGTTATAGCATGATGACATTAGTTTATTCGCGATATTTCAGTCCCCTGAATTTTCAAGTTTCCCGTCTTTTAAATTTAAGTAGAGAAGTTGAATTTCGCAATTGCTAAAAATGTTCAAAATCTCTTATTTGCATTATTTATTTGTCATTGAACTTAAATCGATTTAACTTATGCGGCATCTTAACTTCTAAATTGTTTAAGTTTAGAAAATTTTGAAATATGAATCTATGTATGTACAGCTGCGTTTAGAATAAAAGCACCACATGCAAACACTTCTTTAATAAGTCATAAAAGTCACTTGAATAAAAAGTTGCAGACACGGCAAATCTCGTTTTGACAAAAAAATGTTGCTTTGTATGAGCCTTACCCCTCCCCCTGGTCTTATCCGTCCTACCTTTTGTCCAGTAAACAGTTATTTGAGAAAATAGTTTGAATCAAATTAGAGAACTCTAGTTGTTATAGTTCTTTATATATTCGATAATCTATTTTAGCCTCATTTGGGCAATACCGCTCTTTCTTTCTTTAAATTCATTTTTCCAGAAGAGTTTAAAAAATTTGGCATCAAAAAATAGCACTATCCGGTTTCAACTATAACAAAAAGCCAACAATAAATAATTGTTGTTAAATTTTTAGTGTCGTTTTTAATCGAATTAAGTTTACAATTTATTCTTAATTCTTAATTCCAGGATAAAAGAGTTCCATTCCTACTCTAAAGCGATGTAAAGACTGATATTATTGTTTGGTGTAATTACTGACCCTCTTTTTAGTTTGCATATACACAAATTATTGTATTGGATTTACACCGAGAAACTGGACAGGCCATTTTATAACAGTGACTCCATTATTCTTGAGCCACTTTCTAGTTATTTTTTGGTATTTTTCGCGTTTTTTCTTGTTTCATTTCTTCAGATGCATACGGTAGCATTACATCATTTAATGTTTTTACATATTCTGACACACCCATTATAGTTTTAATACCGTAAATAGGTCCAACATCACAATACAAAAAGCAAATACATTTTATAACACTGCAACCATTGTGTTGAAAAGTTTTTGTTGTTAATTGTTGATTATGTTCCTTGTTTTCTTCCAAATACAAATATTTTAGACTCATCGGTCCTTAGAATACCTCTTTCCTTTTTCCATATACCAAACCAAGTAAGTTTAGCAAATTTTAATATATTTAAGACATGCGGAGCAGCTAAGATATATGGTCTTTCAAATTATAATCCATAAGCCTTCTGATATAGTCACATCACTTATTGCAAGACTTGATTCTTTTTTATTACTCCCAGCTGAGATAAATGTCACCATCTTTAATTGTAATATAGGATGAACCATTAAAGATATCGGAGTAGTTTTTCGTCCATGACCACCTATCTTTAATTTGTAGGTTATGGCATTTTTAATTATTTTATTTGATTATCTAATAAATTTTCTTATTTCAGCTTAACCACGTTTTTTAATGAGTCCACGCTTTTCTGGAATTCAGCGTTTAGACGAATCCATTATTTAATTTATAATAACAAGTTTCCTGAAAACTTCGTTAATTATAAAATTCAGAAGCAACAATACACTCTATTACATTAAATGTTATAACAACTACTTGGACTGTATAATAGAAATGGTGCTATTATTTTCAGAGGTCCCAATCAAATTTATTCTACTTCTCCTGTTAATTTAGAAGAAATGCATTCATTATCTCCAAGAATAAAGGAACAACTAAATTGTGGATAAAAGTATTCATAAAGAAAAACACAAATCAATACAACGAAAATGTAACATGAGAGTGGTGCTATTATTTTGACCGCAGCTATGTATGCTGACATACTGTTAAATATATTCATTTTTGACTTAACTCCCCATGAAAAAATATACTTTGTATTCTTGCAAACGTTTTCAATATTTTCAAATCATTGTAAATCAATATTAGATTCCATTTTTTTCTAAAAAATATTCACGTATTTTTCATGTTTATGCGAAAATTGTCTTAAGTAAATCCCTCATGTTTTTCTTTCTCTATTTTTCAATCTATAAATTTATTCTATCTTTTTATTTATGTTGTTTTCCTGCCTAACTTACGATTTTTATCGATATAATTTTAATAGTAAATTTATATTTTTTATCGTTCCAAAAAAAAGGAGACTTATCGCTTAACCGCCAGCTATATCAGGTTGTCAACACAATACTTATATATGTATGTGAACATCTACATGTATTATGTATATGTGATAGCAACAACAACAACAAAAAACACAGACACATTTACAATTTTTATACATTTTGAAACAGTTGTTTGACATTAGAAGCCATTAAGGTATCATGTCACGTTAAATGTTAAGCTTATGTCACATTTCATCATTGTCTTTAACTTTAAGGCAGGATAAAATAATGATTCCATGGATTTGATATGTATATGAAATGTTATACATGTATTGTTATATAATACTTATTTATATATCAAATAAAGGTAACAAATACGATGAGATGTAAAATAGATAACCAGAGTTTTAACAAGTGACACATCTTGGATTTTTGGGGGTTTAAATATATATTTTTTTTGAACTGAGAAATTAAAAAAAAATATAACGACAGAACTTATCAACAAGACTTCAAGAATAAAGATTTTAGTTAAAAAAAATATATATATTAAAAATAATATAAATTAAATAGACACCAAATCAGATCATGTTTTTATATCTATTATACCCTACACCACCACAGCTGGTTGAGAAATGAAGCGCATATGCTAATATTAAACTCATTTTTAGGTTGGACCTAAAATCTCTTTCTGACCTGATCTAACCAGTGTTACCGTTGGTGCGACTCTTTTCAAGTGCTTGTGACTTTTTGTGTACTTTTTCAAATTTTTGTCCCCTTTTTATAATTTAGATTTTCGACATAAAACTTCACGAAATTACATTTATTTGGTGCAAAAAGAACATTTCAATAAATTTTATATAAATTATGGATGAAAAAAGTTGAAATTGTGAACAATAGAATCCTAAAAATTTATTAACGAATCTTCAACGAAATCCAAACGGAAATTGAAATTATGATAAATTTAAGAAAAACTGAACGTACGGTAACGCTACCAACAATATACTACATTTATTCGGCAATCTGACAGACATTCGAATATTGAATTCATGAATGAGGACACATCCACCAACTTTGTCTCCATTTTTATATCAGTCAGTCTCCAGGTCATCAGACGCTAATCAGTTGTAAATCACAATTATAGTCCTAATCGATGTGGAACTAAGTGTTCCAATGATTAACAGAAGTGCTGAATAAAAATTATAGCAAACTCGGAGCAACGATCTGCCCTATTCAAAATTTGCTCTAGAAAACAATATATTTTCGTTATGTTCTTAAATTGCAAAGTTACAATAATCTTTAAATGATTCTTAAAAGCTTAATAAAGTAATTAAGGTAGGGTGGTGCCTTCGTCATCACTCGAAGAGAATTATGGTCTATTTCGTGTCCTTCATATTAACAAAATCAAAAGGTTAAACCTGCAATAATAAATAACAATAAGAATAAGAAAAAGTGGGGAAATAATAGTGGACTCAGATAGAGAAATATTAAAAGAAAAAAATTACGGTCCAATATTAGTATTTATTACAGTACAATTCGACGTTTTAGAAGGCAACTTGATCTAAAAGAATGAGCTTCATTAAATTCGTAAGCTCAAAATTTGATAAATCATCTAGGATTTGCCCGTCTCGGATTTGCAATATTAACCACTTCATCCTACATTCACTAACTCAAACTCTTCCTCATCATTATACATCCTAAAAAATCTGATGTTTTCGAATTCCATTTGACTGCCATTATCATATTAACCCGAAACATCAGAAATCCCACAATATCTACACTTGCGAGAATATCAGAACAGAAAGGGTCAACACAATCATTCCGATGCTGTTAAGATGTCCTGGTATCTTACAGTGTCTTACATTGTTATCATCCATAAATTCACGTTGCGATCTCCTATATTACCTCCCAAGTACTGACACTAGATAACCTCCCAAACTTATTTAAACTTTAAATTTATTGCACTCGTCAAGAAGTCTCGAAACTTTCTCTACCTCTACTCTCGAACCAAAAGTGAAGATTGAATTTCTAAATAGGATATCATTTGATCCCAATCAACAGCCTATTTCCTGAATCGAGCTCAGTTCCCTGTAGTAAGATGACCAATTTGCCTTCTTTTTATGATCTCAAAGGCCGATTTCCCATTGAATCCTTCAATAACCCCATACCGTATCCTCAATCTAAGAAAAGTTTTCGCTGCTACTGCTCCCCAATTAGACTCCTCATTTAGAAATAAATGGTGAATTACAGAGAGTGCAGCCTGAGAGGTGATCCCTTAAGCGTCTGCAATGCCCAGAGAAGCACATTTCTACACTTTGGACGACTCTTAGTCTGTCATACAGAGCACCAGTACATCGGAGTCGGTCTCATTATCAAGGTATTACAATTTGTAACTAAGATTTCGGTCTTTAAATCTTTTTTTGTACTGAACCAATTATTTTTAAGAACAAATATTTGCCAAACTTCATGGAGCTAGAACCTTTAATAATGAAGTGGGAGTGTCGGACAAATGGACGGACATGGATAAATCATCCAACCTTTTAATATGATGGTAATATATAACCTATGGATGATTTCTTCATGATGACGGTATTGCAAAGTTAATGTACTCTCTTCATTTGTAGTGACAGAAAGTACACAACTTATTACAAACACAATAAACACTTGGTTCTTTTTTGAGGTACAATATTCTTTGTTGGAACAACAATAAGTTATGCATATATAAATTAAATAGTTGATAATTTATCAAATTTTATAAATTTCACTTATTGAATAAATAAATTTTGATAAAATCTTAAACGACTCCAGTTCACTTTCTATAACAAAAAATAACATTTATTTTTAAGAAAATTGAATTTAAAGAAAAAATCCTAAGAAGTTTTATAATTTGAAAATCCCTCGAGTAAAATAAATTCTTTTCAGTTTTCAATTCTTTTCCAAATCAAATTCAAATGTCAACGGTATTAATGGAGCAGTTTAAAAATTCCATTAAGAAAACTTAAATTGATTTCAATATTGACACATTAAACACTTTTTTAATGATAAAGTTTCATTTTATTAACTCCATTTAAAGAAATTACAAAGAAATCGATTTAAAAACTTCTCGACATGTATTAGAACATGAAAAATTCTAAACCATAAAAATCCACTTTTGACCTCTCTAGAGTATAATAACTTTGAATTTTAAGCGTAAAGCAAAAAAAACATGAACCAAAATTATATTGAAACTTAATGTTAAAACTACGTATATCAAGCAGAATAAGACTTAATAGCAAAAGAAGTATTTTTTTAAAAAAGGTAAATCAGTAAAGGAAAAAAATTGTCATCAATTTAACCTGCAAAAGCTTAGAAATTTTTATACACAAATCGTATACTCATTCCAGGTTTATAAACGTAATAAAGGCATGAATTCTTGAACATAAACTTAAAATAGAAATAAGTTAGAAAGCTGTATTCGGCTTTGCCGAATCTTTAATACCCTCCACCACACATGTGTGTGAAGTAAATACCATATGTTTCGTACATGCATACTCACTTATACACTCACAGACGTATACAATGATATATATATATAAGTTATATTTTTGGCTTTAACTTTGTTTCTACTGAACCGATTTCGATAATTTTTGAACTAATGTTATGCCAAAAATTCATTCTAATTTGTCTATTTAAGGTTGACAAATTTACAAAAGATTTTTCTTTGAACTTAGTGGTTGCCCCAGATATCGGTATATATCTTTGAATATACTTAATCGATTTACTTGTCTTAAAAAGGCAACTTCTCATGATTTTAACAAACAAATGGGCCAAATTTCATTGAGTTCAGTCAATAATTGTGGATGTAAGCGTGCAAATAACAGACAGGCAAACAGACAAATAGACGGACATATTTTTAAATCGACTCAGTTGAATTGAATTCATGCAAGAATATATCATTTGTGTCTGAAATTATTCCCTCTTAGCGTTACACATGCAATGATAAAGTTAATATACCCCCTTCATCACTTGTGGTGGTGTAGGGAAATAAGTTTAAAAAGTATCATGAATGTGAAAGAAAGAAAAAAAAGAAATCAAAAACTTCTTAAGCCTCATCTATGAATAGCCTGACTGACTATAAAGGAAGTTATAAATGTTGTTGTTGCTTTCATTTCTCTATCCTCCCCAAAAATGTTATTTGTTTTCTTAGGAATTTCATGGGTGCAAATCCCTTTTCTTATAAACATAAGTTTTTGTTTCGTTGTAGTTTTCTTTAGCTTTTCTTATTTTTTGGTTATAATACCAATGATTAGCATGAAAAACACATTTTTCTTTATGCATAAAACGATTTAACCAAACAATAAAGGTGTACTTTTCCTTAACATACGAACCCCAAGAAAATAACCATAAGAAAAATATGCTTTTTAAGTAACTTTTGAAAATGTTCTTATTTTTCAAAAGCGTGTTAGCGAATATGTTTTTTTGTTGCTCTCAAAGATTTTAACTTTTCATCACTATTTATACCCTACACCACCAAAGGTATTTGGGGTATAATACGTTTTTGCTTTAGTTTGTAACGCACTGAAAAATTATTACTACCACCACTTTTAAGTATACCGTTTGACTAAGAAAAATTGTCTAAGTCTATTTTATGATGTCTGTCCGCCTGGCTGGCTGTCCATATAGATCTTTTGAACAAAATGCAGGCCTCAGTTTTAAAGTTACCTTAATGAAATTTGGCATGTCCCATAATTTTTCCCCAAGGACAATACCTATTGAAATTGGTGATGATGGGTCCATTATTTTACCCAGCCTCATACAAATATTCATCACGGAATGGGTATTTGAGATCACAAAATGTCAATAAATATAAAGCAATTTTAATGTAATTTCGCAGCAATAAATTTTATAAAGTTACGTGCCAAATATATGAGGATCGATCAGTTATTTCCCACAGGTCCCATACAACCCTCCTTCAAATATCACATATCACTTACATCTCACGAAATAATAATTAGTCAAATCAACACAAATATAAACAAAAATCAATGTGAGAAATTTTACGAGGGTCGGTCAATAATTTCTTCTAGCTCCCATGTAACGCCCAGAGAAAAAACCTTTTAGAACGTAGTAATCCCACGTGAAAGTTGGTACCAGTATAATATACTGTACACCTAAGCATACGAGGATGGTTCATTAATTTTTGGTAGCTATAATCAACAATGTGGTGTAGGGTATTATATAGTCGGGCTTGACAGATTATAACATCTTATATGTTTTAAGTGTGAAAATACTCAATGATTAAAGGGAATTTTGGAGAATTTTGAGTGACCACGTAAATGTTATTACAAAGTCATCAATATTTTCATATCAAAATTCCAAACTACTTTATTTCCTAAAAATTTTTGCTAGATCTATTTAAACTGGTCTACGAATTTACAGTACGAGAGTATGATTAATATTTTTTATTATAAATCATACGCCTTAATGATGATTAAATATATAATACGTTAGAACAAGTAAAAGTAAGTGCATTCATAAAAAGTTGTGGACCGACCTTCATAGAGTCTGATTTTATGATTTCTTCTAGTATAAAATTAATTTTCTTAAAAATTTGTCTGCATACTACATCAGTATTACCGATAGCGCAACTTAATTTGCAAATTGCGACTTTTTCAACTGCATACGACTTTTGTGTACTTTTTCCATTTTTCACTTTTTATCCCCTTTTTAATAATTTCCATTATCGGAATATAACTTGATGACATTTCATTAACCAGACTTAACAGAGAAAATACCAATAAGTTTTATATTAATTATGGGTAAATAAGCTTAAATTTAAAGCGGTAGAGTTATAAGAATTTATAAACGGTACTTCTACGAAATATATAATGGAAATCAAAATAGCGAAAACTTAAAGAAAAGAGGAATTGTTGATAACTATTCAGGCTTATTTCTAAATTAAATTTTTGTAAATTAAAACAGTAGTGTCTTTTGTTCGGCAAACACCTTTTATTTGTAACTTTATTTTCAAAAATCCCCTTTTTATGCGACTTTTAGAAAAATCTCAACGGTAACGCTGATGTGTAAAACGAAATTCAACAAAAATAAGTCTTATAGCATTCTAAATCGATGTGCCAAATTATGCAAAGGTCAGCGCATTATTTCTCCAACACAATCCCTCTTCCAAACATCACTTTGAAGGGCATAAATCTCACATAGCAACTGATCAATTTAAGATAAATATAATCTGAAATCGATTGTAGAGATTATACGATTACTACCACCGATATAATTCCCCTTACACATTGTCACAAATCAGAAAAGAAAATTATACGAGGGTCGTTTATTAATTTTTTCGTCTTTGTACACTGTAACGACAGTAAAGTATGGTGATGTGTGGTTAGATTTTCAGACAAGGTATAAACCTCTAACAACTTATGTATACGTGAAACATATCTGGGGAGGGGTATCGCCCATACAAAGCAAATATTATTTATTGAATATCTAAGAACTATAACATCGAGAGTTTTCAAATTTGGTCTCGACAACTTTCTCAAGAAATTGTTTTATATTAAAACAATGAATTTAACAGGACTGAAAATGAGATAAAACTTTGTTTCCGAACATGTAAGTGTATTTCTTATAGACATTTACAAAGACTATTTAAATACAAAATTTATTTTCTCTCAATTTATTCTTGATGAATTTAAAAAAAATCAGAATACCTGAGCTGGCAAACTTTGAAGAGTCACCGTTTAAGCCCCTGACCATATGAGGGCACATCTCCTCTGACTATTTGAAATTTCATAAAGATAACTCTAACGGTTCAAACATAATTACATAATTATATCCAACAACCGATTTTCTTATTTGACCAAAAAGACAACCATTAAAGCTTCAGATGAAAGTAATCCATAGTTTACTTTTGACACTGTGTTAGTACAAAAGTAAAAAATGAGACTAATTTTCATTCTAGATGACTCGCGAAGAAATATCTACTCAATAATATTTATAAAAGGAAAAGTCATGAGGGTATATTTACTTAGTCATTCCGGATGTGACGCCAAGAAAAAATCATCTAGATCCATAAAAATATAATGTTGTAAAAAAACAATACTCTTACAGGCAGACAAAGCTAAATCTCAGCTTATAATTTGATGCAAGAATTTGTTTGGGTCTTAGATGACTCCTTCTTGGCATTACATCCGGAATGAGAAAGTTAATATAATTTAAGATACGATACAAAGATCGTTTTAATGTGTTAAAAAAAAGTTTTATTTCATCCTGTTACCACTTCAAATTAATGTCGAACTATGAGACCCTCGTAAACATTTATTTTCAAAGTTATGTTTATTATTATGACACTAACATTTAGAAGAAATAATGGGCCGACCTTCGCAAAATTTTGCACATTAATTGTTGTGCATGTTTGTTTTAATTTTACCAATTCTTATTACAATTAAAGTCCTTTAAAGTGTTATTTGGAAGGGGGTTGTATGGAATTTTGAAAAAATAATAGACCAATCCTCGTATAATATTACACATCGCTTTGAAATATTGTAAGGCTTTATTGTGTCGAATCTCGTTAAAAATCATTATTTTGACTTTTATGTCCTTAAAACCCCATTCCGGAAGAACGTTTGTATGGGAAATAAGTGAAATAAGTGAAATTCATCCAAAAGTTTACATGGAATGCCAGACGGATAGGTAGACATCGTTCAATCTACTCAGAAAGTGGTTCTGAGTGGAACAGTGTAGTTGAAAGTGGTAGTACCTATATTTTTTTGACTTCTGTACAAACGCATAATGACCCACCCAAACACCTTTGTTAGTGTAAGTTGTAGGAAAAATGGCAACACTCCTTAGTATTTTAACGAAAATGATTTCAAATTTATTCATATTTTTACGATTTTAATTTTCATGTCAATTGAACAAACAATAATAATTTCAATAACGAATCAATTTGTTTACATGCACACAAATACACAAACACATTGACAAAAATAATCTATATTTCCAAACATTCACTTTGTTTAACAACTCTTTAACAACATTTTAATAAAAAACACGAACGTATTTACACAAATCTATGTAAAACAACAATAATTATTGTACAAAACACCAGCACATGCATACACACAAACCAACATAAAAGCCGGATGCGTATAATCATTATTTTGTTAAATATTAATTTATAATACCTTTACACATACAAATAACACAGACACATACACACCTGTGCAATTTTATAAACCAACACAAACAAGTCATGCAGCACATACTTTATCAATGGAATTAATGTCAGCAGAATAAAATATTTAACAAAATTCACTGACTCCCCCCTTCTCCACCTGCTTAAGTAATACTAACACCAATACAAAAAGAAGTGGGAATATTAAATTCTGCTATGCCGAATATTTAATACCCTTCAACAAAAATGCATATAAAGTAAATGCGTTATTTTTCGTACATACACACTCGGTAGTAATGATACTTAAATACTCTCAGAGGTAATATTTTTGAAAAAAATATAATAAAGAAGACTGCTTATCATTCCATAAAACAAAAGATATCAAAAAACGGATCTTAATCATATGACTCAGATATTTATATAAACCATAGATATATAAAACTTTAAATAACTTAACATACAACATGACAAACTTATTCTTACCTCCTACATTTCCTATCTTAGTGGAGCGTACAAAAGTATTACAAATACACAAACAAAATGTTTAATGAAAATATTCATTCGTTATTCAGAATATTGAATTGTATGAAACCCGTCGCTGCCACATAAGAAGATTAAAATTTACAATTCTGTATCAAATACAATCAAACACAAACAAAAGTGGGTTGTGGAGGCATGAGATTGGGGAGGAGTATAAAAAAAGTAAGTTTAAATGAGGATTGTTTTTGTGTTTTAATGACAGATAAGTATTATATATTCATAGGTCTTTGTAAAGAATATCTATTTGTACCAGCAATTTTCAATTAGATATGTTTATGAATATTTTTGTTTGGTTTGAGAAACAAAATAAAATGAAATTTATTAAATACAATATTTTTAATAAATATTTTAAAATTTGTAGTTTTTATATATGAAATTTAAATTCAATCATATTGTAGCTGTTCAACATGTAACAGCAATAACTCACACTCATTATACCCATAGATAGTTAGGTTATTATGCGTTTGTGCTGATGTTTGTAACATACAGAAAAATGACATTATACCCACCATTTAATATACCGTTCGACTTTCTATTTGAGATATCTCGATAAATTAAGTGTATATTAATTTTTTGTTCCAAGGACAAAGTCTATTGAAATTAGCCATGTCCGGTTCAATATTTTACGTTGGTCCGTCCAATGTTTCTCATTGGTCAAATAAAAGCCCTCTTCCAAATATCATGTTAAAGGGCATAAATCTCACATATACGTTGGTATTTTAATAATAATTGACCAAATTAAGATAATGTAAGATGTAGTCTATGTGCGAAGTTATATGACGGCCGGTCCATAATTACATGTAGCTTCCATTTAACACCCAGCAAAGATTTATTTTCAAGCGCATAAATCTCACAAAAATGTTAATTTCGCATAAATCTACTGCATACTTAAAGAAAAATTAGAAAACAAAATTATACTACCGTTTATAACCAACAATGGGCTGTCGGACCGACTATTATGTTGTTACTTATTTAACTTGTATCAGTGCTATATTCGTCTGTTTCGAATTTTAAGCACCCTTCACCATTTATATTATTCAAACATTTACGGAGTTGATAAAAAAGACTTATACGTTAAAGCTTATAAGCTTAAAACTTACATTTTAAGACTTAATCTTAAAATCCTTTTGAAGTAAGGGTCTGAAATAGACGTTTAAAGAAAATATTAATTAATAGCACATATTTAAGACAAACCAGTTACGTGCTTTAAAGAGAGTTAGAATAACAATTGTGTCGAGATTCATTAATAATTTGTCCATATTTAAGAGTTTTATTAGCTCAAATCCGTTTTCCGGTCAGGGGCCTTACATGGGAGGTATAGCAAACATAAATCAATTTTGGTTTTATAAATTCAGAACAGTTTTCTGAAAAGGAGCCTCATATGGGAGCTATAGCAAAATATTGATAAAATTTATTAACATACATTAAAGACAGTTAGAACTACAATTGCTCCGATTTTAAATAGAAATGGTCCATATTCAAGGGTTTTCTAAACCTAAAACTACTTTCCGGCAAAGAAACATATATTTTTTTTTGGGTTTATTATTATTATATATTAAATTTTAGCCTATAACTTTTTTCTATTGAACCGATTTTGATAAAATTTTGTACACTGATGAAGTATATGTAACAGTAGGTTGCGATTAAATTTTGTTTAAATCCAGTTACTTTTTATTAAAAAAATACAAAATTTCTATTTCGAAAATTTGAGGTTGTTTTATATTTTTATATCAATAACTGTTTGGCTAATAGACCGATATAACAATGCAGTCGAATTTCATTAAATTTGCACGATTATTCAAACAAGATTCCTTCTTGACGTTACACACGGAATGACAAAGTTAATATCCTTCATTACTACTTGTGGTGGTGAATTTTTTTTCATGGATGAAAACATCTCTCTTATCAAACGTTACAGATTTATTTCCCAAAAAATGGATTCTGCTCCACTGTGTAATCTTGTGTTTATATGTGCAAAATGTTAACTGTAGGAAATCCATTCAGTTATCAGATAATATTATATTATTCTATCGTATTCCAAGTCTAGATGACTATTTTTACGGAGTCGTATATTAATTAATTAACTGCTTTTAGTTAATTAAGTAATCGGATCATATAAAGTACATGAGCAAATAATTTTAGACGCATTTGAAAAATAATTTCATGCTTTTTTACCCATTTAGACAGAGAGTAATATTCTGCAAAATAATTAGAATTATGGCTTCAGTCTATATGCATTTACGTATCACTGTATTTTAATAGAAATTTTATTTTTTGTAGACATAAATGTTTACATTGTGTAATGACACATATTCTACTTTGCGTAAAGTGTAAATGAAAATTCTAAATGCATTTAAAACATGTTTCTGAATTAATAAGTTTAAATTAAACAAAAACTTCATTAACCTAAATTTAGCACTTTGTATTCTAAAAGCCACTTACTTTGCAAAATATATAGTTTTAACTTATAATAAATGTTTAATGGAATATAAATTGAGTTTCACCGAATTATTTACTTCTTACAGTACAAGAATAATCGAATCAAATTATTTATATTCCAAATGATGTGTTTATTCAACCAAGAATTACGTAAAAATATAACATGCCTTTCTCAAGGAATTCCGACATCTTATTAGGTTATACCAGATTAAAGTGAAATAAGTATATGTCATTGCAAATATCGGCATATATTTTACCAGAGAAAGGAAATTCTTCGCCTTACTTTTGATCACATTTAATTGCGAATTATAATGTATAACACTTTTTCAATATGTTCCAAATCGATTAACCAATTTAAAGTACAGGTTTATATATAAACCATAATTTAAATGTATGTTTGGCATATCCAAACAATAACTATAAGATTATGTCATACAATCAGCAAATACAGTTTACTGTAATATAAGGACTTTTTAATTGCATTAAAAACTAAATATTTACAGGAACATATCGTCTAATGAAAAAATATTCACACAAGGTTATGTCCACTTTGGACAAACGAGTAAGAAAGCTTATATACTTGAATGTAATGCGTAGCCAGTATTCAAGGATCTACTTACGTTATAGAGATTTATATATTATTTATT
This sequence comes from Cochliomyia hominivorax, assembly GCA_004302925.2. Classification (NCBI taxonomy): domain Eukaryota; kingdom Metazoa; phylum Arthropoda; class Insecta; order Diptera; family Calliphoridae; genus Cochliomyia; species Cochliomyia hominivorax. The sequence continues at coordinate 49,633,415 of PYHX02000158.1, forward strand.
TGATGGGATTGAAAATACTGTTTTACAGGGAAATAATTGAGGCTAAATTTGTGAACTCTGGATGCAAAAATAGTATGAACAGTACCATGGTCCTGTTTGTCCTATATTTTTCTATCGCAGTATTTTGCTTTAATTATCCATATCTTATGTTAGATATACTGTTTCCTTGAGAAAGTAATTGGCATGGACTCCCAATTCGATAGTACTAGTATGTCGTCCAGTGAAACTGTTCCTTAAAAAAGTAATTGGGACGAAAACTTAATACCTTCACTTCAATAGTCCTTTGATTTTTATGGGGGCTGTCTCTTCTCCTGATCCTATCCATTCCACATTTTGTCTCGTAAACAGTTCCAAGAGATAGTAATTGAGATAAAATCTTAATATGGGGCTTAATAGGGGCTATCTCCCCAGCTGATCCTATTTTATATTTTGTACAGCAGAACAGTTTCATGAGAAAGTAATTGGGACCAAACTTGAAATTCTCGCTGTCATAGTTCTTTAGATATTCGATAATCAATATTTTCTTAGTATATAGGTTCCCTTCCCCCTGACCCTATCCGTTCTTTATTTTGTCCAGTAAAACAGATGCTTGATCATTCCCCTGGTCCTCTTCATCCTATATTTTATTTTATTTTATTTTATTTATTTCCTCTTAATCCTATATTTTTTAAGGAAGTGATTGGGACCAAATTTAAGAACTCTCGCTTTTATAGTTCTTTAGACATTCAATAAAAATATTTACTTTGTGTGGGGGTTTCCCTACCCCTGGTGTTATCCGTCCTACATTTTGTTTGAGAACTCTCGCTATTACAGTTCTTTAAATATTTGATAACAAATATATGCATTGTATGGGGCTTCTCCATTCTAAACTAACTTTCGAAAATTCCCAATAATAATTTTTATCATGTTTCTATATCTTTTCAACCGATATCAGGGAACAAAAAATTTATATTACTAAACATTTTGGAACATATCAGGTTCTGAAGAAAAGATAAGTTTTTAAAATTTCAAATTCTTTACAACTCAAAATAAGTGAAAGTAATTTTTTTGCAAAAGATCGGAGAAAAACCGACATTTTTTGAAAATTAAAATTTAAAATTTTCTTCATAAAATTTTGTCACCAGTTCTTAATAAAATAAAAAATAATTTAAAACGGCTATAGCACTAAATTGTGTCAAGATCGGTTAAAAAGTAACATTTTTAATTTTTTAAACTAAATATCTCTTAAACAATTAGAGTTAGCCTAACCATAACCATGAAGGACTTCACTCGTAGAATATACTTATACAAAATCATTTAAATCGGTTCAGTATAAGGAATCTGGATTGTTTTAAATATTTTTATGAATTGAGGTGACCAAATTTGTGGACCAACTCCTGTTAGGTCTAAAGAGTCCAAACTCAAAATTTTAACTTGCCTACACTTCTGCTATCACTATGTGACAGTAGACTAGTCGTCCGAAAGTTACGGATTTATTTACATTTCGTTTTCCATTTAATACTCTGTGAGAGTTACCTCTAAATTGGAACTCGAAGAGTATTCACAGAGGAAATCCAGACAACCAGTGGATGGACATCGTTTACTCGACTCTGGAAGTGACTCTAACTCGAATGCATTAAAAACATCTGTACACCAACAATTCATTAAACATAAAATTAAATAAAGATTTAGACCAACTGAATTTCTCATAATTCATTTATAGTTGAACTTTCACTTCTTGAAAAAAATTGTACTCCCAAATTTAAAGAGCCATTTTCCACACGCATATTTAAATTTTTATTCAATTAAAAACAGATGTATATATATTATTGCCATAAATTTGTAAATATGTCAACTTACCTGTCATTAAATTAAAGACATGTTATTGTTCTATTGTTGTGACAGGCATAAACCCTGACCAACAACTGTGGCATTATCGCGTTTATTAGGCTAAAACACTCTGGCAAACAAAATCCTTCATACAAATTTTGTTTAAATTTTTGGGGAGGAACAAATTATTATATAAAAGCTTTTGTTATTTGGTTGATATTGTCTAACTGTCTACCAGGATATTAGAGGAGTTTACAGGATTCATCCACCGAGAAATTATAATAATATTGTTGGTATTGTATTAGTATGTGTGAATACATATATATGAATATACAAAGTTTGTAATGTAGAGTACAGATATGGAAAGTTGTCCACATGTCAATTGTTAGCATTTATCGTTCTATCAATGTCAACGAAGGGTGTTAAAAGTGATATAAAAATTGTATTATAAAATGTAAATTTTTAAATTATTAATGTGATAAGGAGTGTAATCGAAAAACTCTTAACAAATGTTTTTCATTAAAACTTTTAAATCAAGTCTTATTTGTTTATTTTTTCATCAAATTTCCTTTGTAAAACATGTCAGTTATTTTGTTTAATGTCAAATTGTTAATCTGATAAAAGTTTGTGAACGGCATGAGCGCATACTGAATTAAATAAATATCTTCAAAAAAACTCAACTTAGTCCTTTAAAAAGTTGTTCAAGTATTCAAATGTCGTTTCTCAAATTGTCTTCAATGTTATTAAATAGTACCGGGAGATCTTTTTCGTTGATAGAAAATCTGGTTCAGGTTGAATTAATAGTCCACATTATATTTCTAAAGACAAAAAATCTAAGGCATTTCCAATAGAGCTCCAACACATCCGATGGGAAGACAGTTCGATAAGCTCAGTGTTCAAACTATTTGCTACGAAAGTTTGAAACTAATGCAGGTTTTTAAACATACACGGCCCAAAAAGTTCATCACAGCAATTCTGATACAAAATTAGAGCTCTAAAACAGAGCACGGAAATTGAAGTCAAGTTCACTTATTGTATACAGAGGTGAAGTTTTTTAAAAATATATATTCTTAATGGATAATGAATGACGAAACCTTTGTTCTGGCAGATTTTTCGCAACTTTTTGTTAAAAAAATTATGTTGCTGATAATCCCACAAGCAGTCAAATTGAAATGAAATTTCTTGTGGCAAGCAATATGCCGTTGCCGCAAATGAAGCCAATCATTTGAAACAACAGGCGTTATAAATACCAAAATGTACATCAAGGAACGTTTGCAAAAATGGCTGCTTCCATTCATAAGACTACATGATGTGACCACTATTTTTTGCCCATAATGGATGGGCAGTATAACAAGAGCTTATTTACCATCCTATGGTAAATAAGCAGTACAAGAACAACAGTGTTGCCAATTCTTAAAAAACATAATCGGCTAAATCCTTATAAAATCGTGGATAAAAACGTGGCTTACAAATATAATTTATTTATTAATTTATGTGTTAAAAAAAACTTTTGTAATTTACAAAAAACATAAAATACATATATATTTGATTACGCCATCTCGGATATTGATCTATATCATTTAATTTACTAAACCGAAAATGAGAAATTTCTCAGGACAATAACAAATACTTAGGCCAAAATTCAATGAACTCTATCAATTATTATGGAAATGAGAGTGTGATGACAATAGACAGACAGGTGAATAAAGCTAAACAGGCTCAGATTTTGATTTAATGCAAGACTATATACGTTATGAGGTCTTAGATGATTCCTTCTAAGCGTTACATACAAAATCATAAAGTTGTTGTGGTGGAGGGTATGAAAGTAAAATCATCTATAAACTTGCATTCATCAAATATAATTCGTTTAATTGAGCTGGAAACTGACTTTTTAATTGTAAACCAAAAAAAAATCCTTTGGAGACTGAACATTTAACCAAAAGTTGAAGAGGTACTTTTTTTTTATAGACACTTTAATGTGTGACTAAAAAATATTTAATGGCAGAATTAAATTTTCAGTGGCTAAATGAGACTGAAAAAGCCTAAATTTAGCCCCTAAATGGCTAAATTGGCATCACCGAAGAACAATAATATGACATTTGTACCAAATCATCTAAACCGTCCGGAGCTAATACCAGTGGTGAAATATTGGGCTCTTGACTACTTTATGGAGCAAAGTGACAGAAAGCACTACAAAAACGTTAATAGAATGGTTTATTGTCACATATGTATGTTAAGAATTTTTCTATCTCTCTCTCCTTATTATTTAACAAATACATCGTTTATTTCCTTAAATCAAGTTTATTGTAAAACTTTGCATTTTTTTAAATTTTTATTAATAATAATAAAACTTGAAATAAACTTGAAACTTGAAACTATTTAACAAAATTATACAATTTATTTCAAAATATTTTGTCAGTTGTTTAATTTCACAGATTTGTTGTGGTTAAACAATTTCCAACACATACAAATATTTCAATAAATATTATATTATTTTATGGTAAATTTTCGAAATTCAAAAAAAAAAAAGAAAAATAAATGTTTTTAGCCACAAACATAAACAAACCGATCCACCACATATTGATAAATAATTTTGGGTTATTATTTCAATGATTTCATGAATCATTGAGTCGTTAAAGAAAACAAATTTATTAAGGGTGTTCACTTTCTTAATGTTTCAGTTTAAAAACAAACAATAATATTGTCATAGACTAAACTTTTGTGTAAATCGCCAAAAATGATAATCAGAAAAGGAGGGTGAGCTAGAAACTTCCATTCACTTATTATGCGCTTGTGCTGATGTTTGTAGCAGGGAGAAAAAAATGGTGTAACACCCATTTTGAAGTATAACGGTCGACTTAGAAACACTTTCTAAGTCGATTTAACGATGTATGTCCGTGCCTATTGAAATCAGTCATATTCGGTCCAACATTTCAGGAAGCTCCCATAGAAATGTTCTCTCGGTGTGGGGTTTTAAGGTCATTAAAGTCGTAAATATAAAGCGATTTCAACGAAATTTAACAAAAATAAGTTCAACAGTATTCTAAATCTATGTGCTAATATATGCGAGAGTCGGCCTATTACTTCTCATATAACTTTGGAGGGCATAAATCTCACATATACGTTATTATTGTAATTACAAATTGGTTAAAATAAGATAAATATAATCTCAAATCAATATTCTACATTACACGAGTGTCGGTCCGATATAACCCCTCTGAAAAAAATTTTGCAAACGCATATATTTCACATAAATCTTAATAGATTTTGGAGACGGTCAGTTCAGAAAAAAGGCCTTTATAAAAAATACAGTTAAATATGGTTACATATATTTGAAAGCACGTATACAAAATTTGTACCGATCCATGAAATTTAATAGCAGATATTATTGCAAAAAAAAATTAAGAAAAGAATTTTCGTTATGAGAAACATTACGCATGAAACTTGTCACACATATTGAAAACATTTAGACAAATTTTTGAATATCGATGGAATTAGTCCATATTTTAAGATATTTAAAGCGATTATGCAGAAATAATAATCAAATATAAATCGATAAGACTCATATATTAAAGACAGTAATTTGTCCAAAAGGTTTTAAAATTAAGCGCCAATCACTATCTCAAAGATCTGCTTTACTGGACAAAGTCTAGAACAGATAACATTAGGCGGAGAGATAGACTTTACAAAGCAAATATTGATAATATAATATTTTAAAAAACTTCACATGAGAAGTTTTCAAATTTGCTCTCAATCACTTTCTCAAAGAACTGTTTTACTGGATAAAATATAGGACGGATAGAACGGTGGGAGTAGCCCCCCATACAAAGCAAATATTGATTATCTAGATATTCGAATCGAATATTAACTATCGAAGTGCGAACCGATCGCAATTACTTTCTCGAAGAAACAGTTTTACTAGACAAAATGTATTGTGGATAGGATAAGGGGGAGCGATGATCCCCATAAAATAAATATTATCTGCGGAACTATTACAGCGGGAATTAAAAAATTAAATTCCAATCAGTTTCATAAAGAATTGCTGTAGTGAAAAAATTAGAAGGCAGATAGGATCGTGAGAACACTGTACTGTTCATATAACATTTGCAGCCAAAATTCATAATTTTACTCCCAATTATTTCATATAAAACAGGAGAAAATTGATGGTAGATGTGGACATACAAGGAAAAAGGTGAGCTGATCACACATTCGTAAATATTAATTATCGAATATCTAAAGAACTATTTCATCTTGAGTTTCTTGTTGTTTACTTTTCTTTACTAGAAAAATTAGGAAGGACAGGGTCAGGCGGGGTGATGTACGATATCTGAACAACTATTAATAGACGTCGAGATTAATGAAATTTCGTGCGATAAAGCGCACCGCGTAAGTGCTAATACATATATAAGTATATATTTCCAATATCCAACAATTGTTTAAATAAAACAACAATTTCTCTAAAAATAGAAAAAAACTAAAAACTTTTTCTCGACATTTTTATTGTTGCATTTAAACAATAAAAAATAAATAACCAACAACAACACTAAAATAAATTAAAATACAAAACTTTTTCATTGTTGTAAAAAAGTTAAAATAACATTTAATTGATTTATTTATGTTTCGGTGTGAGTTAAATATTTATTTCATCTCTAAAATTAATTACAACAAAATCCCATTATACATTCGTTCATTATACCCTACACCACCTTAGGTGGTCTGGTTAATGCTGATGTTTGTAACATACAGAAAAAATTGTGTTGGACCCACTTTTAAGTATACCGATTATCTCAAAATCACTTGAGTCGATTTAATGTCCTTCCGTTTGTCTGTCTGTCTGTCTGTATGTCTATCTGTCCGCTGACTGTCCATTTGAACGTTGTGAACAGTCTATAGGTCGCAATTTTTGAAAAATCTCGAAAAATTTGGTACATATTATTACTTTGGCCTATGGACGAAGCCTATTGAAATTGGTCATGTTCGGTATAATATTTCAGGTGCCTTCCATAAAAATGTTCTTCCCGGAATGGAGTTTTAAGGTCATAAAATACATAGCGATTTAAACAAAATTTGGCAAAATTAAGTCTTATAATATTTTTAAACGATGTAGCAAAATATGTGGTCGGGCCATAATTTCTCATAGATCCCATGATGTAGGGTATTAGAAAGTCGGGCTTGACCGACTATACATTCTTACTTGTTTGTTCATTCATTCTGTTCAGATATTGAAATACAAATGATGGTAATGAATACTTATTATTGTTGTTCCAACAAGGAACAACAAAATGATAATAATGAAAAAAAAAACATAAAAATTAAACTAATTTATTTGCATTTGTCATATAATTATATATTTAAATAAACAGTGAAATGTTAACAAATTGGATTAATTGGATTTGGAGATAAAGCCATCTAAAAAATACTATACGTTTTTATACCCTCCATCATTGCAAGTAGTGATGAGGATAGACTAACTTTGTCATTATATATGTAACACCAAATAGGAATAATCTTAGACCCCATAAATATATATATTGCATCAAATCAAAATCTTAGTCGATTTAGCTATATATCACGCCTCAATTAATTGTCCATTAATTCGATGAAATTTGGCCACATCATTTGCTACTGTCCTGAGCAGTTTCCTTTCTTAAACCAGTTATATCGGTATTGGCAAAAAAGTTATAGACCGGTATGTGATACAGTCTTAACCTTTCCTAATTTCCAACAAAAATATTTAAAAATCAAATAAAAATGCTATAGTCCTCGTATAATTTTTCACATAGATTTTGGCTTATATTTATCCTAATTTATCATGTTATTATTGCAATACTTACATATTTGTGAGATTTATTCTTTTAATAGGAACATTTGGAAGGGGATTTGTATGGGATCTGTGAGAAATAATGAACCAACACGTATATTTTGGCACATCATTTTACAACATAATAAGACTTACTTGTGTCAAATTTAGTTAAATCACTTCATGTTTAGGACTTTTAAAATATTCAAACCCAATTCCGGGAGGAATATTTGTATGGGAAATACATGAAATATTAGGCCTTGTTCTGAGGCCAAAATAATAATATGTACTAAATTTCATCGAGATATCTCAAAAATTGCGATCTGTAGACTGTTCATATTTACATACAGACAGACGGACGGACATCGTTAAAACGACTTAGAAAGTGATTCTGAGTTGGGCGGTATACTTAAAGGTGGGTGACATACCATTCTTTCAGTATGTTGTAAAAATCTGTATATGTAGGGTATAAACATTTAACTATAACATGCAGTTCAATCGGCTCGAATCAAGAGAAAAAGATTTTATTCATCCCAAAATCTGTGTATTCTATGGGTTGCAGTTATCAAGAAAATTATCTGAAGTTTGTAAAATATATTTATTTTCATAATAATGAACTTAAAGAAACTAGATTGTGCTGGGGTCATTATTTGACGTCGCCCCTTTCCTGAATATAAAGATTATAATTTTTAAATACAAACCGATTCTCTTGAAATTTTACACAATAAATTTTCTAAACGCCAATAATATATTTTATTAATATCGGTCCATAATTTACTATAGCTCTCATAAAATGTTCATTCCCGAAAAAACGTTTGAGCTTATAATACTATTAAATAATAACAAATTCTATTAAGTTCGACACAATTTTCTAGCTCTCCTGAATATAAGTTATTAATGTAAATTCAACTCTAAAATCCGGAAATCCGACACAATTCTTTTCTAACAATATTTAATATATGTTATTTATTTGGCCAATATCAGTCCATATCCTTTATATTCCCACTTTCCGGAATAGTGTTTTGGGCTTACATAGTCCCTAAATATGAACCAATTCCATTAAATTTCACACAACTAGTAAGATTACGTATATATATGTATATTTTGCAAAATGTTGGTTACGAAGGGTATTGATGATTCGACAAAGCTGAATATAGCATTCTTATTTGTTTACATTAAATCTTTTATATGAACAGACATTCTACTGTTTGTATATGTTTTCTATATGGAGGGAGTTACTGTAGCGAAAATCATAAAGGATTATCAACAATTGTCGCTTTATTTTCATTTTTCATAGATACAACACTAAATAGTGAAAATTTAATTTAAGTTACAATTATTTAAATAACACAATAATGGCATTACGATTGTTTAAATGTAAATGTTTAAATGTGTACAACTGTTTGTCTAATAATATAATTTAATTATATGTATTTTTAAACAAAACATGTAAAAAATATAATAGTCGAACAACCTCAGTTTCTCTATTTCTCAGGGTCTTAGATGATTCCTCCTTAGCGTCACATCCAGAATGACTAAGTAAATATGCACTCTCTACCACTTGTGTTGGCGGAGAATATAAAAACGGAAATGATTAAGCGAAAATCATTTCCGTTCTCCAAAAATCGTAAAATCGACTAAAGAAATCTTAAACTATCGCTGTGTTTAAAAATGGTATTATTAATACATTTTCTACCCATTGCGGACATCTGGATGAACACATTGTAATCCTACAACCTCTGGTTGTGAATGGTACAAACAAATATCTTTAAAACTACAAAAGATAATTTACTCATAAGCAAAAACTTTTGTTCATGTGTAACCAATTTAACCAAATTTATTTGAATTCATATTAAGGAATGAGATCGTAAAATTCTTAATATACATTTATGTTAATGATAAAGAAACCAATAAACTTAGAGGATTCACTTTTAATTGATTGAAATAATCAATCTTTTTTCGGAAATTCTTCCATTCGACCACAATTTTGGACATAATTTGTGCTCTTCAAATATTTTTCTAATAGTGACGAGATAATCAAAAAATAAAAGGACACATGAAGGCTTATGAATGGAAATAGTAGTTAATGCAAATTACGGTTTTATAGAGCCTTTTGCAACTAATGATTGGCTACTGTGCAGAAACTGCACAATATAATAATACTTTTTACGAAAATAAATTTTCTAAAAATTATTTCATTTAATTTGTTAGTTTTAATAAATTTCGATTAATCTATAAATATGTAAAATTGTTGGTACAAAAAACTGCTTTTAAAAATAACAAAACGTATGAGTAATATTTACATTACTCATACGCTGATGCTTTTAAAATTTTTTTAGAAAACTGAATTAAATTAAATTCCAATTTAATTTTATTTTATTTATTTTGCTTCTTTTTAAACACAAACTTTTTATAAATCTTCCCCCCAAAATGGCTTTTAAACACTTTACAAATTAGAAAAACATTTTCATTATTAACAATTCTATTGTGGAAAGATAAAGAAAAAAAGTAGAAAACCAAACTAAAAAGAGACAAACTTTTTCTTTCGCCAAACAAAATAAAGTATAGAAAGTTATGGCGAAATAAAAGGAAGAAATCCTTGCTAATTTAATGCCTGATTGCATACGCGTGCATGTCGTGAACATACACCACATATATGTATGTATACGTACATACGTCTGCAATACACATATTTGTGTATATGTGTATGTTTTTCAACAAGTGTGAGTTAAGTCTATTTGTATGTATGGAAAAACCACAATTGAACATCACATATACAATCAAAATTAAGTACGTTTTGTATGAAAGTTTGTGTTTGTATACAATTTAAGGACATCTTCAATAAGGATAACAAAACATAAATCACACACACATGCACTAAAAAGAACAATCGTTTTTCAACTTGAAAAACGTTGTAAAATAAATAAAATGAGAGAAAATATAATAAGTACCACTTGAATTTTTCTTCGATTTTTTCCATATCCTGAAGTTTTTTAAACGAAATTATTTTAAGGATAAACGAATTTAGAAATCTCTACTAATATTTGGAAACTCTATGAAATAATTCAAGTTTTAAGGTCAGATTTTTCTCGACATTGCAGGATTAATAATGGAATCTTTTATAATATTTCTAAATTGTAAAGATTGTATTTTTCAAAGATCTATAATTCTATAAGAATCCATAAGATCTAATCCAACTTGGTCCAACTTGGACTATCTAAATGTTTACATATTTTGAACGTGATCCGCTCAAGACCCAAAATATGTCACCTAGAACGTTAAAATTAACTTTAAAAGCTTTAAGGGAGGACTACATGAGAGGAATTTTTTATAACAATTTTACTTAAACATTTATGTCATATATTGGAAAAATTCTGTGAAATATCACGTTTATTTATCTTTTAAAACCGACGTGGTAATTTTGACATATTTGCGAGTCTAACCTGTTCATCGAGAGCTCTTCAAAAAGCTTAGACTAGTCAGATAATAGACCTATTAATTTTATAAGTCGATAACACCTTTCATTTTGATATATAATACTCAAAGTGTAACATAACGTTAAAAATATAAAGTATAACATTTAAAGCTTTCCAAGGTAGCTTCAAAAGCAATACCAGGAGCTTTTTATACCCACACGTGATGACTTTGTCAAGCCGTGTATGACGCCAAAAAGGAATTATCTAAGACTCCACAAAGTATATGTTTTCTTACATCAAATTCAATTCTAAGTTCGTTTAATTATGTCTTCTTGCCAGTCAGTCTACCTGCCTGTATGTATGTCTGCCCATCTATCTGTTGAAACGTTCTCACGCCTGAATTCATTAAAATCAGGCCACATTAACTATTATAGTCCTAAGCAGTTTTCTATTAAAACCAGTTATATCGATCCATTATCAAAAAACGTAAAGACTTTATGGGCTCAAATATACCATTTTTCTCTTTTGAATGAATTTTAATGCTTTGATCGCTTTATATTTTGCTAGAGCCTCATGTAATGCTATAAATTAGGGACCAATTTTATCTAAAAACAATATGACGAATATCGGTCCATATTTTTCAATAACTCCCTGAGAGAGTTTTGAGTTTATAGAAGTCTTAAATATATAGCAGTTTTTTCAAAGTTTTCTTAAAACATGTTTTATTAATTTGACTAATATTTTACATAGCTTCCATACAAAGCCTCTTCCTGAGCTCATACACCTATTATATATGAACCAATTTTATTGAAATTTGGCACGATTCAACACTTATTTCATTAACCCTCCCAGAATAGGATTTTAGAATTAAAGCATTGGGCAAATACCATATTTCACTTTAGTTTCTATATGAGGTATTTTACAGCTAAACTAAATATGGTGAAGGTTATTTAAAATTCGGCACAGCCGGATATAGCATTCCTACATATTGGCATTCTGTTATTAACAATTTGAGTTGAGGTGATCATTGGACTTACCGCTCTTTTCGAACTCTTCTTTTTGAAGCTTACAATTTTATTAATTTGCATTGCCGCGAGAAAGGGAAGGTTAATCAGAAGCAACTTTTAATGGCCAGGTGAGGATTGAACTTCAAATGTCATATTTGGTACTCTGTGTTTATCAGTGAGCCAGTACGTCTAACACTCGAAATCACTTTCAAACTCAGGTTAAATATATTATCAAACAAAACACAAAACTTTTCGGGGTTTGTGGTACCAAAAATGTACGCCAATAATTATAGTCTTTTAAAGGTCTCATCAAGGACAATTTGCTAAATTTCAAAATGGAAAGGAAACCTAAATATGACACGCGGTAAAAAAATTTTACGTCGGATTAACCTAAATTTATACTTCCTGCCATGGAACCTCTATGGGGTCCAAACTCCAAGTTTAACGAAAAAAACAAATAATGCTATATTCGGCTATGACGAATCTTCAATACTCTCTACCACAAATACGTGAAAAGTAAATACATTATGTTCCATACATGTACACTCACAGATACACTCCCAAATGTATACAACACAATGAGTCATAAAATGAGTTATAGTTTTGGCTATAACTTTTTTTGTACTGAACCGATTTTGATTTTTAAAATGGTAATGAAGAACGTACAATTTAATATTATAGCATAATTTCTATAATTGACAACTTTAAGAAAGTCTTTGGCTTCAACATAGAGATTGCCTCCGATATTTGTATATATCTTTAAACATACTAAACCGATTTAGCTGGTTTAAAACAACAATTACTCAGGTCTAATCTCATTTTTGTGGATGTGAGCATGCCAACATCAGACAGACGGATATAACTAAATCGGCTCAGTTTTGATTTGATACAAGAATATAGTGTCCGATATGATTCAATTTTAGCGTTATACACAAAATGACAAAGTAACTATATTTTCTCCAACGCTTGTGCTGGTGGAGTGTAAAAAATGCACAAAACACCTTTAACCTATCAGATATCTCCGCATATAATTTTTATGCAGAGATGTCTGATTTTGATTTAGTTTTTTTCTCTTTTATCGATTGTAGGGTAATCACATATTCCTCCAACTATGTGTAATTTTATGTATTTGAAAAGTTAACAACATTTTCAAATAAATAAAGTTAATGGTAAATTACAATCTTTGGTTGAAGTTTTTTCTTTCATCCCTTTATACTTCTATAGTTTGGCAAAGACCCTGAAATATCTAAAGAATAAAGAGAAAAAAGTAAGCGTGAAATGTTAAGAAAGAATAAAGTTTTTTCTTGTCTAATATTCCTCTTTTTTTGTGCAACCACAAACAATTTAAAGTAAATATGGCCCGTAAATTGCCGACTAAATACATATTTTTTTTTTTGTAAATTGAAAACAGAGGCGTAGAAATGTTTTCTTAAATCAAAATTTCTTAGAAATTGTTGAAAAATTTTTAAAGTGAATAATGTAAAAATATTTATTTTCACTTTCTCCTAATTTCACCTTCTTCTACCCCCATTTTAACTTCTACAACTCTTTACTTTGCAATTTAGTTTCTTATTAGAATTGTGGTAGACATGAATCTAAAAAAAGAAAAACTTTGTTAGATTTCTTTTGCCAATTTTTTCTTAGATTTTGTTTCTTCTTTTTTTTTCATTCTCAAAAATTCAATTACCAAAATCGACAACTAAATTAATGATAAGAAAACATTTCTTTAAAATAATGCTTTAGACAGTGAAAGAAATACATTATCAAAGATTTTTGTCTCAAATAACTGAAAGTGATGTTAATAACAATGGACCAACTAAACTTGAACTAATAAAAATGTTTAAAACATAAAATCTAACTGAAGCAATAATATATGAAGATCTGATATAACGTTGAAGTAATTTATAAACAACAAGTAAGAATTCTACATTCGGCTTTGCCGAATATTCAATGTCCACCATCTCAGTGCTTGTGAAGAAATATGTTATTTTTCGTATATACACACTCACACAAGTACAATATATACTAGTTTTTTAAATACTTATATTTTTGGCTATAACTTTTTTTCTTCTGAACCGATTTGAATAATTTTTGCTTGAACTTAGAGGATGCCTCAGATATCGGCCTATATATTTTAATATACTGAACCAATTTTTCTAATTTTAAATAAAAAAAGCTTCTCAGGACTATGAAAAATACTCAAGCCATTGAGCTCTCTCAATTACTGTGTATGTTAGCGTACCAACAACAGATAGACTGACGTAGCTAACACGACTAAGATTTTGACAAAGTTAATATACCCTCTTCACCACTTGTGGTGGAGGGTATAAAAATTAAGGTTTGTTGTAAAAATTTTCATGCAACAGGCATTTTGCCATGTCCCCTGTTCCTGTCCGTTCTAAAATTTAATTTGATCTTAACCATCTTACATTTTATCCAGTAAAAATGTTTCCTTGAGAAAATGATTGTGTTTTTTGAACTCTCGCTGTTATAGTAATTTTAATATTCGATCATAAATATTTGTCTCCTCCTGGAGCAAATAGTTGGAACAAAATTTGAAAATTCTCGCTTATATAGTTCTTAAGACATTCTATAATCAATATTTCCTTTATACGGGGAACTTCTCCTCCTGATCCTAGCGATTGGAATCAAATTTAACACGAGAACTCTTGCTGTTACAGTTCTTTAGATAATCGATAGTTATTATTTGTTTTAGTGGAGTTCCCCTCCCCCTGGTCCTTTCAGAATTTTTTACAGCCTATGTTTCTTTTGGGTAAATTGGGATTATGCTGCGAAAGTTTCAGCAAAATTAGTGCAGTAGTTTAGCTGTCAATAAGTTACAAACAAATAAACACAAATTCATTTTTATACATATAAATGCTCAAGGAACTTCTTATGGAAATATTAAAGTTTTGTACGAAAGATATAAGATTAAAAATTATAGACAGAAGTAGGAAATGCCGATTGGATCACGGATCCAATATTTGACGACATAATCATGACGACATAATCTTGAACACAAGATTATAATGACAAAATATATAGACGATCTATTTAGAACATTTAGGAAACAAACATTAGTCAAACTCAATACGTTCAATACACAAACTCAGTTCACACTTGAAAGGGAAGTAATTCCGACATTTATAACAGAGAACGCTACATATTAGCTATAAAAACAAATAAGACAAAAACTTTACTCCTTGTAGTGATCCATATCCGTTTGAAATGCAACACACTTTTGGAAATTTCTTTGTGCTCTTCAATTCTCTTAAAGCAAGAGCGTAATATCTCTTCAGTGTACAAATATCATTTTATTACTCTTGTACCACTCAAGGCTTGATTGACTTAGTGACTTTTCGGGAAATTGTGGATGCTTTTGGATCCTAAGCTTTTCCTATGTCCTTCTGCAAATGCTTTCTATTTTTTTGGATATAGAAACTTAAAAAGGTGAACCAGGTTTTCTATCAATGAACAAGTTCTCCAAACAACTTGATGGCGGACCTTTGGAAATAACGCACTTTTTTCTGGTCATTCCTTAGTTAACTTGATCCCAAAAAATATATTGAATAATACTAAGGTTTCTGGATTTTGAAGAGATTTTCAGAAGTGGTTATTATATGAGAGATATTATGGACCCATTCTTGCAAAATTTTAGTTTGATGTTTTCTGGTTATATAAATCTTAAAATCTTAATTTAAGATTTATATCATTTCTGTGAGCAAAATATAAAATTTAAATAGTTTTAATTGTTTTCCGTGTTTCTAAAAGAGCTAAAATCAGCTTCTGTTGAGAAAGCAGCAGACATTTAGTATACTCTACAACACCGCATATCGTTGCCGTATTATACATTTATGCTGATGTTTGTATTATACAGAAAATATCGTATTATTATATCGTTCAATCCAGAAACACTTTCTGAGTCTGTTTAGCGATGTCCGTCCGTCTGTCTGTCCGGCTGGCTGTCCATGTAAACCTTCTGAACAGTTTACTGGATCCATACAAACTCCCCTTCCAAACATTACTGATGGGCATAAATCTCACATATAATTTTGTATTAATAATTGATGAAATGAAGATAAGTAAAAATTGATACGACATTCTTACATGTAGTCGAATCTCTCGGGAAAGCTGATGTTTTGGAGTCTCTGATAAAGTTTAACATTTTGGTAGATTTTCTTTTATTGTTCTCTTCTCATATAAAGTATTTACGAACTGCTTAATTGAAAAAGTATAGGAGAGATAAGACCAGGTGCAATGATTAATTACAGATTATCTAAGGTATTACTGTTGCACTTGAATCAAAATTTAGACCCAATGGCTTTCTTAAAGATCGACTTTACTATAAACAATGTAGATTAGATAAGAATATGAAGATAGGCATCTCCTATTCAAGGAAAATATTAATTCTAATTTAACTATATCTCAGATAATATATATATTATCTGAGAATTGTCACAAAAATAATTTATAACACAAATAATGAAAAGAATGTCCACAACACAAAGAATCTGAAGATCTATTACATGTAGAATGTCTGCAAATTAATTCCTACTTAAAATTATTTCCTACTTAAACCCATGGTAGAGGTTGAATGTTTCCATAAAGTATATATATTCCTGCACAAAATCAAAATTCGAGTCCATTTAACTATATTCCTAAGACTGCCTGTCCAGTTGATTGTGTATGCCATGCTCACATCCAAGCTAATTGTCAATAATCAATAAGTTTGGGCATATTATTTCAGTTTATTAAAATATATATATTGATATCTGAAATAACCTCTAAATTCAAGAAAATGACTATAGATAAATACAACATTCTTACTTGTTTTATTTATAAGTTTTTCAAAATTTATTCAAATAACAAATTTTTCAATAACTTTACTTATAACTAAAATATAATTTGTTCAGATATAATTTGTTCAGACATAATTCAAATTACAACAAATATAGAAAACCTATCAAGAAAACACCAATTAAAGCAATTATATTCAGATGATATTTCGATGAAGCATTTCTTGGATTTACAGCAGCAAATCCTACACTGTTATTACTCAAATCGAATACAGTATAATAGCGTCCAATGAAAACATCGCCCAAAATCCAAAAATCACTATCCATAGTAGTAAAACTGGACATACAACTGTTATCGACATTAATAATATAAGAATTTGGTTCCAAAACGAAAGGGTTGCCTCCAATGATGAAGGTTACATTTGGTAATGTATTAATTGTAGAACAATTAACATAGTAATTACCATCGTTACTATTGTAAGTACCACCAATCACTTTTTGTAAAGTGTTGTAAGCATCTTGAGGGCAAACAATTAAACTGGTACCAGTATCGGCAATTGCTTGGCAGTTATTGCAAATATTTTGACCATTAATATTAGCAGAAGTAACGGTAAATTGCCAATAACCCTGTTGAGAGACAGGAACATAGGTAAGAGTACCCAAAAACATATTAGGATCTACACCACCCAAAATCAATTCACCACCATCGACTGCCGTACCATTGCGTTTTAAATAGAAGGAAAATACACCAGCATCAACTAAACCCTGCAGAAACATATTGTAAAAGGGAGGCATAACATTATCAGCAGCTAAAGATTGATAGGCCATACCAAATATGCCATCAAAATTAACATTAGTAAAACTTGTTCCTGGTTCGGCGACAGCTTCAGCAAAAATTTGATTTTTTATGGTTAAACCTTCCAATGTTACATAATCTTGTGATAAAAATCCGCCCATACTTCCCGTGCCATATTTAATAGAAATAGGCATATTGATAGGTTCATATGTTTTGGATTTATTATGATTATAACGGTTGTGCTGTTGACAAGCCGTATCATTTTTGGGACAACTGCTGGAAGGTATCCATAAGTTTGAAGAACCCGTATCGAAAAGTACTAGAAAATTTTGTGGTGGTGTACCTATAGTGATTTTACCATAATAAGCCATATTCCAAGAATTAGATAACTGTTCTTCGGGCAATTTTCGGGCTTGTCGAAAGTTATATTTTGTTCGTAATACCAATAATTCAGTGCGTACATCTTGAATGGTCTTGATAAAATTCTCATGCTTATGAATCGGTACACGCACCAACTTAGCATTGATTGCCATTAACATGAGACTGAGTACTGCAAGTGTTTTCCACATTATTTTAAACTATTTAAGGAAATAAAATAAAAATTTTTTAAATTAAATTTTATATTTAAAATAAAAATTTAATATTTTACCGTTTTCTAATTTTTTATCAAATTAGTACTGTATATCGGTAGCAACTGCAATTAATGATATACAACTCTAATTGTTACAAGTAATTTTTCATTATGAGTAATTCCAGAAGTTTATCAATTATGTACATATGTATATTTATCAAATAAATTGATAAAAGAAATCTAAATACCACACTGCCTTCTTTGAGAAATATGTGGTAACACGTAGTTTGCACAATGGGTTGCATTTAAACTAAAAAACTTAAATTTAAATCTTACATTCAATGTTTTAATTGATATACAGTTCTAATTTCTAATTCAGTTCTAGTTCAGTTATAGTTCTGTTCTAGTTCAGTTCTAGATCACTTCTAGTTCAGTTCTAGTTCACTTTTAGTTCAGTTCTAGTTCACTTTTAGTTTAGTTCTAGTTGTGTTCTAGTTGAGTTCTAGTTCAGTTTTAGTTTAGTTCTCGTTCACTTCTAGTTCACTTCTAGTTCACTTCTAGCTCAGTTCTAGTTCATAGTTCTTCCATAATAATGTTAAAAACAAAATACTAACTTAAATAATTAAAAATGTTATAGTCGGTCAAGTCAGACTAATTCATACCCTACACCATATGGTTGGTTAAAACTACAGCTGATTTATGATGTATGATTGAGTGTAAAATATTATGATACTAACATTTATGTGAAATTAAAATGAATTTTTTCTGGGGCGTATATCGCAACTTGAAGAAATGATAGACCGACCCTCGTCTAATTTCGAACATCAATTTCAGATTAAATTTATCTTAATTTAAACAGTTGTTATTAAAATACTAATGACTATGAAAGATTTATGACCTTCAAAGTGATATTTGGAAGAGAGCTTGTATGGGGCCTAAATATGCGTAATGGAATGACCCTCGCATAATTTGGCACACGGATTTAGAATACATTAAGATCTACCTTTGTTTAATTTTTTCGAAAACATTTTAAATTTTTGGACTTTTATGCCCTTAACATACAATTCCAAGAAGACTTTTGAATGGAGAGTACATCAAATATTGGGCCCAATATGCACACCTAGCCGGATAGACAGACGGATGGACTTCGTTAAATTGACTCAGAACGTGGTTGTGATTCGAACGGTATACTTAAAAGTAGATGTGACGTAATTTTTTCCTATATGTTACAAACATCAGCACAAACGAATAATACCCCAGCCACCTACCGTGTTGTAGGGAATAAAAACAAATTAAACTAGTAAAAGTTATGTAGGTTAATTGACTCGGAAAACTTTTTAAATTAAATGCCAAATATTATAAAGTAACATGCAAGCATGTAAAATTATAGACCTCGCAGGATTTTACCGAATCAGACCGAAACTCCAAAATTTGGTTTGGTGTTTTCTTTTTGTTTATATGAGAGCTGCGGTCATTTGTGGACTGATCATCTTAAAAAATTTGCATGTGAATTTAGACTTAAAAAATTATTTAGTCCCAACTTAATTAAACTATACTCATTTCCGTGAGTTTTATGGGCTAAAACCCACTTTCCGGGAGGACATTTGTATGGGATGAACCTGAGATATTGGACCGAACTTGACCAATTTTGATAGATTTTGTTCTTAGTCCAAAATAATAACACATACTTAATTTTATGATGTAGAGTGTGGTTATGGAAAATCAGCCGCACGGACAGAAAGGCGGGTGAACGGACGTCGTTAAGTTGATTCTTCGTCAAACGTTATAAATAAAATTAATACGCAAACCGCCCATGGTGGTATAATGTGTAAAATCCCCGTATAAAATATTTAAATGTACGATGGCAATACTATAATCAAAACCATTATTTTCCAGAGGTTAATGTCTTCGCTTATGTTACCTTTCAAAAATGGTGGTTGTCTTTACTACTTCAGTGGATAAATTCAATAACATGGATAACTGTGAGCTTAAATTGATTCTTAATTCCATAACATTTGAGTCTCGTCCTCCAATTTATCTTTCTAAATAGAACAACGAGATTTAAAACATAAATTAAAAATTAAACGAATGTATTTAACACAACTACATCATCATTTTATTAATTTTATCGTTGTATTTATTGGAGGTTATAAAATTGCAACAAAACAAATTTTAAAATTACTCATAATAAATCACGTTATTATCTTAAGCGACTGGAGCAAAACCTACACGGTTATTACCCAAATCGAATACGGTATAATAGCGGCCAATGAAAACATCACCCAAAATCCAAAAGTCAGTACCCATTGTAGTGAAACTGACCATGCAACTGCCTTCCAAATTAACAACATAAGCACTTGGTTCCAAAGTAAAGGTTTTGCCACCAATCACAAAGCTGACAACGGGCAATGAATCAATTGACGAACAGTCAACATAATAGTTACCATCTTCACTGTTGTAATCACCACCAATTTCGTCTTGCAAAGTTTCATAAGCATCTTGGGGGCAAACAATCAAACTGGTACCAGTATCGGCAATAGCTTGACAATTATCGCAAATACTTTGTCCATTAATGGAACCAGAGGTCATTTCAAATTGCCAATAACTTTGTTCAGAGACTGGAACATAAGTAATGTCACCACTAAACAAAGTATCATCAACACCACCCAAAATCAATTCACCACCATCAACAGCTGAACCATCACGCTTCAAATAGAAAGAGAATAGATCTTTCTCAACTAAACCTTGAGCAAACAAATTGTAGAATGGAGGCACAACATTATTCTCGGCCAAAGATTGATAGGCCATACCGAAAATACCATCGAAATTGGCATTGGTAAAACTGTTACCAGGTTCATTCATGGCCTCAGCAAAAACTTGATTTTTAATAGTTAATCCTTCTAACGTGACATCATCCTGAGACAAGAAACCGCTCATGCTGCCAGAGCCATATTGAATGGAAATCGGTTGACCATTTTTAACATAAGTACTGGATTTATCATGATTATATTGATTATGTTGTTTGCAAGCAACATCCCAAACAGGGCAATGGCTCGAGGGAACCCATAAGTTTGAAGAACCAGAGTCAAAGAGAACTACGAACTTTTGTGGTGGAGTACCAATGGTAATGTCACCATAATAGGCCATATTCAAATTATTGGATAATTCTTCTTCGACCAAGTTACGGGTTTGAGGAAGACCATATTTTGAACGTAAAACTGATTTTTCAGCACGAACATCCTTGCTCGTCTTAACAAAGTTTTCGTGTTTATGTATGGGTACACGTACCAATTCAGCACTGGCAACTGCCACAATAAGGGCCAAAATCGTGAACGATTTGAACATTTTTTAACTGTAAAAATAAACGTTTGTTATATTTATTTTTTTATAAAATATTCCCAAATAAATGTTTTTTCTTTTACCTTTCTTCAGGCAACTTAATGAAACTAATAATTAGTTGTCTGCAAATTTCTTATATTTATAGCAAATAAAATCAGAGATATTTTATACCAATTAATCAAATCAGGCTATACAAACGTTTTTTCCAAAAATAAATATTTGATAAGATTTAAATTATAAATGATTTAAGAAAAACAACTGCTTTAGTAATATGTTCATATTTTTTAATTAAATCAATTAAATCTTTATCTCTTACTTACTTCAAATTAACAACAAAATAATGATTTTCCAAAGAATTAATATGAATTAAGTTTGATAATTATTTTTTGGTCACACTTATGTTCTGAAATGGAAAATTAATAACATAAATTTTACATTCGATCATTACGACTCTAAAATACCCTCCACAATACGTTTTTCGAAATAATTCCTTAACTTTGTAACTATTAAATATTTGTTAACGAAATTTTACATCGACATTCTTGAAGTATTTTCCAACTGATTTGGAGGAGAACATCTTTCTAGTGGGTCCTGGAATCGGGAAGTGGTTCTCCGGGTATAGCGATTTAAAAAATTGACAAAATTTTATTTATGATTTGATTGGAAAAATGTTTTATAAACATTTGTCAAATAACAATTGATTAACTAGAGGTCCAAGTCTAAGGGTTCCTCCTTATAAAGCAAATGTTGATTATGAAATATCAAAACACCTACGTCAAAAATTGTCATATTTTGTCCCAACCACTTCCTTAAGGAACTGTTTTGGGGACAAAATGTAGAACGGATAGATTCAGGGGCGATGAATTCAAAAATATTTTAAAAAGTTTTTTTGAACCCAAATAGAGCCCACCAAGTTAAAAAAAAAAAAAAAAAAAAAAAAAAAACTCTCCACAAATGCACCAACAATATACTTTAGTTTATATATCACTTAAACTATAAGAGTTACCACATACATGTGAGCGTATTTTTATAAGTGAATTAAAAGGGTTATATTTATGATAAATTGTTCCAAAATTGCAGAATTATTTCCAAAAAAGCTTATTAGCTTTTAAACACTAATTTTGTTCTGTGTAATAAGAGAAATATTTCAATTAATTGAGCGTAGTACACTAACACATTCACATTATATGTTTTTGTATTCCTCTCTTTTTAAATATCTCTGCCACTGTCGGCAGACATGATGAGCTTAAATTTGCATTTTGACGATTTGACGTTTTATACCCCAAATTTGACGATTTTCCACAAACATAAAATTTTTAAATTTATAATTGTTATCCAAGATTTTTATATAACCCATATCTGCCCGCCTTTAATAAATACAATTCAATAAAAATAAGTAACAAATAATACTCGGTCAAGTCCGACTACTTAATAACCTTCAACACATGTTAGTGCTTACTACCAAAAATTAACGAACCACCCTCATATAATATCAATTTATGCTTAAGAATAAATGATATTAAAATGGTACTAACATTCATGTAGGATTAGTGCTTTCTGAAAGGATTTTTTCTTGTGGGCTTTTTAGGGGAGCTAGAAGAAATTATAGACCGGCCCTCATAAAACTTCGCACATCGATTTTTACTAATACTTGTTTTGATTTGACCAATTCTATTTACAATACCAACGTATATGTGAGATTCAAGCCATTCAATGTAATATTTGGTAGAGGGGTTGTATGGTACCAAATAAAAATAATGCACAGATCCTCGTATAATTTCGCACATATTTTGAGAATATTATAGAACTAACCTGTGCTGAATTTCCTTAAAATAGCTATATATTTAGGACCTTAAATCCACATACCATAAATTATTTGACGATATCGAAAATTAAATTTGATTTTAATATTTTTTCATCAAATTTGACGAATTTTCTTTAAATTTTTCTGGCTACTGTGATCTCTTCATTAAACATAATAACTGTAATACAAAGGTAATTTAATCCAAAAATAATAGTAATAACAATAATAATAATAATAATAATAATAATAATAACAGTAATAATAATAATTTTTATATTATACTTGGGTTAAAAGTTTTAAAAAACATGTGTCTCATTCCATAGCCTATTGAAAAATGGCGAAGTTTTAAAAATAATTAAACTTTATCTTCATCGATCTTTTATAGGTCTCTTTGAGATATTCATATGAACGATACATTGAACTTTCCTTTAACTCATTATCAAAAAACGTGCATACGAAATACAAGATAAATTATAGAACTCAGAGTCATCAAAATATTACATAAATACAAAAACAAAATGTTCATTGTAAATTTAATTGATTATTATTAATTATACGTAATTAAATAATTTAATTCTTAATGAACATTAGTGTTATATTTTCTAAGAACGATAATTTATTATTTTATAACAATTTTAATTATATTTCATTTCTTTTATTACTTAATAAACCCCAAAAGTCATTTTCATTAATTTATAAACTTCAACACTAATTAGCGTTATTTATTTTATATTACTTTAATATTTTTATGACGTGATTTACTTGCATTTATTTATTTATTGACCAAACGTTTATTGATATCTTAAGTACCTCCAAAATAAGTTATAATTTGTTGATATCAAAATTGTAAAGAAATTCATTTTTATATTTGCACAGATTTAAATGTTAATGTCTAGTAAATTTCGAGTGGTGATAAGAATTCTATGGACTAAATCTGAAGGGCTTTGTAAAAAAAATAAAGAAAGTTTATTCAATATCATTGTTGGGGCTGAAGAGAATTATGGACTTATGGCAATAAATTGCGTTTTCAATTTATTTGAATGAAATTAATATTTGACTGCAGACCATAGATCGTCCGATTTATTTGAATGAAATTAATATTTGACTGCAAACCATAAATCGTCCGATTTATTTGAATGAAATTAATATTTGACTGCAGACCATAGATCGTCCGACCGTTTGCCTGTCTGGTAGTCTGTCAATGTAAACGTTGTTAACACTCTACAGTTCGCAATTTTTAAAAGCCCATTGAAATTGTCCATGTTCGGTCCAATATTTCAGGTACCCCCTGTACAATTTTTCATACCGGAATGGGGTTTTAAGATGATTAAACTCCTAAATACAAAGCGATTTAAACGAAATTTGGCACAAGTAAGTCTCATAATATTCTAAAACGATGTGCTAAAATATTTCGGTTCGATCTATTATTCACATACGTAAAACTATGATCGTATAGTTTCGAACATTTATATTAATTTGATCAGATGTTATTACAATACCAACGTATATGTGAGATTGTTGCCCTTCAAAGGGACTTTTGCAAGGTCACATGGGAAGTAAAGAACCGGATTTCATATAATTTGGCACATAAATTTTGAATGCTATAAAGACTTGTTCTTTTCGAATTTCGTTGAAATCTATTTATATTTTAGACTCTTATGAACCTAAAACGCAATTCTGGGAGGACATATGACCAATTTCAATCGTGCCAAAAAACAACAGCAAAATGTGGGTGCTATACCAGTTTTCTGCATGTTACAAACATCAGCACAAACGCATAATATCCCAACCACCTGAGGTGTTGTATGGTATAAATAGGAGGTCAATAAATAGTACTCAAATTTCAATAAATTTCATAAAATCTCCTTTATAGGGGCTAGAACTGCCCCGTCCCCTATCCAAATTTTGTTAATCCTTACCATGTTGTTATTAAGACTTTATCAACGTGAAGAATTTCAGGATATTAGCTTTAAAAATTTCGACTATGTTTAGAATACTCCTTTCCCAAGGCTTCTCCTAAAAATTATATATTATATATAATTATACTTTCCAAAAGGCAATATTAGAGTTCTAAATTGCTTGAAATTGATCAAACCGCTTTGTTTTTATCGTTGTTTATATTTTCTCGTTTTTAGAGGTTATATCAAATATCGTTCTATAATTTGTGTTCTACAGAACTGATTTTAAATAGGAATTATATTAGACCAATAACATATTTTATTGAGTTCTATCACTTGTTTTTGTAAGTGTACCAACAACAGACAAACAAGCACACGTGACTAAATCGATTTAAATGATGACGTTGCAAACGGAATGACAAAGTAAATATACCCTCAACACCACTTGTGGCGGTGAAGGTTAAAAAAAATAAACAACTTTGCGATTGTTCTTTCAAGGTTGATCACAATTTTATTTTGCATTCAAAAGCATAATTATTATCTTATTGAAATTTTCACTTAAAATCAAATATTTGTTGAAAATTTAGTTCATGTTGATGATCTAAAATAACTTGAAATACTAAATTTTTGAAAATGTCAATTAAATATTAATGACATTTTGACAAGTTTTGATTAACTTAAAAGCTTATGCGCATGTATAAGAGCCATTTTTTTGGAGAATACAAAGGGGAAAAGCCAAAAATAAGGTTATTGTCGCACGAATAATCTAAAAAATATTAGATTATCTAAAATATTGAAAAGAACACAAAAACATACTTGAAAGATTGTATTCGCGAAAAAATTTGCGTATAATATTGATTATGGGGAAATCAAAAAAATAATTATGGAATTAATCAATTTAAAATTTAAACAAATTTTATAATGTTTTTTATTTAGTAAAGCTCAGTCCCATCCTTAGGATTACAAAGTTTTGCGTTTCTTAAACGAAATTTTTTTAAAATTGCTTTAAACAACAAATCGTCCCCTTGCTGACAGGAGTTCTTATATAAAGATTTTGAAAAAAATCTCATGATTTTTAATTAATTTTATTTTGGGTTTATTTTTTTCTGTGTATGTAATACCAAATAAAAAATGTTCCAAAAAATCACAACTGGTGAGGGTATATTAAGTTTGTCATTCCGTGTGTAACGCCAAGAAGGAATCATCTCAGACCCTACAATGTATATATATTATTGCATCAAATCAAAAACTGAAATTTAGCTATGTCCGTCTGAACGTCTGTCTATCTGTTGGAAACATTTTCACGCCTAGAATGCCACATCGTTTGTAGACCGACATCTGAAACTACCTCAAAATTCCGAAAATGAACTCTTCTAATTACTTTTAAAAAATGTAATTGGACTTAAAGAAAAAATTAATTTTAGCATACAATTGCACATGCTTCATCATCGTTTAAAAATATTATCAAAATCTGATTAGCAGGAAAAAAGTTATTGGCTATAATATGCAAAATTTTGATACACCCCAAACTCTGTGTGTCATATGGGCCGCAATTTTTAAGATAATTTACTGAAATTTGTCACATATACTTATTTTGATACAATAATAAATCCAAAGATGTCATACTGTTCTGGGATTATTAATTGACCAAGCTCCCATATGAGGCCCTTTCCCGGAATATGATTTATAGCTTATAAAACTTTTTAATTTGAAACAAATCTATTGAAATTTGGCAATTAATTTTTTAACTATTTTAAATATATGTTATAAATTTTATTAACTAAATCTTAATTAGAATAATCTCGGTCCAAATTTTGATGTAGCTCAATAAAATATTTTGATGTAGACCCCTCACCGAAAACAGTTTTCAGCTTATAAAACGAGTAAATAAAGAAATTCGACACAATTATTTTGCTAACTGTTCTGAAGATATTATATTAATTTGCCCTATATCGGCCCATATTTTCCTATAGCTCCCTTATAAAGGGCTTTCCCGGAAAACGGGTTTGAGTTTACAAAACATTTGAATAAAGATAAATTCCATTAAAATTTATCACAATGATTTTTCTAACTATAATCAAAGTATTTTATAAATTTTAACAATCTTGGTTCAAATTTTGCTGTAGCACCCGTATAAGACCCCTTCCCGGAAAACAGGTTTGAGCTTATAACAAGCATTTTAACTTAGCCATTCTGTGTGTAACGCTAAGAATGAATTATTTCAGACCTCGTTATGGTTATATATATTCTTGCTTCAAATCAAAATCTCAGTCAGTTTTCGTCAATCTCTTTGTCTGTCACATCCACAAAAATTAAACGAGCTCTATGAAATCTGGCCTAGTAGAAAAAAGCCAGTGTTTCTATGTTATGTACTATATACATTTGTGAGTGTATGTATATCTACGGAACCTAACGCATTAACTTCACACGAATTTGTGGTGGTGGGTATTGAAGATTCGGCATAGCCGAAAATAGTATTCTTACTTGATTGTATATTAAATTTGTACTTAGTTTATGGGTCAAAGATGTAGTGGATTTTCAGCACATATCAATTTCACAAAAATTTAAAGTTCTATCGAAACATATAGTTAAATCTATTAAATAAAAAATTGCTGTCCTAAGCGGTTTGCATTTAAAACCACCTTTATTGGTCTATTAGCCAAACAAGTTAGAACATTATAGTCGTTCAACCCCGACTATTTAATAACCTACACCATATTGTTTTTTAAAAGTGGTAGTTACGAAAAATTAATGAACGACCCTCGTATAAATTTTTTTCCTGATTTATTCTTAAGTGTGCATTGTACATTACTGCGACACTTAGATTTATTCGTTTTAAAATGAATTTTTCTGGAGGGTAATATGGGAGCTACGAGAAATTATAAATCGACCCTCATATAATATGGCACATCTATTTTTGCTTATATTTATTTTATTTTAACTAATTTTTATTACAACATTAACGGATATGTGAGATTTATGACCTTTAATGCGATACTTGTAAGAAGCTTGTACGGGACCTGTGAGAAGCAAAGGATCGACCCTCAAATTATTTGGCATAGTCGGACGGATAGACTGACTCAACCACCTACGGTTGTGTAGGGTATAAAAAGTAAAAGATTCTGAAATTTTGGAATAAGAATCTTCATTTTGAAATAATAATCAACTAGATTCTCCTTGGGGCATTATTTGACCGATCACTCATTTAAGGCCTCTTCCCATATGGTTATTATTTTTTTAATTTGTCACAGTTGTTGTGTTTAATGCACGTAGCTAAGTTATTAAACATAGATTTATATTTTGCCATATCTCCCACGTAAGGTCTCATTCGAGAAAACATTTTTGAGCTTAATAAAATTTTAAATAGAGATAAATTTTACTAAAATTCGGCACTAAAATGTTTGTAACTATTTTTAATGCATGTAACTGAAGAATATTAGTCCATATTTTGCTATAGCTCCCATATAAACTCCTTCCTGGGAAAATGGGTTTAATACTTTTAAAGATGAAAAAATTTTATTGAAAATCGTCACTACAAAATTTCTATCAATCTTTGGTATTTATTACCAATTTGATGAATATCGACCCATAATGGCTATATGTTCTAATTAAGGGTTTTTACCTTATAAAAGTGCAAAACTTGAACTTATTTTATTGAAATATGGATCGAGTCCATTGAAAATGTGGAACAATACGACGTAGTGATAGAAATATTTAATTAAGACTTATTTTTACAAGGTTTAATTGAATCCAGTAGTTAAAATCTACCGATCCAATTGAACCTGGCTCAATTTTATTGTATCGATATCTTTTTAAAAAAGAAATTGTTTAGGACAATAGCAAACAAATCCGCCCAGATTTCATTGAATTGGGGCTGCTAGTTTAAGTGTTAGAATGTTTCCAACAAACCAACAGTCGAACAAGGCTTAATTGACAAAGGACTTGATTTTTTTTGGATGTTTTAGATGAATTCTTCTTATCCTCAAACACATAACGATGAACTTAATTATTCTCTTTCACCTGTGGACGGTAAAAATAAGAATTCAAACAAATATTGCCATAAGAAACAAATAATTTTATTCCTTTTACCAAAATCCCTATTTTTTATTCATATAAGAAACAACTTTAATTATTTATAATACAAAATATATCATTTATTTAATTATATATTTAAATCAATATTTTATTTTACTTAAAAAAATATTGCGAATTTAAACAGCTTGAGCGAAACCAACACGGTTGTTGGCCAAATCAAAGATAGAGTAGTATCTACCAATGAAGATATCACCCAAAATCCAGAAATCGGTACCAATGTTTTCGAAAGCAGATGAACAGACACCATCGGATTGGAGGATGTAGTCGCTGGCTTTAATGGTGAAGGTGGTGCCACCAATGTTCATGGTCAAAGGAGCCAAGCTATCGACGGTGGAGCAGTCAACGGTGTAAGTGTAGTAATCGTAGTTGAAAGTAGCACCAATGGCAGCTTGGATGTTTTCGTATTCAGAGTTGGGTACAGCAATGAGGGAGGTGCCGGTATCAGCAATAGCTTGGCAGTTGTCGCATACATTAACACCATTGATGGAAGCAGAGTTCATTTGGAATTGCCAGTAGCCTTCAGAGGTAACGGGAACATAAGTGATTTCACCAGTGTAGTGAGAGGGATCAACGCCACCCAATACAAGAACACCACCATCATTGGAGGTACCGTCACGGGTCAAGTAGAATGAGAACATGTTGGTGTCAACCAATCCTTGGGAGTACATGTTGTAGAAGGGAGGTACAACATTGTCTTGAGAAATAGATTTGAAACCCATACCCAAAATACCATCGAAAGGAGAGTAGGTGAAGGTGGTGCCGGGTTCATTGGTGGCAGCAGCGAAAACTTGATTTTTAATAGCCAAACCTTCAACAGTAACGGTATCTTGAACCAAGTAACCAGACAAACTACCAGTACCATAGGCAATGGAGAATTGTTCACCATTTTCTACATAAGTGGAGGAAGCACTGGGATCGTAGGTATTGTGGTTTTCACAGGCAGAATCACCAGAAGCGCAGGGAGCAACAGGTACCCACAAGTTGGAAGAACCAGTATCGAACAAAACCAAGAATTCTTGGGCTGGAGTACCAATGGTAATTTTGCCATAGTAAGAGTCATCGACGTAGTTCATCAAACTTTCTTGGACACCATCTCTGGGTTGGATTTTAATCAAATCGTTATATTTGGCCTTCAATTTGTACAATTCGGTGGCCTTGTTTTTGGGTTCCTTGGCCTTGTGCAAAGGTACAACGATGGCTGCCTCCGAGATGAGGGCCAAACTCAAAATTGTTACTACAAACTTCAACATATTGTTAAACTATAAACATTTCCCCAAATTTAATCGACTTTTATAGCAAACGAAATACACTCAATTCAATATTTATCGTGAACATTTAAAGATTAGAAAATTGAAAAAAAAAAACTAAAAGAAATTTCAAAACAAACAACAATAAGAGACCACTTATATAAGAATTAAAATATTATATGGATTTTCAAAAACTTAAACGATTTGATAAGAAAATTCATTGATCAAAAATATGTATGATTTATAATGAAGGTGTGTTCTGAGTTTTTGTTCTCTAGATTGGCGGTCGCAAACGTTATCAAGAAACCAAATTTTGGAAAAAACAAATAATTTCCAATTTTTCATTGACAATTTGATGAATGGTGGAATAACCCACAACCAAATAGACACTTCACACTTAAATGGCAAACACTTTAGAC
Source organism: Cochliomyia hominivorax (assembly GCA_004302925.2). NCBI lineage: Eukaryota > Metazoa > Arthropoda > Insecta > Diptera > Calliphoridae > Cochliomyia > Cochliomyia hominivorax. The sequence continues at coordinate 49,664,412 of PYHX02000158.1, forward strand.
TGTAGGTTAACGGAAATATCATCACATGGATTGCGACTAAAAATCGTGAACATTCTCAGTTTCCGTCAATCCACAGATCTAAAATAAATTATGACTGAATGAATATACTTTTCTTGAAATTGTATTATCTAACGATTGCAAATGACGTGCAGTGGCAAAGTTTTGCTGTCCTTCCCACATGCTTTGCTTTCTTCATACAATTTGTAGAATACTCGACGTGGGTGCTCTAGGAAACCTCAACTCATCTTTACAGAATATTATCTTTTTCCACGAACCGCTTTGCTGCACAAAAATTCAGACAAAAATTCATAATTTAAGATGTGTATTAAAAACAAGTAAAAATGCTACATTCGGCCATGCCGAATCTTCAATACCCTCCTCTACAAATTCGAATGAAGTTAATACATTAGGTTCCGCAGATATACATATACACACACATACACTCACAAATGTATATAGTATATAACATAGAAACACTTAATGAGTCATAAAATTAGTTATAATTTTGGCTCTAACTTTTTTTCTACTGAACTGCCTTTTTTCTACCAAATTTCGTTGAGCTCTGTAAATTTTTGTGGATGTGAGCAGACAGAGAGATAACGAAAATCGACTGAGATCTTGATTTGATGAAAGAATATATACATTATGGAGTCTGAAATAGTTCATTTTTAGCGTTACACACAGAATGACAAAGTTTATAATATGCTTGTTATAAGCTAAAAACTGTTTTCCGGGAAAGAGTCTTATGTGGGAGATACAGCAAAATTTTGACCAAGATTGTTCATATTTATAATATACTTTGATTTTAGTAAGAAAAATCATTGTGCTTAATTTTAATGGAATTGATTTTTATTTAAATGTTTTATAAACTCAAACCCGTTTTCCGGGAAAGCCCTTTATAAGGGAGCTATTGGAAAATATGGACTGATATAGGGCAAATTAATATAATATCTTCAGAACAATTAGCAAAATAATTGTGTCGAATTTCAATAGAATTGGTCTTTATTTAATCGTTTTATAACCTGAAAACTGTTTCCTGATTTGGGAGCTACATCAAAATATGAAGCGAGATTATTCTAATTAAGAATATACATTAAATTAGTTAAAAAAATTCATTGTTCTGAGTTCCAAAAGAATTGGTCTTTATTTAATTGTTTTATAAGCTCAAACCCGTTTTTCGGGAAGGGGCCTAATATGGGAGCTATATCACAATATGGACCCATGTTAATAAAATTTATAACAGATATTTAAAATAGTTAAAAAATTAATTGTGCCAAATTTCAATAGAATTGGTTCAAATTTAAGAGTTCTATAAGTTATAAATCATATTCCGGGAAAGGGCCTTATATGGGTGATGGGTCAATTAATGGTCCCAGGACAATATTTCTGCTTTGGATTTATTATTGTATCAAAATAAGTATATGTGACAAATTTCAGTAAATTATCTTAAAAATTGCGGCCGATATAACACACAGAGTTTAAGGTGTATAAAAATTTTGCATACTATAGTCTATAACTTTTTTCTTGTTAATCTGAATTTGATGATCTTTTGCACAATGATGGAGCACATACAATTGTATGCTAAAATTAATTTTTTGTCCAATTTCAGTTTTAGAAAAAAATGGAAGATTTCATTTACGGAATTTTGAGGTTGTTTCAGATTGCGATCTATAACTTCCTTTCTTACAAACCGATATAGCTGGTTTTAATTAGCAAACTGCTTAGGACAATAACAAACGATGTGGCCAAATTTCATTGAATTCGGACAATTATTCTAGGCGTGAGAATATTGCCAAAAGACAAACAGACGGGCAGACGAGCATAGCTAAATCGACTTAGTTTTGGATTTGATGCAATAATATATATACATTGTAGGGTCTGAGATGATTCCTTTTTGATTCCACTTATGGTGGTGGAGGGTATAACAAGTAAAAATGCTATATTCGAATGTGCCGAGTCTTGAATACAACTAATTATTTCGAGTTGTTATTTTCCCGAATTGTTATATTCAGCGGGGGGTACAAAACCAATTTTAATTTTAAAGAACTATAACAGTGAGAGTTTTAAAATTTGGCCCCAATTACATTCTCAAGGAAATATTTACAAAATTTACAAAATTTCGGACGTATAGTGGAACAGGTAGCTCTCATATTAAAATTTCTTTCCAACAATTTTCTAGAGAAACTGCACAAAATATAGAACGCATAGGATCAGGTAAAGAGATAAAAGCGAATATAAATTATATAAATTATCCACTGTCTAAAGTAATACTGAAATGAGAGTATTAAGATTTAATGTTTATAACTTTCATATGGAATAGTTTTACTGGACAAAATGTAGGACCGATAGGACCACGGGGAGAATTATGCCCCATATAATACAAATGTTTATTAACGATTTTCTATACAACTATTACAGAGAGTTAAAAAATCCCAATCACTCTCTTCAGGAAATGTTAAGAGAGGAGACGTATTCTGAATATCTCAAGAATTATTCCTGGAAAGTCTTCCAATTCGCGCTAATAAAATTTCTTTTATACACGTCTCGGTATATGTGTCACTAGTAACCTCATAATTGTGTGTTAAAAGTGCTGAAAAGCCATGTTTCAAAAGGTCGGGACATTTCAACTATTATAAGGACAAATCCGATAGGGAAATCTTTTATATGTGTTCATCTACATAAAGTATTGTACATAATAATATTTCCCATGCCAAAAATAAAGAAAGACCGGCGTTAAACTTATTCACACGTTAGTTGAATTAGGTAAAAGTGCAAATTGAAAGCAAAATTATTTGAAACTGCTGATCATAAGTACCAAAGGAGGATTTCTTCCAGTGAAAAAGGAATTATCAATGAAATGAATCGTCAGTGTGTTACAAAATCTCAAGTTTTAATCTCAAGTCTTTCCATATTTTCGTCATGGGTTACGGTATTGTATATAATTCTAAATGTGGAATATCACATAGAATTGTTTTCCATAATAGATTTGCCCCTGTAACAATTGAAATGTTACAGTCCAATATTCCATTTAAGCACTTTTTACATAGAATAATGGGTTCATTTGTAACTGCAAAGGCATTAATTTTATTAAGGACACGTTCTTATTCTATTAAAATTACATTCCATTTAAAATAAAACATTTATTTGACGCTTTAAAAAATTAGTAAATTTCTTATTTTATTGTTGTTGTAATCTGTCCGAATATTTGAAAAAAATGTGGCATCTTTTGTCGTAAAAAGGTACAGCAACAAAATCATTAATTATGTTACAATTCACATATTTATTAAAATCGGTAGATATATTTGACAAACTGTATAAGATTTTTTTCAATTCTTTTGGTAGCAGTTACTAAGTATAAAATTTATGAATCTTACAATAATATTGACAACACTGAATTATATCAAACAAATTTATAATTGTGTACTCTAACGGCTGCTAGATGAATTTTAGGCTTTCTTAGTTAAGTTCACAACCTTTATACAAGGTGCCACAAATTAGCTTAAAACAATTGCAACAAAAACACTGAGTCCCTCAAAACAAATTAAAAATGTTTTAATATTATTCAAATGTTTTTAATTAATTTGAACTAAAAAAATTAAATTTAAATATTCATTAACAGAAAGAAAGAAAAAATAACATTTTTTGAAATCTTATTCACTTGAAGTTTTCAAATTTTCCTCAACACCGGCAGCTGCCATCAATGTTGTTTGTGGTTTCAAACGCAATAATTCCGTTGGAGAATTATTATTTCGAACCTGACGAGTGCAGGAACCTAAATTTGTACCACTACAACTGGATGTGGTTGTTGGCGATACTATATTCAAATGTTGTGGCGATGTTCGATTACTGTTTGTTACAACATTTACATTCGATTGTCTAACTGAAGCAGCTACTGCTGCCCTCTGCTTCTGCTGAAACATAGCAGCTACAACAGCTGCCTGTTGGGTTTGATAGAGTTGTTGTTGCAACATTTGAGCATAAATCAAACGTTCATATAAACCAGCACTATTTGTGCTAGAGGTCACTGCAGCTGAAGGTGTAGAATTTGACGAAGAAGCCAAGGCTGCACTAAGAAATTGTGTTTCTTTAACGAAGGCGTTTAAATATTGTTGGGTTGTTGAGGTCAATATGGGATTTGTATAAAGTATGGTGGGTGATGTAGCTAAGGCAGCATTGGCTAGACTATTTGATATAAAATTTGTTGTTGTGGAACCATGTTGATTGTAAATGATTGAGGGTGTGGTAGGTGTCGTTGCCACATAAGATACTTTGTTCCCCAAAAATATACCATAAGCCGTTGTATTAGCAGTACTATTGGGAATTGTTGGCCGTGCTTGAGCTTGTATACTGTTACATAACTGATAATAGGTTGCTGCAGTCGCAGCACTTGAAGTTTGAATACCACTGGGATTTGCAGCTAAAACGCTTGGGATTGATGAATTGTTGAACTTCTGAAATGAGACATTTTATTTAATATTTGTAGTCCAGAATTTTAAATTCTATTTAAATAATCTCTTTCATGAATTTAAAAATTAAAATACAAATAAGGAGTGGAATCGAAAAATTCTAAACAAATATTTATGTTAATAAAGATGAAATCACCAATTTTAGTTTCAATTTTTCTTCTTGATTAAAATTATTATTAAAATTTAAAAAAGTAAAAATGTTACAATCGGTCAAGCCCAATTAAAAAATACCATACACCACATTGATGGTTGTTTTTACTGCTACGAAGAATTTATTAACGGCCCTCGCATAATTTGCGTTTCTTCTGTATGCTTATGTGTGCAATAGTTTATTATAAAACTAACATTTATGTGAAATTTCTGCGTTTTAAACGGAATTTTTTCTGGAAGGTTATATGAAAGTTAGAAAATATTTTGGACCGAACCTCTTACAATTTGGCACATCGGTTTGGTATATATTTATCTTAATATTTTTACAACAATCACGTATATTTGCGATTTATGTCTTTCAAATTAATATTTAGAAAGGGGGTTGTATGGGACCAATGATAAATAATGGATCAATCCTCGTATAATTTGGCATATTCTAAATCTTTCTTTCAAAATAATATAAGTTTTTATTGAATCCACATAGGTAAATCATTCTTACACAAAAGAGTATTTATGCACAGTGATCTCAAACAATTCAGACAATATTGTGGATAGTTTTTGGACGCTAGTAGAGTATGAGTTCAAAAAAAAATTATAATAAAAAATAGGTCCAAAAATAAGTCAAAACTTTACTTTGGTCTAAAAATCTCTTAAACTGTAAAGGATATTCCACGTATGTAAGCGTATTTTTGTAGAGAATTATAAGGATTATATGCATTTCGTGCCCGAGGTGACCAATCTTGAAGATCCACTTGCCGACTACCGAACCTAGCAGAAACATGACCTTCTCAAAATCAATTATTAATCAGCTCAAGAGTGCCCATGCCTGATTTCATTGAAAAATATTCAATAATTCCAAAGTTACAGAATTATTAAATTGTACTTTTTGTGGGTTTTATGGGATCTATAAAAATAATGGAGCGATTCTCGTATAATTAAGCATATAATTTTAAAATATCATATGACATATTATCCCAAAGATACGTAAAAATCGTTTCATATTTAGAAATGTTATGAACCGAAACCCCGAATCCGATGCACATTGGTATGGGGCCTGTATGAAATAATGAACCTTTCATAATCAATTTCAATAGGCATCATCCTTAGTCGAAATAATACCACATACCAAATTTCATTAAGACGGATATGGTTAAATCAATCCAGAAAGTTATTCTGAGTCGAACGGTATACTTAAGTGATGGTGGTACCCCTTTTTCTGACCGTTGGTATATGGAATAAAAACCATACCTTAAGAATTTACGTTGCTCAGTTTGAATAGTAGTTCATATAACGTTTTAAACACTTTAGAGGTATTTGAATAACATTTGGCTGTATGTTTACTTTGGAGCAAGGTTGCTTCCATACAAATGTCATCCTAAAATGATGTTCTTAGCTCATAAAATTCATATGTAAAATTATTTTAGTTTAATTTAAATCTTATAAAATATAAGTTTGCTATAACATTAAAATAACATTATTGAATAAAATATTCTCTCACTTACCGGATATATATAATGACCAAAAGTTGTCATTAAATTTGTACCCTCTGGCACAGCAGCATTTTGTGTATTTTTATCATTCAATATTGTCTGTGTGTTATCGGGAAAATCTAAAAAATGTTTACCATAAAGTGCATACTTCTGAGCAGCTTGAAAATATTCTGCAGAGCCAGTAGAAGGATGACCAGTTGTATCCTGATAAATGGCTTTATGAACCTCTTGACTATATATATTACTTAAATTGCGACGACAATTAGTTTCTAATTTATTTTTCCAATCTAAACTGGCATTATCAGGCAATAAGTTTTCTGTATTTTTAGTTGATGCTAAAGCGACAAAAAGGGAAAATAACAGTAATTATAGTCTCCCATAATTAAACATATTTTTCTTACCCTCTTCTTTTGTGGTCCATATAGAAAATTGTTGATTCAATTTTTTTAATTCTTCAGCTAGTTTCGATATTGTTTTTTCTTTTTTCTTGACAAGATTTTTTATCTTGATTTTTGGTTTTTCAACAATCAAATTGTCATTTAAATCTTTTTCACTGACGTCCCCAACTAAAGGATTTTGCTCCGTTGTGGGTTTTTCGAAATCACAAGTTTCCTCTTCACTGCTTGCTGAAGAATCGGGGAAAAATACAAAATAATTTAAAAATATATATAGAGAGAATGAAATATTTTATAAAGATTTCTTACAATCTAGAAATTCCAACATTTCAATTATCATTTTTTCCGCTTGCGGCATCTGCTGTTGTTGATCCATTATATTATGCTAAACGTCAATCCAATTTAAGATTTATCGGGTATTTTCTTTTTCTATGTTTTTCTTTGTATTTAACGGTTTTTTCCTGTCTTGTCTTTTATTTGATATTTTTAAAGAGACAAAATAAACAATTTTTGCTTTGATTTTGAATTTATAAGATTCTTAAATTATTCATTCTAAAATTATTTCAGACATAATTTTTTGAAGGATTTTTGATTTTGTCATTTTTGAAAATAATTATTTTTGTAATTAACAAGAGTTTGAAAAAGACAAACTTATGTTGGAATGCTACTAGCTATTATCTGGTACGATTCGCTGCACAAAAAGTTCTCCTCAGTCCCAAAACAAAATTCACAAATCACGACGTATATTAAAAAATCATGTAACGGCGATTTTGCCAAATCTCCTGAATCTGTCCATTCTAAAATTTTCCAAAAAAAAAAAAAAAAAAAAAAAAAAGCGTTTCATAGAAAAGTGACAAAAATTAGAAACTCTAATTGAAATAGTTCTTCAGATATTCGATAATTTAAAATTGGTATATATCGGGTCGGCTCTCCTGTTTTCCTTTGTATGACCACATCTATGTATTCTAGCTAAAAAAGTTGTATGAACAGTATGAACTTAATTTTTTAACTTTATCTATAAAAATTTCACATTTTATAGAGAGTTTATATTTGCAATACATGAGTCCTACCTCTTCCTATGATCCTAACAATACTACATTTTGTCCAGTAATACTATTTTCTTGAGAAAGTAATTGGTATGGACTCTCATTTCGATAGTACTTAGATATTCAATAACTTTTATTTGCTTTTATCGGAGCTACCCCTCCCTCTGTTCCTATTCCCTCTATATTTTATCCAGTAAAAATTTTCCTTGGGAAAGTAATTTGGATAATATCTTAATACTTTCACTTTAATTGTTCTTTAGTTATTCGATAATAAATATTTGCATTGCATGGGGCAAAACTTTCCAGTGATCCTATCCGTACTAAATTTTATCCAGTAAAGCAGTTCGTTGAGAAAACGATTGTGAGATTTTAATGTTGTCGCTGTTGCAGTTATGAGGGCTAACTCTCACCCTAATCCTATCCGTCCTACTTTTTGACCAGTAAAACAATTCCTTGAGGAAGTACTTGGGTTCAAATGAGAAAATTCTCGCTGTTGTAGTTCTTTAGAAATCCTATAATCTGGTCCTATCTGTCCATCATTCTGTATTCTTAATTCTCGCTAGTATAGTTTTTAGATATTCGATCATAAATATTTACTTTGTATGGGTTGGTATCTCTTCCCTGGTCCTATCCTTCCTACATTTTGCCAGTGAAATAAAACCTTAAGAAAGTGATTCTCGACGTAGTTGTTATTTTAAAATTAGAAATCAATATTTGTTTTATATGATGGTACTTCTTCCCCTTATCCTACACGTCCTACATTTTTTCCAGTAAAACAGTTCTTTAGAGAGTAAGAACTCTCGCTATTAAAGTTGTTCAGATATACAATAATAATAAAGGGGTCCTTTCGCAATTTTTATATCTTCAATTAGTTTCTGGTATATTGGGATCATTTTGTGAACATTTAAGCAAAATTAGTCCAGTTAGTTAAGATGTCTATAAGTTCCAAACAAACCAAAATTAGTTTTTATATACATATATGAATCTTTTAAAGACAATATCTCAAATTTATTGCAGAATTTTATAATTTAATCTATAAATTTCTTAATGTAAAGATGTCCAAAGGAAATTTCCTGAACGATCATTTGATCTTCAATTAATCTTTTCAAAATTGTACATACAGTTATGGTACATGTTTCAAAGCATTCTAAATCAAGGTTTTATGAACACAGCATAACTCTGTGTGACTGACCGTCTTATCCATACAAATGCTCAATCAAATCTAAATTCTAATATGTTTGGTCTCAACCATTCCATAAACCCTATATTAAGTCGGTCCTTAAAGCTTCATCAAGTATCATAGAGTTTATTTTTAATACAATAATTTTTAAAAACGCTTTATTTATCAACTTAATTGTATCTAAGAAACAAGCATTTGTTATATCTTACAAAAAAATAACAACAAAAGCAAAGTGCATTGCAAACAAAACAAATTTGTGACAAACAACTTTTATAAATTAAATAAATTATTATGACTAAAAACACCATCACAAGACGTTTTAATTGGTACTATCACAAATGGCAAAACAAAAACCAGCACCGCAGCCAGAAATTTTACAAGAGGTAGGTAAATCGACTAGATTTGGTTTGCATCTAAAAAAGAAACATAAAATTGGAATTTCAACTTTTCCTTTTATAATTCATAAATAAAAACTTACATATTATTAGTAGAATCATTGCCACAATTTCCATGTTCATTCCATCCCCAAGTAAATATATCACCTTCTTTCGACATAAATAAACCATGTTCAGATCCCAAATGCACTTGCACTGGTACAATAGCTTTAGAGAAGTTTAACTCCATAGGTGTGGGATGACTTTCAGTATAGTTCCCTAAACCTAATTGACCATAACAATTACGACCCCACAATAATATGCGATTGTCTTTCAACATTACAGCATTATGAGTCCAACCCGCAGCTATGGATGTAATTTCCTCATCAAATTGAAAAGAATTGGCCTGACCAAATTTATTATCACCTAAAACTAATACGCGCTTTGAGGGTGCTTTATTATCCGTTTGATCTTCGGCTGGAGCTAAGTGCATCATTAAATGATTTTGTCCACTAACTATATTTTGTATAGCCAATTCGCCACTTAAACGTGGCAATAATTTAACCACCATCGAACTTTGACTTATTTTAACAACGTTTATTTCATCAGGTTGCATATCGGAGATTCTTAAACGTCCATAAACATAGATTTTCGAGTCATCTGTCAAAACAGCTGTATGCCGCATACCAAAGCTAATTCGCAAAGGTGTATCATTACGAGGCAATTGCATATGAAATGGCTTGCGTATAGAGGTAAACCCACGCTGACATATTCCCAATTGTTGAAAGGCATTAGATCCCCATACATAAAGTTTACGTGAGGTAGTTATACAACCGGAAATATCCCAACCGCATGCTATATCATCAACAGTATCATCCTAAAGTAAAATGAAAATGAAATATGGTAACTATTTTGAAAAATTTATATTTAAATTACATACCTGAAAGAATTTTGTCGGTATCGCTTTAAATTCACTTATACAATCTCTTACTGAATCTAAACCCAATTGACCTCTATTATTCCAACCACATGCATGTACACGTCCACAAGCATCTAAAATTAACACATGACCACCGCCACCTCTAATTGAACGCACACTAGATGGTGTGAATGAACATTTTTTTAATTGTTGAGGTGTTGTACACATTTCCGATTCATAACCAAGGCCAAGTTGACCATGTGAATTGGCGCCCTTAATGAATGAGAAAATTAAATTAGTTTTAAACTAAATTGAACTAATAAAAATGATGATAAAGAAAATGGAAATTTAAATGTAATAATTTAATTAAAAAATACAAAATAATAAATTTATTTTATATAATTCCTATATCCTATATAATTATTGTATATAGATTATGCTTTTTATAAATGGTTTTCTATTTCTCTAAAATTTAAAGATGGTATTGAACAAAACCATCCAACGAGATTTAATAATTCCAATGGTTTTATAACAAATATAAGGTTTGACGCATAAGGAGAATTATATCAGTGTTTCGTAAAAAAAACTTCTGGTTCTAAGTTAAGAAACAAGGGAACCATGGGAAGTTATGTCGAAGCATTCTAAAAAGAATCTAAAGAATTGGTCAATTTTTTAGTTGTTTGAGTCGAGGAATCATTATTATAAAGTCCGGATCAATATCTAATTGATCCGAAAAAAGTAGGAAAAAAGGGCTAATATATAGAATTAAAAGTTTATTACCACGACAGACTCACAGATTACTAATTATCACTGCATTATTACAGGTGCATTTCGAAGGTGAGTGTATATTGACATTTGCGGATCATACGGCGATAATTAGTTTTCATAAGGCCACACGCACGCTAGAGCCCAAAACAGAGTACAGAAATTGAAGTAAAAAATAAAATATTCTTGCTGCATGGATGGATGACAAAACATATTTTCTGGCAGATTATTCACAACTTCCTGCTCAAAATTTTTATGTTGCTGCTTAAGACCTGAAAGCATTTAAAGTTTTCCAAAACTTTTATGGTATGGCAAGCACTATGCAGTTGCGGCAAATAAATCATTTGTTACAACGGGCTCTATAAATATAAAAGTTTACATAAAGAAATTTTACAAAAAAGACTGCTTCCATTCATAGGACTTCGTAATGTGTCCACTTATTTTTGACCTGACCTTTCACTAAGTTAAACAAGCTCTCGACAAGAATAATAATTCGGTACTTGTACCAAGAGAGACTATTGGGCTCTTTTAAAAAGAGAATTAGTGAGCATCCAATAGTGTGGTAGAATTTAAATGGAGAAGAAATACCTGTTCAAGTAAATGACAGAAAGCACTATAAAAACGTTAATGGAAGGGTATACGAAAAAAACTTAAAAATTCATCACGATAGCGATTGAAACTAAATAATAATTTCTTTTTGTAAATTTTTGTAATAATAATTTGTATCAAATAAAAAGTTAAATCTGTGCATTAATTTTTAAATAGATGCTCAGATGGCAACAACAACAATAAAAGAAGAAATTTGTTCATTTTGAAAAGTGTCAAATAAATGTTTGCAAAAATTATGAAAACATGAAAAATGTGGATTTTTTCGACATTATTTATGTTATCCTTCATGTTGAATGGAATGTAATTTTTAAGGATTAAAAAGTGTCCCTGTTCACCAGTGATCCAGATAATTCCATATGAGAAGTGTTCAAAAAGAAATTTTCAAAGTTATAAGGGACAAATCCATTCTACGTGATATTCCACATTCAGGATTACATACAATAATATATCCCATAACGAAAATGAGGGAAGACCAGAAGGTTGAAAAAAGTTACTCTGCGAATAAAAAGCAATATTATAAAAACTATTGATTATAAGTACTAAAGGAGGAGCTTTTTCAGCGAAAAAGGACTAGAGGTTAACTGTTACCAATGAAACTATTTAAAGTGTTAAAAGAAATCTCAAATGTTTAACATTAGTGGCTAGGAAAACAATCGTCATCTTATGTCTACTGGTGAAAAAATTAAATTTTGCAATCCAACAAAACTTCACTAGCAAAAAAAAGTACCCAAACATCAATTCCTACTCCCAAAATTAAGTTTCATATTTTTTAACAAATATGACGTCCCAGCAAACCACAGTAAATGAAACGTACTTGGTAACAAATTTTAGTATTTAACTCGTTAATATGAAATAAGAGGGAGATTATTTTTCTGGAGATTAGTAGGGAACATTTTAATTTTAGTAGCAAATTTGGGTTTCTAGTGATACACCTTACCCACAGTTAATTTTCATTGGAAGTGCTCCTCCATTTATACTTATTATAAACAGGTTTAAAAAAATCACTCTCAATTCGCATGGCTACCTTACTTGCAACTAGCTTGTGAATAGCTTTAAATTGGGAATGGAATTATATATAATACTGAATGTGAAATATCAAATACGATCGTTTTCCATAATGGATTTGCCCTAATAACAATTGAAATGTTTCGATCCTTTAAAACATGCCTTTAATGTACTTTTTACATCCAATTATGAGGTCACTAGCGTCTTTAAAGTCATTAATTATACAAGGAACACTTTCATATTCCTTCAAAATAAGATTGCAATTAAAAAGAAATACAAAAAATCACCGAGAAATTTCACAATTTGAATGTTTTCATAATTTTTACAAACATTTATTCGACATTTTTCAAAATGAGTAAATTTCTTATTTTGTTGCTTTTGTTGTAATATGTCCAACAATTTGGAAAATTGTCGTCAACTAGGCGTGAGCAGGTATACAACGAAACAAATTGGATTATTTAAAAAATTTATAGTTCGAATTCATTAAATAATAAAGTTGAAATTTTTTCAAATTGTTTATATTTGAATTTTTCGATCTCATTTCTCATTATTCAATTTGGGTAATTACTCTAGAGGTGCGAATGTTTCCAGTATACAAAGGGACACAGCTAATTCGACTCAGATTTTGATATGATGCAGGATGCTTGTTTCTGCATTTACACACAGAATGGGAAAATTAATATACTTTCATCACCACTTCTGGTTAATAATTAATAATATTGCTAAGTTTAAAGAATAGTGTTTATTCGACTCAACTCATAAACTAATAAATCAAAACACGTATTCAATTTGAAAACTAAATTTCAAAAAAAAGTTAACTTAATTTGCAATTTAAATTTTAATTTAAATTGATGAAACTTACCCAGGCATAAACGGACATATTTTGATTTGTTGCTGTTGTTTGTTTATTTTCCGTTTTCCAAATAATTTTAATTTATGTAGTAAAAAGTTGTTGTTCTTGTAATTTAAAAAAAAAAGTTGGCGTGTTTCAATAGAATTTAAATAAAATGAAAAAAATACTGAGTCACACCAACATACACATGAATGAAATGGTAATAAAAACAAAATTTGTCGCAACCACCAGTTGCTACAAACAACCGAACGAACCCAATACAAATGGTAACTTGCCTTCGTTGGCAAAATTTCTATTCCTTTTTTAAGCTTTTTACAGTCAAACGTTAATTTTCCGTTTAAATATTTTATAGTTTTTTTCTTTCTTAATTTACTTTAAAATATTTTTTTAAACTTTTTAAACGGCAGCACCAAAACTTTCGTTCTAAAGAAATTACGCGTCCTTTTCGTGAGACTTCCAAATTGCAACTGCAGAATGTCATTTGATTTTCTTCGCTTTTAAATTATTTAAAACTTCAGGTTTTTCTTTAGTTTTTCCACAGTTTATTTTACGTTTAATTATTTTTTTATTTGTAATTGGAAAACATGCAAAGTTCTGAATTTTAAGAATTTCATTCAACATTTTGTTGTTTTTGTTTGTCGTGTGTTGGTGTGGATTTTAGTAAATATTTACATTGAACAGCTGTTTTCTGTTGGGTGCATTTGTGATTGACATCTTTAAATAGTGATGCCATATTTCTAAAATAACCGCGTTTTTTCTAACATAAAAATTATGTTTATTAAATGTCAACTAAAAATTTAAGAGTCGTTCCAGTCCGGTTATGTAATACTCTATACCATATTATTGGTTGTAAATAACTGCTAAAAAAATTAACGACCCTCGTATTATTTGCTTTTCTTACTTATGATTAAATGTGAAGTACTTTATTATGATTAACATTTATATGAAATTTTTGCGTTTTAAAACGATTCTTTATTAGGGGTTTTATCGGAGCTAGAAGAATTAATGTATTGACCAACGTATAATTTTGAACATCGATTTTAGATAATGATTATCTTAATTTGATCAGTTGTTATTATAAAACCAACGTATATGTGGGTGATATTTGATAGGCGGCTTATATGGGACTTATGAGAAGTAATGGGCCGGCCATTGCATCAATTGCCACATCAATTTAGAATATTATAAAACTAATTTTTGTTGAATTTCGCTGAAATCGCTTTATATATAGGACATTTATAACATTAAAACTCCAATCCGGGAGTACATTTGTATGGGAACTACCTGATATAGTGAACCATATGTGATCAATTTTCAAGATGGGCCTTTATATTGTTCAAATTAATAAAATATATTAAATATTCTATAATTAAAAGTTTTATTAGTTTAAAACCATTTTCCGGTATGGGGATTTAAATTACAGTTATATACAAATATGGACCGTTACCCGTTCATTTTGTTACTTGTATTTAAGAAAGTTGATATAATAATTGTATCGAATTTTAATAAAATTAGTCTTTATTAAAGGCGCTAATGAGCATACAATCGGAACTAGGGAAAAACATGAACCGATATTGGTCGAACTAATAACATATATTAAACACAGCTACTAAAGGAATTTTGATGAATTATAATAAAGTTGGACTATATTTAAGATTTTTATAAGCTTAAAATTATGTCCAGGGAAAAATTTTTATGGGAGGTATAGATAAATATGGACCGATATTCGTCAACTTAGTTACGTGCAGAACAAAAAAAATATCGTGCTGAGTTTCAATAAAATTATTCTATATGTAAGACATTTGTAAGTTCAAAGCTTTATTTGAGGAAGGAGCCTTATATTGGAAAAATGACAAAACATAGACCGATCTTATTCAAGTTAATAAAGTTCTATATGATTAAAACTATATTAAAAAATTAAAAATGGTATATCGAAATAAATAAATGTTACAAATTTAAAAACTTTTATTTAAAACTGTAAACCTATATTTTGCATAGTTATGGCTGTAACTTTTGTTTTGATCCGATTTTTGATGAAACATATATATGTAATTGTTAAATTCTTTGAAATTTTGAGATGGTCCCAGATATCGGTCTATAATATTTTTGCTATTGAATCGATATAACTGGTTTTAAACAGAAAACTGCTTATGACAACAACCAACAAAAATATGGCTAATTCAATTCGGGCAATTATTTAAGGCACGAGAATGTTCCAACAGACAGATGAACATTGCTAATCGACTCAGAACTTGATTTGGTCCAAAAATATGTACTTCATACTAAAAAAGAATAATGAAATCTTCTTGGCTTTACATACTAAATGACAAAGTTATCTTATTACCACGTGTGGTGGATAATATCAAAATCGTGTTCTAAGCTTATAATAGGCTTCTTTGCACGATTAATTCTTAAATTCTTTCTCCTTAGAAGTTATAATAGAGAAAAAACTTAAAATCGCTGTTTAAAACCTAAGCAACTTTAAGATTTTGTATGACGTTCTCGTTTCTTGGTCTTTTTTGACACAGATATATGATTTTTCACAAAATCCCTCTTTATTTTTCAGCTTCTTACTGCAACTCTGTGTTTTAAAACGCCAAAGCGATTAAATGTTTTGTTACAACTGCTCTGATTTTAAATAGTTATAATTTTCTGATTCTTTTGACGTTTGAAACAAGAACAAACCTTTGATATATTTAAAATGTCGCCGCATCACCTGTGGTTTTATTACCTGACACACTGCATCTCTATAAAATAGGATTCGTCACTAAGTAATTCAGTTCTCCATTTGTGCTTTAGTACAATTCAGACTATTCCCACAAGAATCATAATGGGACATACATTTTCATTTCTAATATCGAATTTAGTTCAATAAAATCTCACATTAGTTTTGTTATTTTTTATTCATCTGGCAGCTTTCTCAAAAATTATGTTTTTACAGGGCGTTTTAGAGAAGTATACGGTTATAATTCAGCCTTAGGATATGCCACGATTAATAACATAACTAAACATTTGTTTTCTACAATACGGTGGATATGATTAAATAGTTTTCTTATATTTTAAAATTTGAAATTAATATGATCACCCTGTCATTGTAAGAGCATAAACAATACTTATTGGTTGTTATACACATATATCTTATCTATCCTATTCATATATATAAAATTTCGGCAGGATTAGGGAAACTGGTACCTCTCGTACAAAGAAAATATTAATTGTTAAATTAAAAACGTTCGTAACGTCATGAACAAATCAAACGAAAACATTATCATATCGACAATGTGGAACAAGAAAACGGAGACTTTATATCAATAAAAATCTTTAATACCCTCCACCAATAACATAATGCAAAATTTCTTGAAATTACTTATACATATTGAAATGAAGCCCATTTTATTAAAAGAAATTTTATGTTAATGTACGTATTTTCCTATGTGATTTTCGATAGAATTGGTTGATATTTTATGAACTTGTTAGCCTAAAAACTTGTAAAGGAGTAATAACCACATATGGCTCGATAATTGTCAAACTCGTTTTATATATTACGCCGAATCTTCAATACCCTCCACCACAGAAGCCTACGAAATAAATACATTATGTTTCGTACATGCACATCATACACACTCCCATATACATTCGGAAACCCATATATATATTATATGAAAGTATTTCTTATATATAACAAAGAAACCTTTATGAGTCATAAAATTACTTATATTTTTGGCTATAACTTTTTTACTGAACCGATTTTGATAATTTTTTGAACAGTAATGTTGTATATATTTCTGGATATAATGGAAAAATTTTATTTTATTTTGTCGATTTATAATTGATAATTTTACGAAAGTTTTTCGCCTTAATTTAGGGGTTGTCTCCATGTATCGTTCTATATCTCTTAATATACTGAACCGATTTTTCTAGTTTCAAATAGAAAACTGCTCAGAAGGTGAACGTGCCAAGAACAGACAGACGGACAGATACACGGACCGACAGACAGACGGACATAGCTAAATCGACTCAGATTTTCATTTGATGCAAGAACATATATACATTATGGAGTATTATATGATTCCTTCTTCACTACTTGTGATAGTGGAGAGTGTAAAAATGATTGTACCGAATTTCAATGGAATTGATCTTTTTTAAGTGTTTATAAGTTTATATCCATTTTCCGGAAAGGCGACCTATAGCAAAATATTAACCGATATTGTTCAAATAAATGACGTTTGTTAAGGAGAACTAGAAAATTAATTGTGCTGAATTTCAATAGAATTTGTTTAGTTTTATATAGCCCATGCCCGTTTTTTCCGGGAAGGAACGTTTAATGGAAGCTATAGCTATAGTAGCTGCTTTGGACAATAGCAAATTTCATTTAATTTGGACAATTATTATAGGCGTAAGCCTGTTTTCAACAGACAGACTGACATAGTCAAATCTAAGATTTTGATTCTGAACTGATTTCTTCTTGGCGTTACATACGGAATGACAAAGTTAATATACTCTCATCACCACTTGTGGTGATGTAGGGTATACAAATTCTTTATATATAAATTTTTTAAGAAAAAGAAAGTATATAATTGATAACAAATGAAATTCTATATCATCTTTATAATAATCTGCCTATTTAACTACATACTTATAATGCATATATGTATCTGTCTGTCCCTGTATAAGTTATTAACCCAATATGGGTGTAACTTAAATGTCAGCTAATTAATACCTGTAACGGTTGCACAAATTTTGTTGACTTACTAAAAAATGTCTTTTATTTAACGCCAAGGCTGGATGGACTGACGTTTTTCTTGGATATTGAATAAAAAGAAGAAGAGTAGAAAGGAAAAAATATAAAGTAAAATAAAATAAATAAAAATATGAAAAAGAATCATAATCAAGACAAGTTACAAATATGTAATGAATGAGTGTTTACATGCGTATAATATTTCACTGTCAAGTGCTTAAGAATATTTTGTTCATGGATGTCGGTTGGTTGGATTGTTAATCGTACGATTGTTTTTCGCTGTTTATTTCATATTTTCATCCTCTACACCAACATCAGTGGTTAAGAGGATGTATCAAGTTTGTTATATCATGTGTAAGTCAATGAAGGAATAATTTTAGACGATTTACCTTTATCATCATATAAGAATTATATAACTTGCAACTTAAAATCATTCAAATTCAGGATCGGTTCATATATAATATCTCAAAGATCAGGCGTATCATGCATATTGGTCTGCCAAAAGTTGCATTTCTTAAGGCGGACAGAGAGGGACAGTGGCACAAGAAGTGGTTAATTGTCTCCTCATCTTCCTCGTTCTCGCAACCTCAACAGAAAAGGTTGAAACAGATATTTAATCTTTTAGCTTGCGACCCTTACCATGAATTCGATGTCTTAAGAGCTCCGTAATGAACTCTGTCCTGGACTTATTTTAATGGGGCCAAATCTGCCTAGAAAAGAAGCAACTGGACTCATTAAGGAAATGAAACAAGACACTAGATCTGCGAAAAGATAGCGGTGAGCGAATAACATAGTCTATATTCTCAGGACCGAGACAAGCACTTTTCTTAGACATTTAATACACACTAATATTTCTAGGGTCATTAGTGTCTCCCCTCAAATCAACTACAGGTTGGAATGTCTCATTATCTCATTTAGGGATGTCTGGCGTTCACTAACCAAACTGGATGTAGTACTCCCGAAAAGTAGCCGGACTATAAGAACATTGTAAATATTTCTATTGAATATTCTATAGTACAGAAGTCATCTGATCGCTCTACTAAGAGCCGAGACCTTTGCTTGAAGAATATTGCAGTGATCTGGTCATCTAGAGAAAACACGTTTCCTATAATCTGTGATATAAAAGCCGCATCCTACCCCATTCAAGGTCTTAGATCCGTCTGTAAAGAACACGAGTGAATCAACCATAGTAGAACTTTCACCCGTGATTATAACACAAAAGTTCCTATCCTACAGTATGTTGCCTTAATATTTCCTAAAATGGATGCGTGACAATAGTTCCTACGAGTCCATATCCTTAAACTATCATACCTTATAGCTGACATAGTAGCTTGGCAGGCTGATATTGATTGATATAGGATCAGCATTAAACCAATGTAGCATAGTTATTAATGCTTTGGTCTGTGTCGTTAGGTAGGCGTTTTTAGAAATACCGAACTCCATACAAACACCCAATATATAAAAAGATCCATTTGGTATTCCTTGGATTGAGTCCCCAAGATTTTCCAAAGGCCTTACTACACATATACAGGGCAATGCTTGCTTTCTATCAGACAGAGAATGTACAACGTCGTTTAGACACGCTAAACAGCAACATCATAGACACAAATTACTGAAAGAAACTTCAGGGAGTCTAATTAACTCAGCATTACATTCACGGCCACATTCAAAAGAAGAGGATATAATATTCCACCTGTTTTGCATTACAGACTGATCGATATCCAGTACTTCTAAGGCATTTACTATTGTCTTCGGGATCACGTTTTTCTAAGTTTCTTCAATTTACGTAACTAAATTGACGGTTATCGGTCCATAATTTGTTATAGCTGTAATTTAAAGCTCCTTTCTAAAGCATGATTTTAAGCTTTGAAACTCTTAAATATGGACCAACTCTACTGAATTTTGTCTATGTCTTGAATATATGTTATTCATTTGACCAATATATTTTTTATAGCTCCCATTTTGAGTTTAAACATTCTCATATATGAAGCCGTTTTATTGAAAATCCTCACGATTAAATTTCTAACGATCTTTGATATAAATTACTAATTTGATGATTTTGCTATATCTTCCAATAAAAAGCTTAAAATTCTTAAATATTAACAAATTCCATTAGAAATTGGGACCATTTTAATTTTTATATGAAGCCTTTTTCAATACAAGCAAATGTTTGCATAATGTAAGTAATGAAGGGTATTTAAGATTCGACACTGCCGATTATAGTATTCTTACTTGTTTTTTATTATGTACTCTTTTGGTATGAAATGGATCTTAGTCTGATGGCATGTTGAGAGAGTCCACCTGAATTTAGTGGCAGTAGTTTATAGTTAAGCAGATTTATTTAATAATCGTGTACAGCCAACAAAAAAACCTTCATTATAATCACAACATGTTTATTAATAATAATTTTAATTATGACAACCAACCTGATATTTTAAGATATTAATATACGATTTTATTTTTCATAAAAGCTTTAATGTCAAAATATGGATAAAGTTTGTTTAAAACGTTAATCTTATTAAATAATATGCAAAATAATAATAATAATAATTAAATCGGATTCATATTACTGTTACATTTAATTAATTAATATAAATATTAAAGTGAAAAAAGATAATAAAAAATATTGAGATCGGAAAATTTTTATCATATCATATATGTATATAAAAATAATAAAAAGTTATAGTCGATCAAAAACGACTATTTAATACCCTACACCACATTGTTGTGCATAAGAGTGTATAATTTGTGCGTTTTAAAAGAACTTTTTCTGTGGATAATAATACGAGAGCTACAAAATTCGTACATCAATTTTTGCTTATTTTTATTTTTAATTTGACCAACTCTTAGCACAATATCAACATATATGTGAGATTATATTTTGAGATTAATTAAGGATAATAATTTGGCACATCAATTTAGAATATTGATCACTTTATAATATTTTTAGACTTATTTGTGCCAAGTTTCGTTATATTTAGGATTTGTATGACCACTTTATGCCAATTTCAATTGCATTATCCTTGGATCAAAATAATGACATGTGCCAAGTTTCATCGAGATATCTCTAAAATTGCGATATGCATTTTGTTCAAAAGTTTTGAATGAACAGCTCGCCAGCCTAAAGGACAGACGGACATGTTTAAATCGACTCAGAAAGCAAAATTTTTTCTGTACGTTACAAACTTCTGCACAAACGCATAATACCCCAACATTCTACCTTGTTGTAGTTTATAGAAACGAAACCACGAAACTTAAAGTTTTAATCACAAGCGATGAAATTATGAACTTTTTTTCGGAAAATCCTTCCATCAACAGTTTTATAGTGCTTCCGATTACTTTGCTCAAATAGGTGGTTCATCTCCGTTTAAAATCTACCACAATTTTGGACACCTCTTTTGTGCTCTTCAATTCTCTTTGAACAAGAGCCCACTGTCGTTAGCTCCGAATAGTTTGAAGGATTTGTCCAAGAATAAGTGAACACATTATGAAGTCTTATGAATGGACGCAGCTTTTTATGTAAATATTCCAACATTTCGGCTACTTTTGCTACAACTGTATATTGCTCACCTTACAAAGAACTTTTCGGGATATTTTGAATACCTTTTGGTCCTTAACATTTCTTCAACATTCGTGCATAAATAACACTTTTGACCAGGAAATCTGCCAGAACAATCGTTTCGACGTTAATTTTTAACAAAAATATTTTTTTGAAAACCTGACTTAAATTTCTGTGCTCTGTTTTTGACCTTTTAATTTTTAGCAGTGTTCTTGTCAGACTTGTATGATTTTAAACGAGCATTGAACCCACCTGGCTGATTTCTTACTGGATGTGTTGGGAACTCTTTTGAGAATGTTTCATACCTTTCGGTTTTAGAAACAATATGTGGACCATTCCTTTTACTTGTACCAGGTTTTCTCGGCACTGCTAAATAACATAAGATCAAATAAAAGTCAAACAAGTAAGAATGCTATATTTGGCTATGCCGAATCTTAAATACCCTCCACCACAAATTCGTGTAAAGTTAATAAGTTAGGTTCCATAGACACACACATACTCACAAATGTATAAAACACAGAAATACTTAATTAGTCATAAAATTAGTTACAATTTAGGCTATAAAATTCTTCTACTGAACTGCCTTTTTCTACCAAATTTCATTGAGCTCTGTTAATTTTTGTGGCTGTGAGCAGATAAAGAGATTGACGAAAATCGACTGAGATTTTGACTTGATGCAAGAATATATACATTATGGGGTCTGAAATAATTCATTCTTAGCGTTACACACAGAATGACAAAGTTAATATTCCTTCTCTACCACTTGTACTGTGGAGCGTATAACAACAAATAATATGCTTGTTATAAGCTCAAAACTGCTTTTCGGGAGGTGGTCTTATATGGGAGCTACAGCAAAATTTGGACCAAGATTGTTCATATTTATAATATACTTTGATTATAGTTAGAAAAATCATTGTGCTAAATTTTAATGGAATTGATCTTTATTTAAATGTTTTATATACTCTAATCCGTTTTCCGGGAAATCCCGTTATAAGCGAGCTATAGGAAAATTTGGACCGATATAGGGCAAATTAATATAATATCTTCAGAACAGTTAGCAAAATAATTGTGTCGACTTTCAATAGAATTGGACTTTATTTACTCGGGAAGAGGCGTTATATGGGAGCTATATCAAAATACGGACCCATGTAAATAAAATTTATAGTATATATTTAAAATAGTTAAAAAATTATTTGTGCCACTTTTTCAATAGAATTGGTTCCAATTTAAGAGTTTTATGAGCTATAAATAATATTCCGGGAAGGGGTGTTATATGGGAGCTATATCAAAATATGGGCCAATGTTAATAAAATTTATAACATATATTAAGAATGGTTTAAAAATTAGTTGTGACAAAGTTTAGTAAATTATCTTAGAAATTGCGGCCCATATGACACAAAGAGTTTGGGTGTATCAAAATTTTGCATATTATAGCCTATAACTTTTTTCCGGTTAATCAGATTTTGATAATTTTTTGCACGATGATGAAGCACATGCAATTGTATGCTAAAATTAATTGTTTGTTTAAATCCAATTACATTTTTAGAAGAAATTATAAGAGTTAATTTTCGAAATTTTGAGGTTGTTTTAGATATTGGTCTATAACTTTCTTGCTTATAATAATTTATGTTCGAATTGGCCAATATATTCAATTTTTTGAAATTCAACAAATATAATCACATAGCTAATCGCTCAATTTATCAATAAAAATAAAATAAACAATAAATACTAAATAACTTGGTCTAAAAATTTTAATTTTTTTCGATCCACTTCTTAATTAAAATATTTATTGCATCTCTGAGTTATCTCTTTTCGAATTTTGATGTAATGGAACTTCAATGACTAATAAATTCTTTTATGGGGTGAGAATATTTAATTTACTCTCTGATAATTGTAATCCTCTCTGATCGCACTTATTGATAATTTTTACTGTAGAATTATTTTTTAATATTCAAAAATTATGACTTTCAGTCTGACAATGTGAATCATAGTAAAATGTATATAAAATATTTAATTATCATTATCTTTGCTATAATAGGCGCAGTAAGAAATTCTCTGAATATAAAAAGTATATATAGTTTTGTTGTTTATTTTCTATAAATTACTTTTCAGAATTGTGCCATGACTGAGATCGAAGAAATGTATTTGAACTTTTTTACCCAAATTGAAAGTGTTAAAAAATCTGTGGAAATCTTAAAATTGCGAATGGATGCTTTAAGTGACAGGTGATTATGTCTAATCTTAAAATAAATAAATAATACAGCTGGTCTAGACCGTCTATTTAATGCCCTACATTATATTATTGACTTCGTATTGGCAGAATTTGATTCTTTGATTAGAGCATGAATAAAATTTGCTTATAGAATATATTTTTATGTGACAATAGATTTGTGCCCTCAGAGATGATTTTTAGAAAAGTGGGTTATATGGGGGCACAGTAAAGTATGGAACGATTCCCTCTAAATTAAATTTGAAATTTTCTAGTTACATAAATTCTAAACATACGAAATAGTGTCACAATACTAAGATGTTTCGAGATTAAAGCACTCTATAGTAGTCTGTATGGAGCTACACTAATATGCCTTATCTGATGTTCTTGAATTATATACAAGAACGACAGATGAACGGACGAACATCGTTAAATCGATACAGAAAGTGATTCTGAGTCGATCGAGGGTATTACAAATTCGGAATGCTTTCTTACTTGCTTGTTTTTAATATACATATGATATTGTTTCAGAAATCCCACAAATAATTGCTGTTCAATTGATAAAAACTTTTCTTCGATGATATTTCAAAATTTTGAGAGTATTAAAGAATCTATAAATGCCTTTAACCCTCGTGTGGAAAATAAATTAGATGAGTGGGTAATATACTCTCTATGAGAACTTTAATTTAATTGTAAATATTTTAAGGGATAATTCCAAATATTTGGATGTGGAAAATAGACTAAAGAATATTGAAGTGAACTACGGTAAGTAGAATTTGGTACAAAAAGAAGTAAGAATGTATAGAATCGGCTGTGTCTTAAATACCTTTCAACACATACATATATTAAATAACAACATTATTATGTAATACACCGATTCATGGGTCCTTCATTTAACAAAATTGAACCATTCAACTCTTGTGGATACATGATATAAATATCTAAATTATAATATTTAACCTGTCACTTTAGCAAAAGATTTAAGTGAAATGAAAGAGAATTATTCCACTTTATTTGACGAATTAGAAGCGGTAAAACATTCTGAAGAAAGGTGGGTCCTGCCTTTAAGTAATAAATTTTAATATTAATTATTTCCTATCAGTCTAAGACAAAAGAATATTGATTTGGAAATCAAATATTTAAATATTTTGAAAGAACATGAAAATGTGAAAAAAACAAATGAGGATCTAAAACTGAAAGTAAACCTCTTGACCGATCGGTAAGTAACTGAAGTAGCAATATTTCTTAAAAACTGCATTTGTTTTTCATAGAGTGTCCGAGATGACAGCTAAGGAGGAAGTGATTTATAACTTTGAACAAAAACAAATTTTCGATGTTCGAATAGACAAACTGCCCGAATTAAAAAGGAATTGTAAAGAGGATCTTAAACCAGCTGATTGTCAAGCAGCTACTAAATGCACTCGGAAAAGTGGTTATTACAAAATTTTTTACCTACAGAAATTATGGTGTTCTGTGATACTGAAACCAGTGGTGGAGATTGGCTACATATTTTACGGCGTCAAGATGGTTCTGTTAATTTTACACGTTCCTGGTCAGATTATGTAAAGGTTTCGGAAATGTAGAGGGCGAGTACTGGATAGGTTTAGAAAGCCTACATATCCTGACCAATACAAATGGACGGCAAGAGTTATACGTTTATATAGAAAATTATGAAGGAGATTCCCGATATGCTCTATACGATAACTTTAATGTAAGCAATTCTAGTGAATTGTTTAAATTAAAATCTTTGGGTAATTATAAAGGTACAGCTGGCGATAGTATGTCTTATAACTTGGGATCAAAATTTGCAACTATTGATATGGATAATAATAATTGTGCAAATACCTATAAATGTGGTTGGTGGTTTGAACGGTGCACAAGAGCGTAAATAAATGTGTAAATGTTTACATGAATGAATGAATTAGAAATTTATTTTATTTTCTAGTCTTCCAACTGGTCCATATTTGGGAACCGAGATATCAAAAGTGGGTGTAGAGTGGCAAGATTTTGGCGGACCTTTATATACTCATAAAATCATGTATTTAATGATAAGAAAATACAAATCATGAGATGAAAATATATAATTGAAAATATATCAATAACTTTTTACTAAAGAGGGCATTTCACAGGGTTCTAAATTTGGATACTTCGAGTAAAAAATACAGACAGACAGATGAACATCGTTAAATCGACTCAGAAAGTGATTTAGAAATTTTACCGTGAGGATATTTAACAAAATTGGTTCAAAACTATATTGCAGAAAGGGGTCTTATATGAGAGCAATATAAAAATATGCTCCGCTTTAAATTAGAGCTATATCAAAATATGTACCGATATTCGTCAATTAAGTTACATGTACTAAGAATTACAAATGCTACTTAGAGTTATAGCCGTTTTCCAGGAAGGGAGTGTTATTAAAAGTTAGAGAAGAATTTCAGTAAAATTGGTCTATATTTAAGGATATTATAAGCTTAAAAACGTATTCCGGGAAGGAATCTTATTTGAGAACTATAATAATAATGTTTCAATAACTTTTATAAGTTCATAACCGTCTTCGGGTTTTATAAGAGCTATAGCAAAATATGGATCGATATTGGCAAAATTATTGTATATTCAGACAGTTACGAAAAGCATTGTTACGATTGAATTGTTTTATATTTATGAGTTTTATAAGTTTAAAACCCTAATTGGCGGCCTTATGTGGGAGCTAGGTTAAATCTAGTTTTTGGGTTGATCATACACTGTTTTTGAGGTGCACATATAATTTGCATATTGTAGTGTATTATATTTTCTATTGATCGAAATTCATGTTCCCAAACAGACAGACTGTCATATAGAAATCGATTCGAATTTTGACTTGATGGAGGAATATATACTTTATGGGGTCTTAGATCTCTTATTCTTGGTGTTACACATGCATTCCAACATGATGATGATGTGGTAGAGGATATAATTATCGATGAAGGAATCATCTTAGATTCCATAAAGTATATACATTTTTACACCAAATCAAAATCTGAATCGATTAAGCTTTGTCTGTCTGTTGGAAATATTCTAACACATAAAATAGTCCTACGTTGTTTGTTATAGTCCTAAGCAGTTTCCTATTTAAAGCCAGCTATATCGGTTCTTTGGCAAAAAAGTTATAGGCCGATATCTGAGACAACCTCAAAATTCCGATAAAGAATTAATATTAATTTTTTTAACAAAAGGTTACTGGTTTTAAACAAGAATTTAATATACAGTTACAAAAAATCATCAAAATCGGATCAATAGAAAAATATTTATAGGCTGAAATATAAACATTTTTTATATAACCCGAAATCTGTGTCCTTTATGGATCGCAATTTTAAAGATAATTTTCTGAAATTATTCATATATATTTATTTTGGTACAAAAATGAATCCGAAGAAACTAGATTTTTTGGGGTAATTATTTGTTATAACTGCCATGTAAGGCTCCTTTGCAGAATATGGTTTATATCTTATAAAACTCTTAAATATGAACCGATTCTATTTTGTCATAATTAATCCATTCCATGTCATAATTAATAATGCCTCTTCCCGTAAAACGGGTTTGAGTTTTAAGACTGTTAAATAAGAACAAAATATATTGAAATTAGGTGCGATTAATTGTTTAGCCCTCTTGAATACATTTCACTAATTTTAAAAATCTCAGTCCATATATTGATATAGCTCCCATATCAGGCCCCTTATCGAAGAACAGTTTTGAGCTTATAAAACTGGTAAATAAAGATCAATTCTATTGAAATTCGACATAATTATTTTGCTAACTATTTTTTAATATACATAATAATTTACAATCCCACTTCCCGGAATAAAGTTTAAGGCTCACAAGATCCTGATATATAAATCAATTCCAACGAATTCTGACAACCCGATAATTGTCTTCAATTTACGTATCTAATTTCTTGAATATTGCCTTTCATGTAGAAAAATTCTTCCTCTGACATTAATTTTTAATAAAATGGGCCATTAAAATTTATAGCTCAGTACCAATATTGATAAAAAATTCGAGAATGTGTTGCAATAGTTCACTGTAGATTTTAGAAAAGCCTCTTTCCGTAATCGGTGTTTAGGCTGATGAACGAATAAGTTTTAAGTGCAATATCTTCTACTCTTGCTAATATTTACAAAATATTAGTGGTGAAGAGTATTTAAGATTCGGCACAGCCGAATATAACATTACTACTTGTATTAAATAAAGTGGACTATTAAAAATAATGGTTTGATATGAACATTTAAAGGGAGTTTAAAACATTAAGGAATTTCAAGTACTTCGTTATATATTTTACTTATTGAAATGTTTCCATAATGTAAGTGTAATGTAAGCATTATTAATTGTTTTAATTTATAATATATAACAAATTTTATCACATGATTTCAAATAGTTTCAATATATTTACAACAATTATTGTCAGTTTAAAAAACTTTCACTACCTCCAAAAAATATTTGAAATATTTGGCCTTATTTATTATATTTACATATATCATTCAAGGATTTTTTATTAAATTTGATATATCTGAGTCATTAACTGAGATTTTCTATAGACTATATTTTGCTTTAATTATGAATACAATAACGAAAAAATGTTCACCGTGAATAAAGTGTAATTAATTTAAAGCACCTCATAAAATCGCAAATTAAAATTCATAAATATTATGTAAATATATATGTATGTATATAGAAGTAAAAGTCAGTGGATAATTTTATATATTAAAAATAGAGATGCAACAGTAAAATCACAATTAAAACCTTAAGCGACAAAAAATAAGATTTCTTTCGAAATAAATTGTAATGGAAAATACACTTGACTTTTTTAAGGAGGATTAATATTTGCATATTTCGATACAGATTAAAACCCATTTCGATCTTAATCAATAGGCACAATCAAGTGATATTAATATATAAATCGCTGGTCGTTAATATTGTGTTTTATTACTATTGTAATATAAGATCCAGTGATTCGGCAAAAGATTTTGCATAAAAATATCCATCTGCATAAATTTCATAAACTTTTACATTAGGATGATTCAAAAATGATTATGTATTTTTTCAAAGATATTTTTGTTCAGTTTTCAAGATTATTTAATGGCAGTATGATACAACTTTCTATAAATTAACTTCCCAAATTATGGGACTTATTCCAAAATGGAAGTTCTGAATTAGAGGACATTTTTTCATATGGAAATAAATAAGCAATGGGAAAGTAAAATAACATGACTTGTTATTCAGGTGAAGGATTGACTTTCTATACGACCGGTACTGGGTCGGACTAAAGAACTTTCTCATTTATGATCAGTAAAAAGCTGGCTTCTTTAAGAAAGTTATTTTTGCTTATTTGGATTTATAAAAAAAACTTATTTTTTGGAATTTTATTTATCACAGAGGTTAAACACTTTTCGGGAAAAGGGGCTTTATATGGGAACTATACTCTAATGAGGAACGTTTTTCCTGAATATTGAAGACAATTTCATAATTTTTTTAATTTTGATTTTGATGATGATAAACTACTATAACGGGAAGTGGGAATATATATGAGTTATTACCAACTATGGCTCGACAATTACATTCACATATTAAAGAGAATTAAGAAAATTTTACGACATTTTTGTAAAATCGGTGCAAATTTTATAGTAGTAAAAAATAATTGGTTCAAGTTCAAAAGTCTTAAAAGCTTAAAGCTTCTTTCTGTGATGGAGACTTAAGCTTTATAATCTCTGCCGTTTTCCATAAAAGGATGTAATATGGGAACTATAGAGAAATATAAATATCATATATTCGATATAGTTTGACAAATAACTGTATGGGATTTCAATATATTTAAAATTATTACTGATTTCAATATTAATACTTTAATATTTATCAGTCTAAAATGCTACGATGAGGCCTCAAATGGGTACTACTTCTAAATGTGAACCGATATTTATTATATGCCTTACATTTATAACAAAGATAAGAGGAAATGTAATTGTACCTAAATTCAAGAAAATTAGTTCATATATAAGATTTTATAAGATTCAAACCGGTAAAGGATTTATATATTGAATCTGTAACTAAAAATATCCCACATATCGTCTATAACTTTTTTGTTAATTCAACGATATTCTAGTTTTAAATAGGAAATTACTTAGGGCCAACAATTTAACCAAATATTGACTAAGATATTGATTGCAAGAATATATAGACTTAATGGGTCTCTCAAGACTTCTGGTAATAATTTCATTCATGTGAGCCAATTTCAATATATATATAAATGAATCTGTGTTTATTTGTTTGGAACTTAAAGATAGCTAAACCACTGGAACGATTTTGCTGAAACATTCACTGCATAAGCCCGAAAGTAACATTGGCTATAAAATTCTGATAGGACCAGGAAGACGGACACCCCCATAAAAAGCAAACATTAATTATCGATTATCTAAAGAACTATAATAGCGGGATTTCTCAAATTTAGTCTCAATCACTTTCTCAATAGTATCAGGGTAAGCGTTACCCACCACATGGAGTAAAAATTTATTAAAGAATATCGAGTGAATTATAATAGCGATAGATCTCAATCACTTGATCTAAGATATTTTTAAAGGACTAAATGTTGGGCGGATAGGACCAGGAGGTGGGAGATCTACAGAACTATAATAACGATAATTATAAAATTTGGTCCCAATAACTTTTTCTAAGAACTGTCGTATTTAATAGAACATCTATTTTATTTAACGAATATAACGAACTGTAATAGCGAATTCTCAAATTTGGTCTCAACCAGTTTTTCAGAAAAACAGTTTTAAAGTATAAAAATCAGAACGCTTTTAAGTCCACATTATTAACATTATATGATATAATGTTTATATGGATATGATCCGATATCCTTAAAAATCAACTCTAATTTTTGTATTCACCTTAATGTTAAACATTCACGTTTATGTATTGAATATTTGTATTCATGTATTTACGTATGTACGTAAGTATGTTTACATAAAGTTAACAATTAAATGATAACCCTTAGGCATGCCACCTACGCATCAACCAACATGATTGTTTCATTCATTATGTATGACTGAATATCATGCAAATCATGCTGTTTGTTTGCATCTTACCAGCAAACAACATGGCGACCAACATATAAGCAAACACATGCAAACAATAAAAAGTCCCTTGTACATTCAAAATATTTATTATAAATGATGATCTTAAACCGCAACTAATTAATTTCGACATTATGATGACGTATCGCTTGTGGGGGACAATATGTTGAATACAACAAAAAATTTAACATCCTCACAAAAAATGTTTAGTAAACAAATGAAAGATGAAACAGTTATGGAAAGGATCCCCTCCTGTGTTTGTGGTATGTTTAATCACCTTTTTTGATTGTCGTCATATTTATGTAAAAAAGGGCTTAAATATCTGGGTTATACTTCAGGTATGTAAACTTGATGAAAAAAAACACAAGTAAATTATGGATGTTTTGTGTGGTGAAAGTAGATTTAATTTATTAAATTAATTTTATAAAATTTTTATGTAAATATTTTATTGAACACTTGATCACCAAAAAACGTGAAAAATGTTCATATTTTATGTGGCATAAAACATTTTTATTTAATCTATTTTTATTCTCGAAACTTCTGCTCTATTCTGGCAAATCAGAAATAATTTGTTTCTCTCAATTCTATATAAAAATTTATTACATAAGATTTCGAGAAAAATACTTCCTGATTTTTTAAATTTTATATTATAAACAAAAAAGATAAGGAACTTGTACATTAAATATCATGGAATGATCTTAAACAACCAACCTGTTGTTATTTTCTATGGCGGTAATTACAATTGAACTTATATTATGTATCTCTGCCTGCAACTGATGAATATAATTTTCAACCTAAATTCAAAGGTCCATTTATAATGATAAACAATTGTAATACACTAAGATAACGTAACAAATATTTCAGTTTTTATACCCTACACCAGCGTTGATTAGGCGTTTGTGCAGTTGTTTGTAACGGGATGAAAAAATGGTAGAACCAACGTATACCGTTCGACTCAGAATCACTTACCAAACCGTCCGGCAGGCTGTTCATGTAAAGCTTGTCCGCAAAGTACAGGATGCAGTTTGAAATTTTTTAATGAAATTCGTAATGATCAGCCCATGATTTCAAATAGGTCACATACAAATGTCCAAAACTAAAATTCCAATACAGACATACAGAAATAAAACCCACAAAAATGTTTTTGTAACAGTCATTTACAACCCACAATGTGGTTTTGGGTAAACAGTCGGTCTTGACTGACTCAATAGAAAAAAGTTATTGGCTAAAATATGGAAAATTTTGATACACCCCAAAATGTTTGTGTCTTTTAGGTCGCAATTTTGAAGATAGTCTTCTGAAATTCAAATATATTTATTTTGATACAATTATAAACTCAAATAAACAAAATTGCACTGGGGTCATTATTTGACCCAGCTCCCATATAATACTCTTTCCCGGAATATGATTTATAGCTTCTAAAAATTCTATTGAAAATTGGCAAACTCTATTTTCTAACTGTTTTGAATATATGTTATTAATTTGAACAATATCGGGCCATACTTTGCAATAGCTCCCATATAAGGCCCCATCCCGGAAAATTGGGTTTGAGCTTAAAAAAAATCTTAAATAAATACCAATTCTATAGAACTTACTTTTTCTGACTCTCTCTAATATATGTAAATAATTTGTCATCTAGATCCATATTTTGCTTTAGCTCTAACATAAGACCCCCTTCTAGAAAACAGTTTTGAGCTTATCTAACTAATAAATTTAAATTCAACCTATTGAAATTCGGCTCAATTGATTTCCTTACCTTTGTTAACATATCTAATAAATTAGATCCTTATCGGTCCATTTTTGCTAAAGCTCCCTTATAGACCCCTTCCTTGAAAAGGTGTTTGAGCTTATTAAACTCTTAAATAAAGAATAATGCCATTGAAATTCGGTTCAATTATCTTTCATAATTGTAAAGAATATAAAACTCTTAATGAACCATTGAAATTCAAAATTGAACATTTTTTCTCGGTCCTTATTTTGCAATAGCTCTCATATAAGATTCCTTCCCGAAAAACAGTTTTGAGCTTATAAAACTAGTCAATGACCCAATATTCCATCATATGTATATCATTATTTTTTTTATTAAAAATAGTCACGATTATTCTTCTTACTGTCTCGAATATGTCTTACTTTCATAGCGAATATCGGTCCATATTTTCCTATTATAAGACTTTAAAACATGAAACAATTCTATTGAAAAACTGCACAATTATTGCTCTATCTATCTTCAATATATGTTACTTATTTGATAAATGTCGGACCATATTTTGCTATGGTTCCTATTTATGGTTCCTTTCCCATTGATATTGCAATATCAATGCTAATTTTTGCATAATATTAATGGTGGAGGGAATTGATGGTTCGGCACAGCCGAGTGTAGCATTCTTACTTTTTTGTAATTTTAACTTAAAGTAAAATACTCACGATTTATTTTATTTATTTTTTGCTTAAGATTAATAATCCATTTTTAAATAAATTTTGAATAAAATACACTGAAAATAATTTTTAAGTAATGTGAGTACTAAGTAAACAAATATTTTTTTAAAATCAATTTTTACAATTTTTGACAATTTATTATTGAATAAATTGAGTTTTTCGCTAAAAAATGTTTTTATTTTTACAATTTTTGCTATTTTCCCCTTTTTTCAAAAATTTCCTTTTTTATTTTCTTATCTTGAGAAAATATATTTTTTGTGATCGTTGTTGTAATTGTAAGTTTCTTGTTTTTGGTTGAAGGTGGTTGTCTGGTGAATTTGTTGGTTGAGTCGGTTTGAAACAACAAACAGTGTTTAACTTCAAAAATTGAATTAAATCTGTAACTTCCATTCCGAAAATGGAACAGTGAAAAGTCGGTTAAGATTGACGTCATAAAATAGGCATTTTAAAATTATGAACTGATCCTTCTAAAATTTGATTTTATGATTTTATAAAAAATATTCTTTCATGATAAAATCTTATATGAGATGTATTTTTGGAAGTGGAAGCTCAAGAAGTTTCCGACAGGAATTCTGCTTAAAATTTAGAGGCGAAAAACATAATACGTTTTTTGAAGTTAAATGTTCTAAGAGAAATATTCTTGCTGCATAACAAAACTTATATTCTGGCAAATTTTTTCACAAATTTCTGGACAAAATTTTTATATAACTGATACTCGAGGGAATGTTGAAGAAACGTTAAGAATTTGCTGTCTATAAATCCAAAACAAACAAAACGTAGATTCATGTTTATGTATATAGATGATAGATAATAAAGGTATCACATTTTTAATACCTGCGGACCCTCTCTTTATAGCTATAAACTCTTAACGTTAATTTATATTTCACTTTTACTTTTATGGTGTAAAATTTTTATGATTCGTTTCCATTTGATTTTTGTAATGAAACACTGTGCAACAACGCATTTCAACTTGCCACAACAATTTGATAATTACAATGACAGGGCAATTGTTATAGAGATTTCTGCCAAATAAGTAATACAAAACGAAATAGAAAATAAAACTGAAAAATTATCTTAACTTGCACAAAATCTCTGTAACATTTGTTAGCGAAGTGATATTGTAATATATTATCTTGTTATTTAAGTTGCAACTGCTAAGGTTGTCTGCCACAACAATTATTTATTTGTTTGGTTACCCTACATTATGAAATTTTAAAACAAATACAAAACCACATAAATGAGTATCTTAATATTATAATCATCTCTCATAAAATACCGGACTACATTCTAAAAAAATTCTAGATCTATGATCGACGGTACTTGAGAGTGTCAGTAGGCTTTAGTTCTTAAATTGTTTAAATGAAAATCCCTTTTAATTTCACATATGCACTCTCAAGCATAAATGCCAGTGTAGGGTATAAAATATTTTATTTTAACAGTTTCAATATTTTTTATAACAAAAAGTAAAATCTCTACTTCTTATTTTAGGATTTTTGTTTTAGCACGATCACAAAGACAGGTTGGTAACAGACAACAACTTTAAATTCAGGTGCATTAATTTTGAAATTTTTTCTATACCCTACACTATAATAGGTAAATGGAGTATTATGCGTTAGAGCAGTTGTTTTTAATAAACAATAAAATCGATCGACTCAGAACCACTTCTTAAATCAATTTTAAATTTGTCCATCTGGCTGGCTGTATATATGTTCATTTAACGTTGCACAGTGTATCCAAATCGACTTCTTAATGAAATTTCGCGTGATTAGAGCTGAGGTATTTTTGAGATGGCTTGAATGAGCATAGCCTCTTGATTGTTTAGAGGCGTTGTCGGCAACTGCATTATAGTGAAGGGTATTTTATATTCCGTCTTAATTCTAAATTTTGTTTCTTTTCTTTATCAGACTGTGTTATTTTCAAAATACTGGCTTAATTTAAGGTTATCTAGAGACGGCGTTGATTTCTCATTAATTTTGTCTTGATTTAATAACAATATTTGTATGATCAAATTAGTGAGTTAAAAATAAATTCTGCATTTAAATACAGATATGTATTATTTTTTGTATATACAGTATTGTTCGAAACCTAAGCAACATTTTCCCACTTAATATTTATAATTTTATATTTTCCCCTTACATAAATTAATATGACTATTTTCCAGAACTGTCACCATTTTATTTTCATATTCATTACGCCCGCCCCCATATATTAAGTAAGAAATATCACTTCGATGGGATTTTAGCACCTGAATGGACCGTATCATCAATTAAAGTTGGTCAAAATGTAGTTATCAGTTAATGGAATCTACGTCATGGGTTTTCCACGGCAGCCCCTGGCTTGAGTCTCATCTCATTTGGAAGTAATATGAAGCCGATAAACTGCCTAAAAGCATAGTTCATCTTATCTAATGATTTCTATACAATTTTTGCGCAAAAAGTGCGTTAAGTTCAAAAGAAACGGAAAATATCTTACAAAATGTTAAAAGCTGCTTAAGTTGCGAACAGCTAATATTTAAGTTCGTATTGTTATTATTGTATTTTAATTTCCATGGAAATTGTATACTTAGTTGGAAAAAGTTGCTTAAGTTACGAACAATACTGTATTTAAACAATAACCAAAATATATGTATCTCTATTATTGTAAAGTCTTGAAATTAAACCGCAAATCAAAAAAAAAAAAAACATAATTACCACAAATTGGATTCACCTGAACTATTTAATATTAGAGATTATTCAAAGAGATTTTATTATTTAAACTTTTGAATTGAAGACAACCGCAAATTAGTGTAGAATAATATTATTTTTACAAAATAATCACCATTTTATTTAAAGATTAACAGTTTATTCTTTTTAGTATAAAAATAAAAAAAAACACTAATATCATGTGCCTCATTAGTGGTCTGGTCAATTATAACCAAAAAACGTACTGTGGAAAGAGTTGATTTGCTTAACAAATTTAAAACGATAAAGATAATAAAAACATATATAATCACTTTAGTGAAATTTTTAAAAACACCATCACACAAGTATTGGTAGTATATATTTAAGTATATATGCTTGCACCATATAAAAATCTGACTCGATTTATTTCTGTTCAATTGTTCTCCTACCAGTCTAAATGTCCAAACTCAAAGAAATTTGGTGGAATTGCTTGTTAAGGTAATAATTAGTTTCCCTTTTAAAACCCAGCAATATATTTTGTAGATCAAGCTATAGACCATTATCTGAGACACCTTAAACAGCAGACTTGAAAATGTTATATTTTCTAATAAAAAGTAATTAGTTTAAGTACGGCTTCATCATATTAAAAGTCATTAAAATTGGTTAAATATATAAAATGCTGACTTAAATAAACTCTGAAACATCCGACTGCCTAACCGGCTGGTTGACCATGTAAATATTGTGGACAACCTACAACTCATGTTTTGTAGATATTTTAATGAAATTTGGTAATATTGCTCATTTAATGTCAAGGACAAAGCCTATTGAATTCTTTCATCAAATATTTTGGGTAACTCCCATACAAATGTAATTCCGGATTTTATGCTCATAAAACTCACATTTACAAAACTATTTTAGTTAAAGTTGGCACAAATAAATTTTGTATTGGTTTTAATCAATAACATGTGAAATGGTAGAATCAGAGGAAGGGGTACCCCCATATGACAAAATTGATATTAGACAAATATTTAAAGTCCCATTCATCTTCTCAAGAAACTGTTAGTAATAAAGGACGGATAGCATTAGGAATAGAGAGGTACATTCTACACAAAGACAATTTTAATTATCGCATATCTAATTTGGTCCCAATTTCACGATTTTACTTGACAAAATGTACGACGGATGGGGTCAGGGAGAGGCAAATGTTAATTATAGTACATCTAAATAGTTTGAGAGTTTAAATAGTATTCTGGATAGATTGAAAGAGATTAAAAATTCATTTCCAATCACTTTTTTCACACAAAGCAAATTTGATTACCGAGTATCAAAAGATCTATTGAACTGAGAGTATTAAAATTTCAACTCAATCATTTTCTCAAGGAAAAACTAGACCGTACAAAATGTGAGACGTAAGGACCATCTTGAGAGGTATTCTCAATTCAAAACGAATATTAATGGCCCATATCTATAGAACTTTTACAGCCACAATTCTCAAATTAAGTCCTAATTATTCTCATCGCCAGCAAAAAAAATCTTTTATCGAATATCTAAGGAACTATTTCACTTAGAATTTTATAAGTTTGAAATCATATTTTTAAAAGGGCCTATATGGAAGCTGGTTGAAATAATGGTTTCAATACAATTTCTTTTGGGTTTATTGTTACTTTTATCAAAATAAATGTACGTGATCAATTTTAGAAAATAGTCTTCAAAATTGCGACCTATATGACACACTAATTTTTGGGTGTATCAAAATTTTGTTTATTTAAAACTATAATTATTTTTGAACCGATTTTAATGCTTTTTTTAACGATGATATATTTGTATCTCACAGTTAAATTTCTTTTTAGGAATTCTGTCGTTGTTTCGGATATCGTTTTATAACATTTTTGATAATGGACTGATATGTCTAATTTTAAATAGGAAACTGCCAGGGGAAAGAATCAACCATTATGACCAAATTCTATTGAATTTGGATAATTAATCCAGGTGTCCAAATGCTTCCAAAGAACAGATGGACAAAACTTACATCGATTCAGATTTTTATTTGATATGGGATCTTAGATGATTCCTTCTTCAAGCTGCATACGGAATGGCAAAGTTAATATAATCCCATCACCACTTATTGTGTTCGTAAATTTCATAATTCATAACTTCAAGACATAAGGGCTATAACGATTTGATTTCGCTTCTGATCCACTGCGGTGGCGCAAAAGATTCCCAATAATAATAATAATAATAATAATAATAATAATAATAATAATAATAATAATAATAATAATAATAATAATTTTAAAAACTTGCTTTAAGCATTTTATTTATTTTTAATAAAAAAGGGAACAAATCTTATAATTTCGAGAGTGTCTTATTATCTGCGTTATCCAGTCATTCTACGGAGACAGTCTTAATGTCACCAGTCATAGCAATACATTCAATTTCAACCAAGGCATCCATAGGCAAGCGGGCAACTTGGAAACAACTACGAGCGGGGAAGTCTTTGTTGAAAACTAAAATAGAGGGAGAAAGAGAGAGAAAATAAATTGAGAATTTTGAAAAGGGGAAATGTGGTGAACTTGAATCGTACAATACAGCTGTTATAATTTAGAGAATAAGTCTCAAAGAGTACAAGCAAACTAATAAGATCGATATGAGTATTTGTTGATAAACTTAGAAATTGTTTAAATAAACAAAAAATATGTAAATAATATAAAAACCTAAACACCTTACAATCACCATATAAAAATTATATATCAAAGATAAGAAATAAAATTTAAAATCGAATATCAGCTAATCTAAAGTGTTATTAAATAATGAAATAAATATTGATTATTAATACTGATTAGTTAAACAAAAAAATAATAATAATTATTGAAAACATGTCAATATGATTAAATAATCATTATATTATTTTTTTTAAAGTTACCTTTTTTGTAGACCTCATTAACGGCACCAAAGTCATTAAGATCCTTTAAAAAGATGGTATTTTTAATAACCTTATCGATGCCAGAATCAGCAGCAACAAGTACAGCTTCTAGATTTTTCAAGGCCATTTCAGTTTGTTCGACAGCACCACCCGGCACCAATTTCATGGTTGTCTTATCCAAACCCAAACAACCAGAAACATACACAGTACGATCAGCCACAACAGCTTGACTTTACGAGCACACATACCCACGAACATTAATTGTAAATTCATATTTAGAAATGAATTGTGGATTTATTGTATACAAGCAAAAAGGGAATCCAAATCGGCACAAGACATCAAATGGTGTTGAATTACATTGTGCGTGTGTATGTTGGAGAGTTTGGAGTAGAGCCAAGAGATCGTCGTCATCAGCAATAAGAATAATGACAAAACACCATGAAAAAAGACAAGATAAAATGTGTGTTCACTAATAAATGACTTTTGTTCTGGACTATAATTTGTTTTATAAATCATAAAAAAAAATATATTTAATATTGGAATACATACTTGTAGGGTGCTACAGGTTTGGCAGCATTATTGGTGCTGATCAATTTTCTAATCAAAGTTGCCATTTCTCTAAAATTTTAATTTTAAATTTCCCTTTAAAAGAAAGCGATCTACACTTGTCAAACGTTGCCGCTCAACTGAGTGTTGGTTGAGTTTACTGATTGTTTTGTGAATAGAGCAACGACTACACCGGTAGCAGTGAAATATTTTATACTCTCCCCTTTGTTTTTAATTTATGTGTACTCGTGTATTTTATTTTTGGAGATGAGCTTCTAAAGAATTAATTCATTAAATGATAAAATTCTTGTTGTAGGCAGAAAAATTATCATGTAATCAAATAAAGTTAAATCGACCGTAGACTTAATTGGAACGTATAAAAATCAAACAGTTAAGTTGGGTCGATACAAATGTATACTCTGCTTATATTTATAGTATACATAAAAGATGCTGTTAAAGCCACTAATATACTGATCGATCCAAAATAATTTTCGATTTTTTTCAAACATAAAATTAATATTTAAACTTTAATAAAATCGAAAAGAATAACGATTTTCAGCACGATCGGACAATTAACAAATAAAAGTTACAGTCAGTCAATATATTTTCTAATTTGTGCTTATAATGTGGTGCCAATATATGCATAAATTGTGCGCCTTTTTCTAGGCGAATAATATGGAAGCTATGTACCGACCATCGCAAAATTTCGTACATCGATTTGTGCTTATATTTATTTTATTTGACCAATTCTTACCACAAAACTTGCATATATATGAGATTGAAATCCCCAATTCGTATAAATCATGTTTAAAATTTTAAATTGTTCCAATTAAATTATCACTTATTAAGTGATCGCACTGTACGGCTTACCTCATATACGAAGCTATATATTAAGATATGACAATATATAAGATGATTCCACCAAGTTGAAAAGAAAAACATATTTTGAATAATTTAGGACTTATATTAAGCCCGCCACATTAATTTGTTTTAAATCTTAAGTACCCTCCACCACTAACATTACAAAAAATAGTATAACTTAAATATATTTCACCAAAAAACTAATGATTATTTCATCAACTGATAATTCATCAACCGATACTGAAAATGGTCTCTATTAGTACTAAAAGTTTAAATCCTTTTCCTGTTCAACTATCTTTAGTCGTGACAATTTTAAATAAAATGAGTTCATATTCATACAAATGTTATATAAGTTCAAACCCGTTTTCGGAAGGCCTCATATGGGAGCCATAAAAAATATGGACCGAGAATTGGTCCTTTTTTGTTACTATTTTAAGCAAAAGGGGCCTTAAATGAGAGCTATAGCCATATATGGACCGATTTTTTAAATATTATTAATATATATTTAAAACAGTAAAACTTTCCGAATTTCAAAGGATTTTATTTACATTAAAGAGTTTTATGAGCTTCAAATCATGTTACGAGAAGGGGCATCATAAGCGAGGTAGGTCAAATAATTGCCCCAGAACAATCTAGTTTGTTTTTGATTTCCTATTGTGTTAGAATAAAAATATGTATTGCAAATTTCATAAAATTACATGACACAGAGATTTTAAGATTTTTCAACATTTTGCATATTTTAGCTTATAACTTTTTCGCTATTGACCCGATTTGATTATTTTTTGTACGATAACTAATGTTGTAGTTAAATTTTTATTTAAATCCAGTTACTTTTTGTTGACAAAATTAAAAAGTTCTTGACAGAATTTTGAAATTAATTCAGTTATAGGTCTATAACTTTTTTGCTAAATAACCGATCTAGCTGGTTTTATGAAGAAAACTGTAACAAACAACGTGATTAAATTTCATATTAATAATTTGCGACAATTATTCTAGACGTGAGAATGTTTCAACAGACAAACAGACGAACACAGCTAAATCGCGTCAGATTTTGATTTGATGCAAGAATATGAATACTTTGTGGGGTCTGAGATAATTCCTTCTTAGAGTTACATAAGGAATGACACAGTAAATATAGCATTTGTGGTGGTGGAGAAAATAAAAATGTTATATCCGTTTATAGAAATATGAAATTAATATTTAAATAATTATAGAATTAATTCTTTAATAAATCTGTCTCCCATTTAAAAAAATATATATTAATTTTTGTACGTTTTATTAATGTTTCTCTTCGCTTATCAGTTTGTTGTTATTCACTATTATTTCTCTCGCTTTATTTCTCCTTAATTATTTTGATATTCACCACTGTTGAGTTTTCAACGTAGACAATATGAAATATTATCATCTGGAGGGGGTCATTATTTTAGCTTTTGTTCTCAACTATTAAATGAACATTAATATTGTCATATATATACATATTTACATACACCACTTATTCTACGTATAATATATTTTTGCAAAATAATTTAGTTTTATTCTTAGGACCCCATAGAGCTCTCAAGGGCGAATTTAAAAAATTCGAAAGTACAAGACTTTCTTGCAAATCTGTTAGAGTCATCTGAAGGAAAAGTATTCCATACGGAGTTTTTATACCCTCCACCACCACAAGTGGTGAGGGTATATTAAGTTTGTCATTCCGTGTGTAACGCCAAAAAGGAATCATCTCAGACCCAACAATGTATATATATTATTGCATCAAATCAAAAACTGAGTTGATTTAGCTATGCCTGTCTGTCCATCTGTCCGTTTGTCTATCTGTTTGAAACATTCTCACGCCTAGAATAATTGTCCGAATTTAATGAAACTTGGCCACATTGTTTGTTATTGTCCTAAGCAGTTTGCTTTTTAAAACCAGCTATATCGGTTTATAAGCAAGGAAGTTATTGACCGATATCTGAACCAATTCAATTATTTTTTTTAAATGTTATTGGACTTAAACAAAAATTATCAAAATCGGATTAAAAGGAAAAAAGTTATAGGCTATAATATGCAAAATTTTG
This sequence comes from Cochliomyia hominivorax, assembly GCA_004302925.2. Taxonomy (NCBI): domain Eukaryota; kingdom Metazoa; phylum Arthropoda; class Insecta; order Diptera; family Calliphoridae; genus Cochliomyia; species Cochliomyia hominivorax. Next base: position 49,706,762 of record PYHX02000158.1, read on the forward strand.
ATACACCCCAAACTCTTTGTGTCATATGGGCCGCAATTTTTAAGATAATTTACTGCAATTTGTCACATATATTTATTCTGATACAATAATAAATCCAACAAAGTTATATTGTTCTGGGATCATTAATTCACCCAGCTCCCATATGAGGCAATTTCCCCGAATATGATTTATAGCTTATAAAACTTTTAAATTTGAACCAATTCTTTTGAAATTTGGCACAATAATTTTTCTAACTATTTTAAATATATGTTATGAATTTTATTAACAAGGGTTCATAGTTTGATATAGCTCCCATATAAGGCCCCTTCCCGGAATATGATTTATAGCTCATAAAACTTTTAAATTTGAACCAACTCTATTGAACTGTGGCACAACTAATTTTCTAGCTATTTTAAATATATGTTATGAATTTTATTAACAAGGGTCCATATTTTGATATAGCTCCCATATTAGGCCCCTTCTTGGAATATGATTTATATCTTATAAAACTCTTAAATCTGAACCAATTCTTTTGAAATATGGCACAAATTATTTTCTAGCTATTTTAAATATATGTTAAAAATTGCACTAACATGTTCCATATTTTGATATAGCTCCTATATAACGCCCCTTCCCGGAAAACCGGTTTGGCTTATAAAACAACAAATAAGGACTAATTCCATTACAATGCATTTTTAACTACTTTTAATGTATATTTTTTTAATTAGAACAATCTCGGTCCCTATTTTGATGTGGCTCCCATATCAAGCCCCTCACAGTTTTCAGCTTATAAAACGAGTAAATAAAGACCAATTCTATTGAAATTTCACACAATATTTTGCTAACTGTTCTGAAGATATTATATTAATTTGCCCTATATCGGTCCAAATTTTCCTATTGCTCCCTTATAACGGGATTTCCCGGAAATCGGGTTGAGTTTATAAAACATTTAAATAAAAATCAATTTCATTAAAATTTAACCAATTGCAATTTTTTAACTCCATAACCTCCGAAACATTTACTTACAAATATTGTTAACAATCCGTACTTAATTGATAATATTTTCACGATAGATAAGGGCTAAAGAAATTTTGCTTAATTTGTACGGTATTTTTTGGTTGAATTAGTTCGATATTTTGGTTTTCGGGATTTATGCACTTTAAAGTGATGGATCTATATGGGAGCTGCGATCATTTAAAAAGGCCAATTTTCTTGAAATTTAACAAATGGTTTTGGACTACAAAATTTATTCGTGTCAAATCATTTTACAATTTCTTGGTATTTGTGAGTTTTATGAGAAAAAACTCCATTCCGGGAGGACATTTGGAAGCTGCTTATACCAAACTTTATTTAAATCAGAATCGGTATATATTATATTTACTGTTAAACAAATTAATAAATAGTTAATCTGATTAAATTAGTGCCTAGAAAAGTGCGTATAGAACCCAACTTAGTCCTACAAAATTTGGCCAAGCAAACAAAGGTCTGCCATCAGACTGTTTCCAATATTATTAAACTGTACCAGGAAATTTTTCCATTGATAAAAATCTGGTTCAGGTAGAAGGAGTGTCTACATGATGTTTCTAACGCCAAAAAATAAAATAAATATTTTCAAAAAACTAATGCAGGTCTAAAAACATGATTAAAATTTAGAAGCCAAAAACAGAGCACCAGCTGTTGAATACCGAGGGAATATTGAAAAAGTTTTGGAACCAAAATCAGTAAAAATTTTCCAAAAAGTCGCAACAAATAAAACCGAAATTTACATCAATGAATGTTATAAAAAAGCAGCTTCCATTAATGAGACTAAAAATATGTTCACTTATTTTTGGTCTGGTTAGGAATCCTATCACCATGGTAAACAAGCCCTTGTTTGTATTAGGACAGGTAGGTCTATAAACTGTTCGAAGCTAGAGAGATTTCAGGCTTTTGCTAAAAAAGAACTGAATTCGCAAAAATGGTATCCAAAAGTGTGGAAGATTTTAACGGAGTTGGACTACCTGCTTGTGTAAAGTCACAGAAAGCACTGTAAAAACGTTGATGGAAGGTTTTTCGAAAAAGGTTCAAAATTTCATTACAAGTGATTTAAACTATAAAAATAGTTTTTGGTAATTGTAAATTTCAATTCAAATAAAAGTACAATTAAAATTGCAAGTTCAGTGGTTTCATTTTTATTAAAATATATTTTTTGATCTCACTCCTTGTAGTAAATTAAAAAATCTTAATGTCGCTACTAGTTCTGTAATGTGAAAATCATTTGTAAAAATTAAAATTCTTTAATGTCTTTAAAGGGTTTTAAATAGGAATTTTCTCAGGACTACAAGAAAAAATTTCATTTGTTCTTTCAATTACTGTGAATGTGAGAATATATAAAAATTATGGGGTCTAAGATGATTCCTTCTTAGCATTACACGTGGAATGACAAAGTTAATATAACCTCTTCATTACTTGTGGTGGTAGAGGATATAAAAAATCACATTAACGACAAAGTTTTTAATGAGTGTTATTTAAATTTTGAGGTTAAATGCTATCAATTTGTTTTGTGTTTTAAATATTAAATCATTTTATATTGATTTTAGTCTTTATTTTTCTCTCAATATAGTATGAAGTACAAAATACTATAATGAATTTAAAATCTATAAATATCATAATGTTCACTATAATGAGCGTTGTAAGAATTTTTTTTGAATAATACTTTTGTTTATTTTAAATAGTTTTCATATTGATATTTTCAGAGTTCTGCAATGAATGATATTGAGCAAATGTATTTGAATTTCTTCACTCAAATTGAAAGTGTTAAAAAATCAATTGAAATATTAAAAGTACGAATGGATGTTCTGGGTGATAGGTAGGAACGTGATATGTAAAGAAATCGTGACTTAAGAATTAAGCAATCGGAAATTAAGATTCCAACGTACAGAATTCTGAAAAAATCGTTTCGATAATATTTGGAATATATAACTTATAATGATGTGACGTTGTATCAGATACGATGTAAAAGCGATTTGACACTACAGAAAATAAACGTCTATAGTTTTTAATAGAAACGTAGAACTCTAACGATAACAGTGAGTTTTAAAGGTTTTACGATGATATAGTTTCATTTATTAAACCAATTATTTGCAATACAAATTTTGGGAACACTTTTCCAATAGTTTTATAGACATGTCATATAAAAGGTGAATTGGAAAAATTCTTAACACATGTTTTTCACTAAAATTTTTATACTAAAAACTGTTTCCAATGTAATTAAACGGAGAACTTGTTCGTTGAAAGGAAACCTGGTTCACCAAAAAAGTATGGTTCGTATGATGTTTCTAAAACCAAAAAAATAGAAAACATTTTAAAAAGAGCTGCTAACAAATCCGTTTCGTGCTCGGACTATTTGGTATGAAAACTTTAAAAAAATATAAGGCTCAAAAGGTTCCTGATAGGAACGCTGTTATCTAGTGGCTAAAAGAAGAGCATGGAAATTTAAGTTTGGTTTTAAAAAAATTCTTGCTGCATAATGGAGACTGAAACGTATGTCCAGGTATATTTTTCGAAACCTCTTGGTCAAAAATTATACGTTGCTGCCTAGCGAGAGAATGTAAAAAAATTCAGGACCCAAAAGCTTTCAAAATTTCCCAAAAACTTTTCGGCATGGCAGGCAATATTCGGTAAAAAATCAATTATTTATTGCAACGGGCTCTATATACACCGAAATTTACATCATGAAATGTTTACAAAAAAGACTTCATAGGATTTTGTAATGTGTCCACTTATTTTTGGCCTTACTTGGCCAAACTTAACTACCTATTCGAGCAAAGTATTAAAAAGCACAATAAAAGCCTAAAAGGAAGCGTTTCCGAAAAACTATAAAATTATTTTATTTTTGTAAATAATAATAGTTTTAATAAAAGAAAAAAATAAACCTATAAATATAGTAGTTTCGACTTTATAAACATATATGTATGTTAAGAGTTTATCGATCTCACTCCTTATATTAGCTACAGAGTGTTTTCATTTATGACAGTTCAACTGATACACTTAAGAGTAGGCGGTCAAGGTATTTTTGAAATCTTTAAAATTACAAAGCGAAGTATATTTATAGACTTAATTTAATTCGTATTATTTGTATTTTTTTAGAAATCAGATCACCAACCACTGTGCAATCGATAAACAATTTTCTTTGTTGGTATTTGAAAATTTTGACAATTTGAAAAAGATGTTAAATGACATGAAAAAGGGAAATTCCAATAAGTAAGAATTTAATAAATTAAATAATAAATAACTATTATTTTAAATGTTTAATTTATATTTGTCATCTATAGCACCAATTCCCCGTATTTGGAACTTGAGAGTAAAATAAATACAATTAAAAATGAACAGGGTAAGTTAAAAGAAAGAAAAAATGCAAGAGTTTAATAGTCGGTCAAGCCCGACTACATTAAACCCATTATGACAGCATGATCAATTGTGGACCGATACACTTAGAATTTGATTTTACGTTTTGGAGTTGTATTGTTCTTTTGATATTTGTGCACTTTTGTGGACCGGGCTTGTTGAAATTTGGCATATGGGTCTGGGCTAAACAAAAATTTATATTTACAAAATTTATATTTATATTTGTCAGTTTTATAAACTAAGAACAAAATTCCGGAAAACAATTTTATAGGAGCTACTTGAAATTTTGCATATTTGTCCTTGGTAAAAACAACTCATATTTATTTGGACTTATATCAATATCAAAGTAAAAGTTTTTAAACATTTTAAAATAGCGACTGTTAAGGATATAATAATTTTGGGGCATCAAAATTTTGCATTTTATAATTTTTATAACCTCTACCACAAGTGATGAAATTGGTATATTAACTTTGTTCCGTGTGTAACGCCAAGAAGAAACCCCATAAAGTATATATATTCTTGCATTAAATATAAAACTGAGTCTGTCTGTTGGAAACATTGTCACGACTAGAATTATTGCCGAAATACAATCAAGCTTGGCTACCTTGCAGTTTTCCGTTAACAATAACCTGTATTATTACATTAGCAAAAAGAATTATACACCGATAACTGAGGCAACCTCAAAATGTTGACAAAAATCTTTTCTAAACTAAAAAATTAATAATAAACACTGAATGTTAACAGAATATAATTATAATTTATAGTTATACGTACTTCACGTGCTGGAGCCATTATTTGATCTAAATTCCATTTAAGGCTTCCTTCCGCAATAGGGTTTTAAGCCTTAAAAACTTTCAAATATAGACCAACTTTCAAATCGGAAGAATTGTTGATTTAACTATCTTGAACACATATTATAAATTTTACTGATATCGGTCCATATTTTGCTGAAGCTCCCTTGTACGAACCCTCCCGGAAAACAGTTATGAGCTTTTAAAACTCCTAAATACAAACCAGTTTTATTGAATTTCGATATATTTAATTTTTAACTGTCAAAAATATATGTTCTTAATTTGACCATAGTTTGCTATAACTCCCATATTAGAATTAGTTTTGAGATCATAAAAATCTTAATTATTCAATTGAAATTCGATAGAATTATTTTGCCACCTGTTTAATTAAATGTTATTAAATTTAGCAAAATTGGTTCGTATTTTGCTATAACCCCCGTGTAAGACCTCTTACCGAAAATCAATTTTGAGTTGATAAATTTCTTAAATTAGACCATTTTTTTAATTAGGCACAATTATTTTTATAGTTGCCAATTATTTTATAGCTGACAATTATTTGGTCAAATTCGGTTATAACTTTTTCATAATTCTACTTACAAGATAGTGTTTTTGATTTTAAAGGTTCTTAAATGTGGATTAATTCCATCGAAATTCAAATATTAATTTAAATGTTGTCAATAGAAGGTTAATGAGTGATTTCAAGAATATGTGACACCACCGAAAATGGTTGGGGTATTATGCATTTGTGCTGATGTTTGTAACATGTAGAAAAATGTGTTACACCCACCTTTAAGAATACATCAGAATCACTTTCTGAGTCAATTTAACTATGTCCGTCGATCTGTCTCTCCATCCGGCTGGCCGTCCATGTAAACGTTTTACAGGTCGTAATTTTTTAAATATCGCTATAAAATTTGGTACATATTATTATTTTGGCCTAAGGACTATTGAAATTCATTATGTTCGGTCCAATATTTAAGGAATTTACCTTACAAATGTTCTTCCCGGACAGGGTTCTAAATACAAAACGATATTTGGCAATATAATATTCTAAATCGTTGTGCCAAAATATCATTATTTCTCATAACTCCCATAAAAACCCTTTTCCAAGTTTCACATTTGAGAACAAAAATCTAGCATATATGTTGGTATTGTCATTATAATTAGTCGCCTTAAGATACATATAAGCAAAAAACGATGTGCAAAACTTGTCTCAGGCGTAGCTCTTTAATTTATTATAAACTTATAAGTTCTTAGATATTTCCTTCTTGGTGTTACAAACGGAATAACAAAGTTAGTATATTTCTTTCCACTTGTGCCGGTGGAGAGTATAAAATTTTTATAAGGCATCAATTTTATCTCTTTATTTCAATAGAAAATTTTTCCAGAACAAATGGACTTTTGTGGAAAAAAGTACATGAATTGGAAGCATCCGAGAAAAGGTAAGTTGATTATTTATTTTAAATTCTTGTTTTTTCTTAAGAATTTTTTCTCAGTTTGAAAGAAAAATATGAAAATTTGGAAGCCAAATTTCATGAAATTTTAAAAAAGTATACAACTACTAAAACGGAAAATGATGATCTAAAAATCAAAGTGAGTGATTTAAATAGCAGGTAAGTATTGTGATTTTAAGTACTAGTTAACATTACTTTTTGATTAATTATATACTAACTTTCACCCGGTGCGTTTTGTTGCACAAAATTTCTCTTTAGTCCTTAATCTCGAAAGAAGTGTCACAAATCATGATTTGTAGCATGTTCGTTCTTTAATTTTGCCATAAAACCGTTTGTTAGGAAAGTTTCAAAATTTGAAAACTCTAGGTGATATAATTCTTCAGATATTCGATGATAAATATTTTCTATGTATGTAAGATCGGCCCAACTTTTATCTTTGTATGACCACATCTTCCATCCATATTGTCACGTAAGATTGTTTTACAAGAAAATTATATAATATTCTGTTTTTTTATCGGGAATACCTCCCCCTGATCCTATTCGTTTTATATTTTATTCAGTAAAATTTTCCTTAAGAATGTAATTGGGATAAAATCTTCAATAGTTCTTTTTTTGTATGGAGACTACCTCTCCCTTTTCTGCAGATATTCAATAATCAATATATGTTTTTTCTGGGCGCTACTTCTCCCCATAATCCTATCCATCGTACATTTTATTCACTTAAATAACTTCTTAAGAAAAGTGATTGGGACCAATTTTTTTAGCTGCTTAATTATTTGATAATCAATATTTGTTTTGTATAGTCCCCTGGTTCTATCTGTCCTGCATTTTGGCCAATGAAACAATTCCTTGACATAGTGATTGGACCAATTTGAGTACTCTTGTATTTATATATATTTATTTTTATATGTTTAGAATAGAAGAAATTAAAAGATACTACAGTGAACCAATATTTGATGTACGAGGAGACATGCTACCTACTTTTAAAGAATTCTGTCGTGAAGATCCAAATCCTGTGGATTGCAAAGCAGCTACTAAATGCACTCAAAAAAGTGGTTACTATCGAATATATTTACCCCACGACAAAACAAAAGATATCATGGTCTTTTGTGATACTGAGACCAGAGGCGGTGATTGGCTGCACATTTTAAGACGTAAAGATGGTTCTGAAAATTTTACTCGTCCTTGGTTGGATTATGTTAATGGATTTGGAGCAGTAGACGGTGAATACTGGTTAGGATTAGAAAATATGCATCAACTTACTAGTAAAATTGGTCAGCAGCAATTATATGTCCATATAGAAGATTTTGAAGGAAATACATATTATGCTCTATACGATGATTTTGTGGTTGGAAATGCTACCGAATCGTATGCTTTGAAATCTTTGGGAAAATATTATGGTATGGGTGAAGATGATATGTCATATAATGTGGGTTCAAAATTTAGCGCTATTGATCAGGATAATGATGATTGGGGTAAGGGCAGTTGTGCGACTGAACGACAAACAGGTTGGTGGTATACCTACTGTACATATGTGTAAGTTATGGAATTATACTTTTAACATTGATATAATATTATTATCCATTATATTTTTAAGGCAACCTACCGGTCATTATCTACGTGGTGAATCTTCACGAAATGCAATGCTTTGGAGAAGTTTTCATGGTTTAGGATATTCTCATAAAGTTATGTATCTAATGATTAGAACTAAATAAACTATATTTTTCTGATCAAATGAAAATATTTTTTAAGTCCGGAAGTTTTCTTTTTTTATTTGGGTCCTCGAATTTTATGTCTAAACAAGTAAAAATGTTAAAGACGGATTGTAAATGTCTGCTACGACCATCATGACCTTCGTATAATTTGCTTTCCTTATTATTCATATGTGTGCAATATATTATTTTGATCTTAACATTTATGTGATCATCCAGCAAGGATGGACGAACATGCTTAAATCGACTTTGGAAGTGATTCTGAGTCGAATCGTATACTTAAAAAGGGGTTTAGGACTATTTTTACTGCCCCTCACAAACATCTGCACAAACGCTTAATACCTCCGCTACCTATGGTGGTGTAGGGTATAAAATGTTATACTTTATAAGTTTAGTTTTGATTAATTTTACATGAGAAAGAGTCATTGGATTCAATAATTAGGTTTCCGTTAGGTGTATTTGTTTAGACCCAGATATAATCTTGTCACTTGAAACGTGGTCTGTATTTAAATGTTTTGATTTTTTCAAATACTAAAAATATAACACACGATTATTTACCGTCCACAGCCACAAGTGGTAATGAGTGTAAATTAACTTTGGAATCAGAAATCAGGTATAAATATTCTTGTATCAAATCTAAATCTGTTAAGTCGTTAATAATTTGACGAATATCGGTCGATATAGTTCCTATTTAAGAACCCGTTTTAGTAGAAGATTTTAAATTTGATCCAATTTTTTAATGTCTTTATATATAAATCTAATTTGACTAATCAATAATCCTATTTCCTGGAAAACTGTTTATACCCTACACCACTATAGGATGTAGGGGTATTATGAAGATGTTTGTAACGCGGAAAACATAGTCTTACCACCATTTTTAAGTTTACAGTTCGACTCAAAATCACTTTCTGAGTCGATTTAAGCATCTTCGTCCGTCGTCTGTCCGGCTGTCCATGTAAAGTGCAGGTCGCAACTTTGATGATATCTTAATAGAATTTGTCACGTACTATTATTTTAGTCCAAGGACGATGCCTATTGACCGGTCCATTATTAAATATAGGAATGGGGATTTTAGTCCATAAAAATTCTAAATATAAAACGATGTCAACCAAATTTGGCAAAAATAAATTTTATTATTTTCTACAACAATGTGACAAATTATACGAGGATTATTCCTCATAAATCCCATATGACCACCCTTCCAAATATCATTTTTAAACTCATAAATTGCACATATACCTGGGTATTGTAAAAATGTTACTACAATTAATATAAATAAAACTCCCCTTTCTGGGTCGGTCCATAATTTTTTCTAACTTCCATACAACCCAACCGAAAAAATCCTTTTAAAAAGCATAAATTTTACATAAATATTACTGTCATAATTATCCATTGCACACATAAGCATAAATAAGAAAAGCAATGTAACCAACAATGTGGTGTAGGGTATTACATAGTCGGACTTGACTTGTTTAATTTTTAAAGTATTTAGTATAGAAAATTCCTATCTTTGTCATTATTTATACCCTATAAAACATAAGGTGGTGAGGGTTAATATGCGTTTGTGAAGATGTTTAAAAAATAGACCTTCCACCACTTTTAAGTATACCGGTCGAATCACAATTACTTCCTCGGTCGATTAAAACATGTTTCCCGGAATTGGGGTTTTTAGCCCATAAAGTTCCTAAATATAAAGTTATTTTAACCAAGTTTGACAAAAATAAGTCTTATGATATTCTTAAATTAAATTATATGGGGATCGATCCATTATTTCTCATAGGTCTCGTATAACGATCCTTTTAAATATCACTTTGAAAATCACCATTAATAAGAAAGAAAAAAAATAATACGAGTGATGTTCATATATTTTATGTAGCAGACTTTTACAATCAACAATGTGGTGTATTGTATTACATAATCGAACTTGATAGACTTAATATTTTTACTTATTTTTGGTTTTAATCGCCTATTGAATGTATGGCTTGATATCAATATTTATAGGTAATTTGAAAAATATAATGTCATACTTCACTACAGTTTTTATAGAGGCCTTTTTCCGTAATCGGGGTTTATAAACGAATATTAAGTTATTTACAATATCTTCAACTAATTCTAATTTTTGCATATTCGTAGAGGTATTTAATATTCGGCACAGAGTCGATTTAATGATGTCCGTTCGTCTGTCTGTCCTGTTGTCTGACCTGTGAACAGTCTACAGGTCGCAATTTATGAAATATAGCGATGAAATTTGGTACGTTTAATTATGTTTGCTTAAGTAAGAGACTTATTGAAATTAACCATGTTTGGTCCTCCCATACGAATGTTATTCCCGGAATGGAGTCCTAAATATAAAGTGATTTAAATTAGGCACAAATAAGTCTCATAATTTTCTAAAATGATGTGCCAAAGCACACGAGTATCAGTCCATTATTTCTCAAAGGTTCCATACAAGACTTTTTCCAAATACCACTTTTCATGGTAAAAATATTACACATACGTTGGTATTGTAATAATTATTGGTCAAATTAAGATAAATGTAAATAAAAATCGATGTGAAAAATTTTACAAGGGTCCTTTCATAATTTCATTTAGCTCCCGTATTATCCCTTCTGAAAAAGTCCATTTATATAAATATTGATACCATAATATACTGCACTCTTAAATACAACTTATAATGTACATTCGTTACTTCCATTAATAACCAATAATTTTGTGTAGGGAATTACATAGTCGGGCTTGACCGAATATTACTTTTACTTGTTTTCAAATATTTAAATAATAAAATATTAAATTTTTGATTTAGTTATTAATCACTCGTTTAAATTACTAGAACATAACGCGATATGTTTTATTTAAAATATTTAATTGCGATTCTATTTGTCGTAATCGGTGTTGTGAGTATTTTTCTAAAAGATTTTTTAATCTGATTATACAAATATTTCGACTGAAATACTTTCAGAGTTCCCAGTTACATGACATTGAAGATATGAAATTGTTATATTCTACTCAACTAGAGAATGTAAAGAAATCCATCGATATTTTAAAATTACGTATCGAACATCTAAGTGAAAAGTAAGTGAACAGAAAGTATGATAAGATGACCTATCTTTTTTATACCCTCCAAAAAGGAATTATTTCAGACCCGATAATGTATATATTATTGCATCAAATCAAAAGTATATTTAGCTATGACCGTCTGTTTGTCTGTAGGAATCAGTCTCACACCCAGAATAATCATCAAAATCTGATTAAAAATAAGTTATAGGCTATAATATGCAAAATTTTGATACACCCCAAACTCTGTGTATCATATGAGCCGCCATTTTTAAGATAATTTACTGAAATTTGTCACATATACAAATTTTATTTCCTAGTCGTTTTCAAAAACTATTGAATAAAGACAAATTTTTTTTGAAATTGGGCACAATCTTTCTAGCTTTCCTGAATATTGTTACTAATTTGAACATTAACGGTTCATATTTTCCTGTGTCACCTATATAAAGCCCTTTACTGGAATTTCGATTTAATGTTATGAAAGTCTTAAATATAGACCAATTTTATTGAAATTCGCCATAACTACCCTCTCCACCAACATAACTGGTGCAGAGGGTACATTGTGTGTAGCGTAAAGAAATAAACATCTCTGACCCCATAATTTTTATTTGTCCATCTATATGCTTTTGGCACGCTCACATCTGAAATAATTGACGGAGTATTTATTATAGCCCTGAAAACTTATTATTCAAAACGAAATCGGTTCAGTATATTAAAAGAACTTTCGTAAAATTGTTAAATTTAAAACTATAAATTAACATGAAATTTTTCCATTATATTAGGTTTTCAATACCTCTCCATTATATAATATAAAAATCGGTTCAGTAATCACTACTGTCCGAAATTTTGTCCAGTAAAACTGTTCCTTGATAATGTGAATGGGGCCAAATTTTAAAGCATTCGCTGTAACACTCAATAATTAAAATTATCTTTATTATAGATGAATTTTTAAAGGTAAAAAAAGTTTTTATATTTCAATTATTTCAGAAATTCTGACAGAAATTGCGATAGCAAATATTCATCACAAATTTTGGAAAAATTTGATATTATCAAGAAATCATTAGATGCTTTAATTATTGATAAATCCGAAAAGTAAGTAAAATAAATGGGGTGGCTCGTTCAATATGTGCATTTTTAATTGGAGGCGTTTTCAATGATCAGCATTATGCCTTTGGGATGTTCGTGACACAAGAAAGAAGAGTTGACATAAAAACTATATACATTCTTTTAATGTTAAGTTATGACGTCATTGATAATTTAAAATTAATTAAAATTAAATTTACAAAAATAAACTAAATATTTGCAGGGATAAATTAAAGGAACAGGAATCAAATCGCAAACTGGAAAATTTATTAGAACAAAGTAAGTATACATATTTTGACAATACAAGTTAATAATTCGCTTTTATAACCTACACCACCACAAGTATTAAAGAGGGTATATAAACTTTGTCATTCTGAGTGTAGCGCTAAGGAGGAATCATCTCAGACCCGATAGTATTAACATACATTCTTGCATCAAATCATAATCTGTCTGCTTGTTGTTGGCTCGCTCACGTTCACATTAATCGATAGAGCTCAATTAAATTTGGCCTAGTATTTACTATTTTCTTGAGAAGTTTCCTATTAAAAACCAGTAAAATCGGTTGTGTATTTTTAAAGATAAAGACCTATAAATTGAAATCGGTTCAATATTTTACTATAATATCGAGTAATGCTTACCTCATCACCATTCCAAAAATTATAAAAACCGGTTTATAGGAAAAAAATTATAACCAAAATGTTACTAATTTGATGACTCACTAATTGTTCCTGTGTTATATTTAAGAGAAACTGTTATACGTTATATGAGAGCAATAGTAAAATATGAACCGAGCATGAGCCATTATATATGATCTATAGCAAAACATGGACCGATATAAATAAAATTAATAATAAATATTCAAAACGGTAAGGAAATTAATGCCGATTTTCACTAGAATTTGTTCATACTTAGCGGTTTTATAGGTTGTAAACCATATTTCTGAGAGGTGCGTTATATCGGAGTTAGGTCGAATAATAACCCCAGCGCAGTATAGTTTCTTTGGGTTTATCATTGTATGAAAATAAATATATGCGGAAAATTTTATCTTAAAAATTTATCTTAAAAATTTATCTTAAAAATTGCGAAACATATGACACACAGACTTTGGGGTGTATCAAAATTTTCTATATTAAAGCCTTTAATTTTTTTCTATTGGTCCGATTTTAATGATTATTTTGTACGACGATTTTGTTGATGATGATTTTGTTTTAATTCAGTTAACTAGTAAAGAACATTTTTGGAATTTTGAGAATGTCTCAGATATCGGTAATAATAAATATTGTTTCCAAATTTCATGGAATTCGGATAATTATTCTAGGCGTAATAATATTTTAAACAAACAGACGGACATACCTAATTGATTTGATTTGATGCAAGAATATAAACGTTATGGGGCCTGATATAATTACGCGTTACACACAGAATAATAAAGTATATTAACTTTGTTATTGTGTGGGTATAAAGAAGGGTATAAAATTATCAGAAAATACTTGAGTTGAAAGTATTAACGAAAAGAATAAGAATTTTTTGATTGCACTCCTTAGCATGGTTTTAATTTATTTCTTTAAAGGAAAAAAGCAAACCGACAGAATAAATGATTTGGAAAAAAATTATTCAACTTTAATTGAGTTATTAAACATTATAAGGAAGTCGGAGCAAAGGTAAGAACATTTCAGATTTTAATTCTATAAATTGATTGGAATAAAATTTTATTATTATTTAGACTCATAGAGAAAAACACTGAGTTGGAAGGGAAAAATTTAGAATTTTTAAAGGAGAATGAAAATAGTACAAACTCTATAAATGAACTAACTGCAGCAATAGAAAGGTAAAATTTGTAATTGATTTTAAATTAATTAATTAATTTAATTTTTTACATTTTTCTTTTAGTCTCAAACAAAAGAATTCGGATTTACAAGTAAAATATTTAGAACTTTTTAAACTTTACGAAAATGCCAGTAATACGAATGGTATATTGGAAAAGCGACTGTATATTTTGGCCGAACAGTAAGTTTTGTTTTAAACGTAATAATTATTATAATTATTGATGAATTCTTAATACCTTTCACCACTTACATTGTGCTCTCAGCTTAAGCCCTGATTACGGGAAAGGGTTCCATATGAAAGCTTCTGATTCTTGAAATTTATCATGAATGTTGCTACCGAGCTTATCAGTTTACAACTTATATAGATTAAAACTCATTTTCTTAGTCGGTTAAGCCCGACTAGTTAATATCACATTGTTGGTTATATGTGGTAGTAATCAAAAATTATTGAACCACCCTCGTATAAAGTATTTTTTAATTAATGATTAAGTGTACAGCTTAAGTACCAGCATAACAACTGGTACCAACTTTCAAATGGGATTACTACGTTCTAAAAGTTTTTTTCTGTGGGCATGGAGCTAGAAGAACTTATGGACCGATCCTTGTAATATTCCGCGCATTGATTATCTCGATTTGACTAATTCTTATTGCTATACACACGTATGTGTGAGGTCTAAGCCCTTCAAAATCGTTTTAGATTATTATAAAATTAATTTAAGATTTTTGTGACCTTAAATATCCATTCCGGGATGAATATTTGTATGGGGGCTAGGTGAAATAATGGATCCATCATTACCAATTTCCATAGGCATGGCCATTGGGACAAAATAAAAGCACATGCCAAATTTACAAGGTTTACATGGACAGCCATCCAGCTGGCCAGACGGACGGACAAACGTCGTTAATTCGACTCAGAATCGAAATTGATTTTGAGTCGAACGGTATACTTAAAAGTGGTAATAGACAGTTTTCTTTGGTGTTACAAACTTAAACAAAAACGCATTATACCCCAACCACCTATGGTGGTGTAGGGTATAAAAATGGAAGCTACAGTCAAATGTGAACCTATATTCATATAAAAACTATTTCCCTATTTCAGAAAAGGTGCTTATATAGGAGCTAAATAAAAAAATCTTCCCAACATATGTATTATGTAATTGGATTAATTTTCAGGAAATTATCTTTAAGTTATTATAACTTATTTTCGGGATATCAAAATTTTGTACAGTTTTGCTTACAACTATTTTTCTATATATGTAGAAATGACTTCAAATAGGCAATAATAACAAATTTAGCTAAGTTTCATAGAATTCAAACTTTAGTTAAGACATGACAATGTTTCAGACGGAAAACAAACTTAATATAACACTTTTCACCACATGTAGTAGTAAAACGCTTAAAAACAAATTCTAATTTAAACTCTCTAAAATATCGAGCAAACCACGTGACTTTCTGGTTGCACTCCACAGTGGGGCATAATAATATTTATAAACTTCACCACCATAATTGGTAATGAGGATATTTAAACTTTGTTGTTCCATGCGTAATGTCAAGGAAGAATAATCAGAGATCCCATTATGTATAAATTTTCTTGCATCAAATCAAAATTTGAGTCGATTTAGCTACTTCCGTCTGTCTGTCTGTCTGTTGGAAACATTCTCACTTCTTAATGTCTACGATATATTTAAAAAATTTCACCAATACCAGCGTATTTTTTCCTATTGCTCCTATATGAGGTCCCTTCCCGGAAAACGGTTTTGAGCTCAAGGAACTAAGAATTAAAGACTAATTCTATGGAAATTCGGCAACAATCACTTTTCTAACTGTCCCTAATATATATTAATAATTTGACAAATATCGGCCTGAATCTTGCAATAGCACTTCTTGGAAAACGGTTTTGAGTTTATAAAACTAATAAATATAGACATATTCCTAAGACTAAATGTCGACCAATATCGGCCTATACTTTACTTTTGCTCCCATATAGTGCCCCTTCTTTTTTTCTTATCTTTCAAATATATATCTCAGATTATATATTTTCTCAGGACATTAAATAATAAGTTGGGCTTTGAGCATGCCAACAACAGACAGACGGACATTGTTGTATGTATAGCTTCACTACAAAGTCGAATAGTTGCGTTTGAAAATTTTAACAAAAATGTCTTTTTCAGCGAATCAGATTTGCTATCGAATTTAGAAGAATTAAAAAGTTTTAAACAAAACGAAAAGGAATTTGATATACGAAATGATAAATTACCCAGATTAATGCAAACCTGTGTAGAAGAAACGATTCCCATCGATTGTGCTGCAGCAACAAGATGCACCAAAAAAAGTGGTTATTATAAAATATCTATACCGGGAACTGGAACTAAAGACACAATGGTATATTGTGATACTGAGTTCAAAGGTGGCAATTGGTTATATATAATACGACGACATAATGGTTCGGAAAATTTCTCACGACCTTGGTTAGATTATGTCAATGGTTTTGGTGATGTAGAGCTGGATTATTGGTTGGGCTTAGAAAATCTTCATGCTCTTACAAACAGTAATGGTCAGCAGGAACTGTACATTTATATTGAAAATTTTCAAGGAGAATCCCGTTATGCTCATTATGATAATTTCGTTGTTGGAAATGCTAGTGAATTTTATGAACTTAAATCTGTGGGAGCTTATGAAGGTACGGCAGGCAATAATATGACGTATAATGTCGGTTTCAAATTTAGCACAATCGATGTAGATAACGATAGTTGGAAAAGTAATAGTTGTGCAAAGAGATACGAAGCTGGATGGTGGTATGATTTTTGTACTCATGTGTAAGTTATGACGTTAATATTGATCATTAAAGTGTATTTAATTTAAAGAAACAAAAAATCTATGCATATTGTAGGCTTCCCACCGGTAAATATTTAGATGCCGATACAGAAGAAGTTGGAGTTTGCTGGGGTGGTTTCGGTGGTATTTACGTATCGAATAAAATCATGAATTTCATGATACGAAAAGTTAGAAATTAATTTAAAAATCAATAATACTTTTTATTTGATGTATCAATATATCAATGTATATATAGAATAGAAAAAATGTTAATAAATAATTAATTAATTGGAAATTGTTAAAAATTTTATAAGTTTTAATAATTCGGCGGTGCCGAATCATATTATATAAGCATTTGCATAGTTCAGACAATATTTCATTAGCTTAAAATCTAATTCCCTAAAAGGTCTCATTTCAAAGTTCGCTACCGAGATAGACTTTATTAAAAGCGGGTAAGTATTTTATAATCGGCCTAGTCAGACTATGTAATACATTAGAACACAACATTGTTTATAAATGGTAATTACTAGAGTTAATGAACTACCCTCGCATAATTTGATTTACCGATTTATTCTAAAGTGTTCAGTACATTATTACAATACTCATGTATATGTGAGATTTACGCATTTTTAAAAGATATTTTAAAGGGGTTTGTATGGGATCTATGAAAAATAATAGGCCGATCCTCGTATGATTTGTCAAGTCATTTTAGAATATCAAAAGGCTTACTTTTATCAACTTTGTTAAAATCATTTCATATTTTGGATTTCTATGAGGTTAAAATCTCATTCCGTGAGGACATTTGTATGGGGGTACATAAAATATTGTACCAAACATAACCGATTTTAATGGACTTCGTTTTTAAGCCAAAATAATAATATTTAACAAATATCGTCACGGTAACGTATAAATTGCGTGCTGCAGAGTGTTCAAAATGTTTACATGGGCAGTCATCCGGATACAAAGACAGACGGACGGACATCGTTAAATCAACTCTGAAGGTAATTTTGAGTCGAACGGAATACTTAAAACTGCGTACAACATAATTTTCTCTATTTTACAAACATCTACCTACGATGGTTTAGGGAGTAAAAACCCTTTCCCAGAAGGGGTGCTATAGCAAACTGTGGACAGATATTAATCAAAATGTAAATATATTGTTAATCGAATTAAAATTAGTGACCAGAAAAAAGTCCATACTAAAATAATTTAAAATGTTCAAGCATTCATAGATCTGTCGTGACACTATTCCCAATGTTATTAAATAGTACCGAAAAATTTGTCCGTTGTAAGAGAACATGGTTCAGGTAGATGAAATGGTATACATGATGTTTCTAAAGTCTAAAATAGAAAGCTCCTTATACTTCTAGTAGGAAATCAGTACTATTTCCTACTAGAAGTGTACGAAATTTTAAAACTAATGCAGGTGTAAAACCTACAATGCTCAAATAGTTCCTGACAGTAACGCTGCATAGAATTTAGGTACCAAAGAGACTTAAAGAGTACAAAAAAGGTGCCAAAAAATCTGATCGATTTTAAAAGGAGAATGGCCACCTGGTCGGAAAAATTGACAGAAAACACTACAAATGAATGGTTTCCGAAAAGGGTTAATACTTAGATAGTGATTCAAACAAAGGGGCCTGTGGGAGTTTATCGCTATGTCAAAATAATATAATGGAATTTTATAAAATAACCGCGATCTATTCGACAAATTAATTTTGAAGTGTATCAAATTTTGCATAATTTAGCCTATATAATTTTTTCTGTTGATCAGATTATGATTTTGGTACAGTAATGAAGTACAAATAGCTATGTTTTAGGGATAATTTCTATTTAAATATAATTAGTTTTTACTGAAAATTTAGAAAAGCTATAGTTTCTGTGGATGTCTTCTATATACAGGTTTGTAACTTTTCTCCTACTGAACTAATATTAATTTTGAATCGGTTCACCATTGTGGATGTGTTAATTTGAATCCCAATACATCCGCCCATTCTCTTATGGGGTCCAAGCTTACAAGGACATAGTACTATTCTCTGAAAGCATTTAGCTAAATTTTATACATAAAGTAAGACATTATTTAAAAAATCTATTCTGTCCCACTGTGCGTTATAAAGATCTTATCATAACTTAAAATCAGTTTGTAAAATTCGCTTAAGCCGGGAGTTATTTGTTTTGTTTGAATTTTTTGGTTTAGAACCACTGTGCCATAATCAATTTTAGTTTATTTGATTATTTGCAATATTAAATCAATTAAATATTAAACTTTTGATTTAGTTATTAATCACTCGTTAAAATTACTGGAACATAACGCGATATGTTTTATTTAAAATATTTAATTGCGATTCTATTTGTCGTAATCAGTGTTGTGAGTACTTTTATGAACGATTTTTTAATCTGATTATACAAATATTTCGATTGAAATATTTTCAGAGTTCCGAGTTACATGACATTGAAGATATGAAATTGTTATTTTTCACACAACTGGAAAATGTTAAAAAGTCAATTGACATTTTGGAATTTCAAGTGAATAATTTAAGTGAAAAGTAAGTAAATAAGAAATACGATTTCTATATATTTTTTATGAATTTATTTAGGAATAACAAAATATTTAGAAAAAAAATTCAAAACCTCCACCACCACAAGTGATGTTAATTCATGTCTTAATAATACTAGAAATAATTCATTTAAGACTTCATTAAATAAAATAGACCTGCGGTCAAACATATTTAGATATATCTGTTTGTATGTCTGTCGCAACCACAAGTTGTAATTCCGTATATAATGCTAAAATTGAATCATCTTAGATCCCATAAAGTTTATATGTTCTTAAATCTGTGTCGATTTAGACATGTCCGTCTGTCTGTATGTCTGCCTGTCTCTCTGAAATATGGCCACATTGTGTGTTATTGTCTTTCATTAGCAATAAAGTTATAGATCGTTATCTAAGAAGTTCTCAAAATTTCGAAAAAGGACCTTTCTATTTTTTTCTCAAGAAGTGATTGGATTTAAATAAGAATTTAACTGTTACAGACACTTGCATGTACCTCATCATTATACACAAATAAAAAAGCAAGTAAGAATGCTTTATTAGGTTATGCCGAATCTCCAATACCCTTCACCACAAATTCATGTGAATTTAATACGTTAGGTTCCGTAGATATACATATACAGTCACAAATATATACATTATATAGACGCTTTTCTTAAATATAGCACAGATTTAATTATATTTTTGGCTATAACTTTTTTCTATTGAGTCGATTTTGATAGTTTTTGGTGTAGTAGTGAAGTTCACCTAACTTTATATTAATGCAAAATTTAACGACATATAAAAGATAATTTTACGGACGTTCATCGCTTGAACAAAAAGATTGTATCAGATATCGATCTATATTTTTTAGGAAGGAAACTTTCCAGGATTAAATTGAATACTCAGGTCAAATTTCGTTGAGCTCTATCACTTTTTGGGGATGTGACCGTGCTAACAACAGACAGACAAACATAGCTTAATCGTCTCAGAGATGATTACTTCTTAACGTTATAAGCCAAAGTTGATATACCCTCTTCACCACTTGTGGTGGTGGAGGGTATAAAAAACTATTATAGACTAAAAAATGCAAAAATTTTGATACATTTCAAATGGGTTGCAATTTTGAAGATAATTTTTATAAAATTTTTAATATGTATTCATATTTGTACAATAATAAACAGAAAGAAACTGGATTGTTCTGGGGTCATTATTTGATCTAGTTCCCATATATGCTCTTTTCCGCCATTTGGTTTATAGCTTGTAAAACTCTTAAATATGAACCAATTCTATTGAAGTTTGGCACAATTTTCTAATTGTCTTGAATATATGAATATCGATACATAGTTATCTATAGATGGGAGCTATAACGCCCCTTACCAGTAAAATAGTTCTGAGCTTATAGAACTTTTTTTCAACTATCTTTAATATATGTTATTAACTTGGCCAATTTCAGTCCATATTTTTTATTGCTCTGATATTAGGCTCCTACCAGGATAATAGTTTTAAGCTTATAAAACTTTTAAACATGAAATAATTCTATCTTCAATATATGTTACTAATTTAGCAAATAGCGGATCTTAGTTTGCTATAATTTCCATTAAGGCCTCTGTAACGATATGGGTTTTATATTTTCATTGAAATTTGGTACAATTGTATTTTAAAATATGGATCCAGTTTAAGAATTATTGGGCCATAGTTGGTCATTACTTCCTTATGATTCCACTTCCCGAATAATGTTTTAGGCTTAAAAATTATATAAAACACTTTAAATAGTCCTTTACTTATGCTTGTGTGGAGGGTTCTGTATATTCGGCCCTACAAAACATAGAATTCTTAATTGTTACCAAACATTTTATTAATTCCGATCAAATGTGTTTTTATTTTAATAATCTGAATTTTGTATTTCTCAACATTTCCAGAACCTCTATTAAAAGTTGTGATAATAAATTTTCATCTCAAATTTTTGAAAGACTGGATACTGTACAAAAATCATTAAACGCTTTGATGATTCCTGAATCTGATAAGTGAGTAAAATAACAGTTTTCATTTGAAATATTTTAAAATTAATTATTTTTTAGGGATAAATTGAAACAACAACAAATTAATACTGAATTAGAAGAATTACAAATACAAAAGAGTATGTATAACTGAAGCTTTGGAATCATTTAATTGTAACCTAAACCATCAAAGGTGTTTTGGATTGAAAGCAATTGGGTCAGCACCAATTCTTAATTTCGTTTTGTGTCATTATAATTCTTATAATATTACACTTCTCAAATATGAATCCCGTTATATGGTTTAGGATACAATGCTGCCGGTCTTGATCGGCTATTACTTTCTAACTGTATTTTAAATTATTTTTTTTTTGAGGGGAGAAACAAATACAAAGAATAAATGATTTGGAAAAAAATTACTCAAATTTAATTGAATTATTTAATGCGGTTCGGAATTCGGAAGAAAGGTAAATATATTTAGCACTTTTTGCATTTTAGTCCCGAATTTTATTATTAATATTTACTTAGACTCATTGAGAAGAATGCAGACTTGGAAGAAAAAACTTTGGAAATTTCAGTTGAAGGTAAAAATCGAACAAATTCCATTAACATTTTATTTAAGGAAGTAGAAAGGTAAAATCTAAAATCGATTTTAAATTAAGTAAATCCCTTAGACCTAATATTTTCCTTGTAGTCTTGCACAGAATAATTTGGATTTGGAAGCAAAATACCTGGAACTTTATAAACTTTATGAGAATGTCAGCAGTGCAAATGATATTTTGGAAAAACCTTTATATACTATGACAGAACAGTAAGTTTTGTTTGGAGGAGTAATGTAAATACCCCAAATGAATTCAGAATTTGTTCCTAAAATGTCCGTTCGGAATGTTGTATATTCATACAACACAATAGTTGGATGGGGTATAATGCATTTACGCACATTTTTGTTAATGCAGAAAATGAACTGTTCTACCAACAACCTTGAATATATCAAACGATTTAGAAAAACTGAGTCGTTTATAAGTCGTCTAAAATTTATATAAATATAAATTTATTTTCGGATATCACTTAAAATTTCAAAAGATCAAAAAAAATGTTGGAAAAGTGCTGGTATTTGGTTTAGTTAAAACTTACATATTATAGATATAGATATTATGGAACAGTGTTAGTGGAGGTGACCTCATTCGGGAAATAAATAGATGGATGTCCATCAGATTTCCGGATGAATGCAGTTTATTACAGTCTGAGATTGCGGCTATTCGAGCAACGACCATTTGGTTGATGTATTATGGGAAAAACGTTTGTGATACCAGTATTTTTTCCAACAGCAATCCTGCAGTAACGTTCCATACAGGCGTCTAGACAACATCAAATCTTGTCCAGGAATGCCGCACATTATTATATAGATGAGGCTAATAAAAAAGGTAGCGGACCTAATAAATGAATACACTGATCGTCTGTTACTACTTATTACCTCTGGGATAAGCATAGCGGATGATCTTAATGCCTTAGCAAAGGATAGATGGAACAACGAAACATCATGGTTACTTATTAGGATAATTTGGCCAAGATTGAATGGGGCCAAAACTTGATTCCTACTTAAGAATCCTACATTCTCTTGAAAGAAAACTGTTGCTACGTTATTTGTTCTTTGACAGATTTGGCGACTGCTTATTAAGTTTTATTTGCGACTGCAAAAAGTTTCATGACGAAGTTATTTCTTCTGAACTTTTTAAAACTATAAAAGCCTAAGCTAAATATTATTAAACTAAAATCCCAGCAAGTCTCGTATTACATTTTGTTTTGGAACAAAAAATACTACTATAATATACAAGTCGGCTTATATTCAGTTATTAGGTCAATTTATCAATATCAGTGCGATCGGCTGATAGTCTGTATCTTATCATTGACAAATGTTTCTTTATTATTTTTTTATAATACATAAGACTCACAAGTCGTGGTGGGTATTAATTTTACTATTCTGTCTGTAGCAATAAGAAGGAATTATCGAAAATCCTAAAAACCTGTTAGTATGCGGGTCTGCTTTTCGCGCCCTCAAGTCCAAACTTAATGCCCCAGTTTACGGAAATAAAGCGTCATTAGCTGTTGCTCTTATTTAAAACCAGTAAAATCTATTCAAATAATATTGACATATAGACCAATATCCGAGGCATCTTCAAAAATCATGCGAAGAATTTTCGTAATTTTTGCATTTAATAATTAAATTGAACTCCGTCAATTAGTTTGTAAGTGATTAAAACACACAAAGGGATATAGCTAAGTCAACTGAGATTTTGATTTTGGTGTAAGAATATATATTCCTAATGGGGTCTAAGGTGATTACTTCTTGGCGTTACAAAAGGAATGACAAATATACCCCCACACAACTTGTGGTTTTCATAGGTACTAAATATTTGTGAAGGAAGTTTATACTTTGGCTGAAAATCCAATTAGAACATGTTTTACCGTGGTGAAATTTAACTATTTTCCATTATTTTAATAAACCTAATATTCTTACTTTATAATTAGAAGATTAAATATTTAAGATAAAGCTGTTAGTAATATTTTATTGTCACTTCCTTAATACGAATGAAAATTCTCGTTCAATGATTTACTATAAAAAGCTATAACTTATGAAACATGCAAAAATCACAGGGCGCATGTGCATATCATCAACAATAGACAAAAATATTGTTAAATATTTTCTTTTTTTCAAAAGCCAAGACCCCATAATATATATATTTTATCATCGATTGAAAATCTTAGGTATGTCCGTCAGCCTGTCTGTTAGAAAATTGGTCACATTGTTTGTTGTTATCCTAAGCAGTTTCCTCCTTATAACCAGCTATTTTGGTCCGTTACCAAAAAAGTTATAGGCCGATATTTGCGACAATCTCAAAATGTCGAAAAAAACGTTTTTAAATTTTAAGCAAAACATGATTGGATTATTTTTGTGTCTACTATTTTTATATAACAATAAACATAAAAAGAACAAAATTGTTATGTAGCCATTATTTGACCTAGCTCCTATATAAGGCCCCTTTCCCATTTTATGATAATTCGTAACAATTAATTTGACCATTATTATGTTATTTAGGGCCCTAGAAAAATTTTTTTAGCTTATAGTTCAATATAATTATATTATTTATAAAATCACTTTCCTGAATTGTAGTTTATGCTACGAAAGTTCTTAAATATGGGCCAATATTTAAGATACGGCAAATATCTTTGAATTTATAATGTTGGAAGTAAAATATTCATGCATTCATTCTTTTTACTTTCAGTGAATCAGATTTGCTATCAAATTTAGAAGAATTGAAAATTTTTGAACAAAATAAAGGAGAGTTTGATATACGAGTTGACAAATTGCCCAAATTGAAGCAATCATGTGTAGAACAAACTTTACCCACCGATTGTGCTACAGCTACTAAATGCACCAATAAAAGTGGTTACTATAATATATCTGTACCGGGAAATGAAACAAAAGAAATCTTAGTATATTGTGATACAGAGACAAATGGTGGTGGTTGGTTACATATCCTACGACGTCATAATAGTTCAAATGACTTTTCACGTTCTTGGTCAGATTATGTACATGGATTTGGTGATGTTGAGCTAAATTACTGGTTGGGCTTGGAAAATCTTCATGCTCTTACAAACAATAATGGTCAACAGGAATTGTATATTTATATTAAAAATTCTGGAGAAGAATATCGATTTGCTCATTATGATAATTTTGTGGTGGGAAATTCTAGTGAATTTTATGAACTCAAATCTGTAGGAGCATACAATGGAACGGCAGGAGATGTTATGGCTTATATTGTTGGTACTAAATTTAGTACAACTGATGTAGATAATGATACCTGGGAAAATCGCAGTTGTGCAAGCAGATATGAATCTGGATGGTGGTATGGGGAATGTGCTGATTTGTAAGTATAAAAACTTTCCTTATTTTCATTAAAATGACGAACATATTTTATTACAGAGTTCCAACTGCTTATTTTGGTGAGAGAGTGATTTATTTTATGATTCGAAAAGTAAAAAATTATTTTAATTAATACATTTAAATATCATGGAATTTTAAATTTTAATGTTTAAAATAAAATTTAAATAAATAAATTATAATGAACATTTAAAATTTAAATTTGCAATAATTCTGGAGATTCGGCATCCTGTTCATTCCAAAATTTTATAGGAAAGTGACAAAATTTGGAAACTCTAGATGTAATAGTTCTTTAGATATTACATAATTAACATTTGCTTTGTATGGGGTAACTCCTATCCGTTCTACACTTTGTTTAGTAAAACAGTTCCTTTCTGTTATAGTCCGAACAGCATCCTATTTTTTATTGGCTGATCAGTAGGTCTATAACTTTATTCCTGATTACCCGATATAGCTGGTTTAAATGGTATTATTCTAGGCGTAATAAAGTTTCCAACAGATATATAGACGAATAGATAGATGGACATAGTTTAATCGACTCAGATTTGATTTGATGCGAATGTATAATTACTTTATGAGGTCTAAGATGATTACTTCGTGGTGTTATCAAGGAATGACAAAGTTAATATGCCCTCAAAAAAAGTCTTGAAAGCATATCTATGACTGATTTCATTAGCTGATTACTAACCTTTGTCAAACGTTAATTAATGCTATGGACCACTCAGGTGCTGAAATCCCATTGAAGTGACATTTCTTACTCAACATAGCGTAACATATGGGGTCCAGAATAAGCCTGAAAATAAAATAGGCCATTATAAAAGACATACTTTATCGACTTAGATATAATATATAATATTCACAAAGTTGTCCTTAATGCAGGACTAAAAAATATTTCCTCTCTTTCATTCCAAACACTCAAATTTCAAATTCGGAGAAACATGTTTAAAAATATCTTTTTTCATTGCTCTCCCTTCCGTTATAAGAGATTTGGCCTCTTCAGATTTCTTGAGCGGTTAGGTTATGAGTGTAGTTATATAATCAAAATGCTTTTAGACGATTTCGGATTTCACATTTTTCTCCTCAAAAAAATTATAGAAAACAAGAAAATAGTTACACCATATTGTTGGTTATAAATGGCAGCAACGAAAATTTAATGAATGACTTGTGCGCAGTAGTCAAATATGCGAAACTTATGCGTTTTAAAAGGATTTTCTAGGGCATTATATGGGACCATAAAAATTATGTGCCGATTAATTTCTAGTTATATTTGTCTTAATTCGACCAAGTCTTAAAATAATACCAATTAATACTTGAAATTTAAGCCCATCAAAGTGATATTTGGAAGGGTGTTTGTATGGGACTTATAACAAATACTGAACAAATAATGTGGCACATGGCTTAAGTTTGCTATATAAATTATTTCTGATCAATTTCGTTAAAATCGTTTTATAGTTTGGACTTTTATGTCTTTGAAACCCCATTTCGGGAAAATCATTTGTATGGCGGCTAGATGTTAAAATGGACCAATCGTCACCAATTTCAATAGGCATCGTCCTTGGACCAAACTAATGACACATCATTATAATATCTCTAAAATTGCGTACTGCATTTTGAACACATGGTTTACTTGGATAATCAGCCAGATATCCTGTCAGGAAGAAGTGACGGACATCGTTAAATCGACTGAGAAAGTGATTCTGAGTCTAACGGTATGCTTAAAAGTGGTGGTAGCAATATCTTTTTTCTGTGCGTTACAAACATAAGCACAAACATTTTGCATAATTTAATTTATATTTTTTTACATAAATCAGATTTTTATAAAAATCTATTTTAATTGGATTTGTACGTCAATACAAACAAAATCTATATAAGTATTTATACTTATTCCTGATATTATTTTATACATATTAATTGAATAAACTTCACATTTTTACGTTATAAAAAATATAAAAAGATTAAACTGTTAGTAATATTTTTATTTTATATTGTCACTTCTTTAAAACGAGAATATACGAATGTTAATTCTCGTTTAATGATTTACTATAAAAGCACTTGTTCGTTCAAAGAATTTCTCATTTGATAAAAAGGTGCCACTTATGAAACACACAATAGTTGCAATGCGCATGTGCGTATCATAAACAATAGACAAGACCTGAATACTCGAACACATATTATGTGCGGCATTACTGAGTGTAAAGTTGGATGTTATAAAATCATTTGTATGTGTGTGATTAATGTGTCTTTGCATACGCAGTTTCCTTTAAAATAAATCTGTTTGTATCAATAATACTAAAACATTGTACGAACAGAAAATAACTTTTTTTAGATTTTTATAATTCTCATATGCTTCGCTCATAAAAAAACTATTTAAATAAAAACACAAATGTTCAATTGTTTGATATAAATATGGCCTTTCTATGAGTAGAAGGTTTTATTTGATTTAATGTTGTTAGAGAAATGAGATGTAAAATTGTATGATTAGACAGAATAAAGTTTTTGTAGTGTTTGTCCAATGGTTTCTTAAGAAAAGTGATCCAAATTAAGGATTTGAAATAAAAACAAAAATCGAAAAAAGTGAATATCAACGAAAAGTAATTTTAAAAATGGTGCATTATTTTTATTTCTTAAACAATTTATTTACTCAAAAAGCCGGTAATTGGAAAAATTTAAATCAAAAATCTTGTTAAAAATTTTCTTACTTCAGGTGACGATTTATATTTTTTTATAGTTCTAAACTCTTTTACTCGAGTTGAGTCGATTTAGCTATATCCGTATGCACGTCTTCATCATTGAATTAAGGTTTTAAGCTTATAATACTTTTAAATGTGGGACAATTTCATATTTATGTTTCTTACTTTCTTGAACATATATTACTTACTTGACAAATTTGAAGCTCCTTCTCGGAAAAATTATTGAAGCTTACAAGACTTTTAAATTTGAACTAATTTTATTGAAATTCTATACAATTATTTGGGAAATTGTCATCATAAGGTTTGGCCTATATTCTGATAGGACTAGCGAATAAAATATTTTCCCTTATGCACACGTAAGAAATTATATTACCTTAGAAAAATTATGGAACGACCATCATATAATTCGGTTATTTAATTTCGTCTAAAAAGTTTGATATATTATGATACAAAAAGATTTTTACGTATTGAAATGCTCTACTCAGGGGGTTATTTGGAAGCTATGGAAATTATAGACCGACCCTAGATTATTTAAACCAACATATAATTGATATTTGGAAGTTGAGGCTGTGATAAGTAATCGACCGATCCTCATAAAATATTTTTTTTGCATCACATCATAATCTGAGACAATTAAGCTTTTAAGCTATAATCTGACTGTTATTAGCATGACAATAATTGAATTAGGGAGGGGTATCCCTCTATAATCAACTCTTTTAATTTTGCATAAATTGGTATTTTATTCGGGACATCTCGCGATAGAGGGCACTTGAATTATGCATAGGTAACACATTTTTGTAGATTCAGGAATGTTGGGTAGGACACGGGGGAGTAGAATCCCATTACGAAATTATGGGAAAAAAAATATGGATGTTGGAAATTCTCCTTTACAGAGAAGATATTGGAATTTCTTTAGCTTATAGAATCATTCTCTTCTGAACTTTTCTTGGTGAACATTATTAATATTATTTAATTTCATTTGATAAAATAGGTTTTTAGTGGACTCATGCTTTAAGTCATATAACATATATTCTATATCGCAAATATTCTCTAAATTTCATTTAACAAATATTCACCATATTTCTTTTATGGTAACTAACACCATTATTAAATTGCTTCATAAATATTAACAACTCATTGACCATAACATGATTACATATTTAGTAAACATAATTTTTATTTTAAACAAGCTGCCACAGTTTAATGCTTAACAAAACTCCATAGTCTACAGCTTAATATTTATTCATATATATTTAAGGAAAAAAAGGCTGGTGTATGGCTTCATTTTTTCCTTCTCTTATTTGTTGCCTGATTTTCGTTTAAGTTAATAGCGAACAATAAACAAATTGTAACCATCAATTACGCAGCAAATTAAAATCAAATAATTTAGCGTGAAAATCATATAGAAAAACTAGTTAAAACCCATTTAGAGCTATAAAAAATTGCATGCAAATTATAGGGATTGTGTTACTTCTTTTTTGTTTTTTTCTCTCTACGTGCACCAGTTGAAGAATATAAAAATTGAATGGATTTTTATAAAATGTTTAGTAAAAAGTGAAGAAGTAAGCGACTAAAAAGTACAGTATTATAAAGTAAGATTTAGTCAAAATTAATGCTACTAATATTATAAATATATTAATATTATTACATACATATTTATTTATAATGCTGAAGATTTTATGATTAAAATTTGCAATATGGTGCAAACAAACTTGTCCATAAATTAGAGAATTTAAAAAATTCCTAATTTTCCATGCAGTAAAACGCGATATCTTCATCCATTTAAATTATTTTTAAACATTTCACCTTTTATGCTAAAGTGCGCTGACATTATAAGGACCGGTCGGCATATATCTATGTATATATAAGCTAATTTGAAGATGATTCTAAGGAGTGAGATTGAAAAATCTTAAAATATATTTCTATAAATTAGCTAAATTACTGGACCGATTTTGCTGAAATTTTCACATTAAGGTGATTAGCAAATTTGGTCCCAGGCATTTTCTTGAAATTTGTTTAATGGACTCTAACTGGTCTCAATCACATTATAAAGAATCTGTTTAACTATATAAAAAATGACGTACTAAAAGGAGGGGTAGCAGCCATATAAAGCAAATATCGATTGTCGAATGTCTAAAGAATTGTAATAGCGAAAGTTATCAAATTTGGAATCAACCAATTCATCACGGATCTGTTTTACTGGCCAAAACGCGATATTAATAGGAACTGTTTAGTGTACATTGTATAGGACGGATAAGATAAGGGGATACAAAAAGCACTACTATTGCGAGCATCTTCTCATGGAACTGTTTTACTGAACAAAATGTAGGACAGATAGGATCGGGGGAAAGATAGCCCCATACAAAGAAAATATTAATTTTCGGATATCTAAAGAACATTTGAAGTAAGAGTATAAAAATTTCATATCAATTACTTCCCTAAGAAACAGTTTTACTGGACAAACTATAGAACAAATAGACTCATGGGCAGAGGTAGCTCCTATAAAAATCTAATATTTATTGTCGATTATCTAAAGTACTATCGAAGGGAGAGTGCATATCAATTGTTTTTTCAAGGAAAACAGTTTTACTGGATAAAATTTTGGATGTTTAGCAACAAAGGAATGCAAATATTAACTATTATGTGTGGATTATTACAGCTTAAGTGAGAAAATAGATGTGGTCAAACAAAGAAGAGAATACCTGTGATATTATTTCATCCAGAATTTTCCAAATTTTGTTACTTTCCTATGAAACAGTTTGATTGAAAAATGTTAGACAAACAGAGTCAGAGGCTTTTGGCAATAATTCCTGTTGCGTGAAATTTTTTTTATACACGTTTTTTGTGTGCTTTAGAATTCTCTATTAACAACAATCCAATATGTCTTCATTGATTAGCTTCTTTTGTCACAAATGCAACATTGCTTGGCATACGAAGATCTTTTTCGGAAATATATTTTACTTTAATATTCTCTCGAGTTGCGAAACATTAGGAGTATTACTTCTACCTGAATAGTTCTCTATTAATGTTCTAGTTCTATCCGTACTGTTTAGTAATGTTGGAAATAGTATTTTCGGCTGTTTAGGCTGTGGAATTATGACCAGTCAGGTCAGTAAGGTTGCCCTTTTCTTTATATACATTATGTTATAGAAAGTAAAAGCTATTGAAATTTACCCAAATAGTCGATGTATATTTACATTTCGTTTGTTCAATCAAATATGCCCTCATGAATTTATTTCAATGTTATAAAAATCAAAAAAGCTTTAAGTAATTTTTACCACTAACAATACAATAACAAATTCAAAATTGTTGCAGGCAGTAAGAGAAAAAAAGACTAAAATTATATGAAAAATAACTAAATCTCTTAAATTGAAATATTTCCAATGAAGCCCTTCCCACCAGTAGTTTAAGATATTAAATTTATTTAGTGTATTTTACCTTCATCGAAAGAAGAAAGATTTTCAAATAAAGTCATTTTTTATGGAAGTCAATATAATTATAAGTAATGAAAGTGCATGAGTTTGGAATTTTTAAATTGTGGGTAATTCAAGCAATTTATTTTATTGATTTTATTTAATGCAGATTTTGACATAAATTTCTTTTATATAAATAAATTAATAAAAAAAGATTTCTTTAAGATATTTATGATAAATTTCAGAAATGTTTGTAGTTCACACTTGAGATCTGTCATTGAACTAGACTAGAGATCTGTTTATAGGCAAGATTAGATATAAGTCTAGAGTTTGTAGGGTGTTTATAGGCATGATTGTACTTCTTTCTAGAGGGTAAAGTAGAGATCTGGGCAAAGCCTAGCCTACAGATAGACCTGTTCTTGTGTTTAAACAGAGATATACAGAGATATATTTACGGGGATAGAAATAGATTCAAGATCTAGAGTGGATCTATCGATATTTCATTTATCATCTGCTTCTTATGAATGTATGTTTTTTTGTATATATGTACATATGCATATTTGCTTGTACCTTATATACCGCTGGACCTGTTTCCTTCAAAATTTCACAGTATCTTCCTGGAATGAAATACAGGCTAAGATCATGGAGGAAAGGTACCTCCCATACAAAGCAAATATAAATTATTGAATTTCAAAATAACTATATCCACATCCACTTTTTGTGGCAATCGTCACTGAAAAAGTGTAGAAGAGATAGGACCAGTGGAAGACGTAGCGTACCTGTACTTTTAATAGAAACATTTTTATAAAAATCCTGAGTTTTTTTCACACCAGAATAGAGGAATAGAGGATCTTTCCAACCAACTGGAGAGCATTTGGATAGATTTTGCTAGTAACACTTAAAATTTGATAGAAATTGTTTGCTCATCCATCCCATAGGTTAAACAGTGCTCCTTCAAACGTTCAATGATTTCATAATTTCCTATTAATATCAATTCACGTAAACCAAACGAACCTTTCTCTGATCTCATAAATAAGTTAAACTCCATCAAATTGCATGCATCCACTTTAATATTAAAAAAATTGTTGCACCCACATCGAAGAAAATAAAAAAGAAATTTTTACCAAACAAATGACAAAAAAAGACAACACAGACATTTCTGCACATTAAATACACTTGATTACACCCACAATTGACATGAAAACGCATGACAATAAAATGAAAATATTAAAAATATTTACTTTTGCAAAAACGCACGTTCCCTAAATGAATTAATTTTTGCAACACGCATCCTCGCCATCAGCAGAATTGTGAAGATGCTATAGATGTGGATACGATGATAACATTTTAAACACGAGCCTTGAATTATAAGAAACGGGTAAAATGAAAATTCAAGTTATGTGTCTAAAAATGTTTAATGACTCCCTTTGTTGGTTAATCTTTTTGTTGGTA
The DNA here is from genome assembly GCA_004302925.2 of Cochliomyia hominivorax. Taxonomy (NCBI): domain Eukaryota; kingdom Metazoa; phylum Arthropoda; class Insecta; order Diptera; family Calliphoridae; genus Cochliomyia; species Cochliomyia hominivorax. The sequence goes on from PYHX02000158.1 coordinate 49,739,886, forward strand.
TAAACAACAACTACTGTCATGTTTGACAAAGTATTGTTATGAACTACTGTGGCACAGAAAAACTCAAAACTTGGAGAAAATATATCATTAAACGTTGCAAAAGAAATATATGTGTGTGTTATTTTTTACAAAAAGTGTATGATATTTTTAATCTCAAGCTTTCGCATTATTTCTCTCAGTGTAGTTAAAAATAATTTCATATATTCTTACGTATCCTTGTGTTTCTTCAGCATTTTTAAATTAAGTGTTTTTATGTTTTTAATTCATGATTTTCTTCAAAGTTTTTCTTTACCTCAAATTGAATCTTGTCCGATGGTGGTTTAGTACCTGTTACTTTTAATTTTCTGGGTGTGTTCATATAAAATTTTAACCAAGAACAGATTAAAATTCATTGAATTCATCTGTATAAATATAAAAATTATATTAGAGTTTTCAGTTCTTCTTGATGACTGTATAGACGTTCGTTGCACTTACGCCCACAGTATTTGACACTGTTGTAGATTTGAAGAAGAATTCAACGCCTGTTTGGAGTTGTTTTTTAATAAAATATTTTTAATTTTTATGGGTATAATTGTTTAAGTAATAAATTGGTAACGAATTTCGAAATCATAAAATGCAAAACTAAAAGAAATTAAACATCAGATTATAACTCAGACTATAGATAAGTCAATAGTGTCAGTTATTAAGTTAAATTTCAATAAAAAATTATATATTGTTAATACGACTTAAATGAGTGACCAGAAAAAATGCGTACTAAAATTATTAAATATTTTTTACAAAATCCACCTACAGAAAGTTGGCCAAGCATTTAAAGACCTGCCGTTAAACTGATTCCAATATTATTAAACAGTGCCGGAACAATTTGTCCTGGTTCAGATAGAACAAATTCATCATATGATGTTTTTGAAACCAAAATATGAAACATTTTTAAAAGAGCACCCAACTCATCTGGTAAGAACTCAGCCAGGTTGGTCCAGTGCTCGTCTGGCAGGAACACTACTGAAAGCTATGAAGTCAAAAACAGAGCAGAGAAATTGAAGTCAAGTTTTCTAAAAAAGTATTCCTGATGCATAATAAATGACGAAACGAATGTTCTCGCATATTAAAATTATGTTATTTATGCTCGAAGGAATATTAAAGGAAGGTGCTCAAGAAGAACTCAATTTTGTCCTTAAAAAAAGTTTGCCAAGCATTCAAAGATCTGCTGTCAAACTGTTTCCAATATTATTAAACAGTTTCGGGAAAATTTTGTTCAGTACTAAGAAATGGTCCACGTGATATTTCTGAAGCTAAAAAATTGAAGTCTGTTTCAAAAGTATTCCCAAAACTTCCGGTAGTAAAGCAGCCTATAAACCTGCTCAAACAAGTTAGGGAGAGGTTTATAGACGTACGAGACGCAAAAATTTCTGCATAAAATTTAGAGGTCAAAACCAGAATATAGAAATTGATGTCAAGTTCCCTAAAAAAATTCTTTACGTATAATGAATAGAGAAACGTATATTCTGGCAGATTTTTTGCAATTTTCTGTTATGTCAAACATGCTGAAAAAAGTTAAGGATTCAAAAGCAGTAAAAATTTTCCAAAAATTTCTTCTTGCTTACAATGAGCAATATGCAGTTGCGGCAAAAGAAGACACAACGAGCTTTATAAATGCGAAACTTACATTAAGGAAAGTTTACAAAAAAGTCTGATTTAATTCATAAGACTTCATTATGTGTCCACTTATTTTTGGTATGACTTGGAATCCTGTTACTATGGTAAACAAGCTCATGAGTGGTACAAAAATAATAATGTGGTATTTGTATCAAGACAGGCAAATCCTTCAAACTGGCTGGGGCCAAGGCCTGTAGAAAGATATTGAGCATAAAAGCGGCATTTAAAATTTAAGTAGAGTTTTAACGGAGATGGAATACTTGTTCCGGCAAAGTGACTTAAAGCACTATAAAAACGTCAATGGAAGGTTTTCCGAAAAAGTCAATTAAATAAAAAAATAAAAGTGTAAATTATAAAGGTTGATCGGATAGGGATTAATTAATAGGCATTTGTCTGTAGGTTATTCTGAAAGTTAGGTCTTTTTTCTAGTCTTTTATCGGAAAAATATTTCTACAGTTCTTCTAAGAGTAATACGTCATAATCATCCGATATGTGTCTCCCCAAAAATTTGTGTTAACCATTTTTGCACATTCTTTTTAGTTATCTTTTTTGACTCATTTAATAGCACTTTGAAGGTTATTACTTGCTTGCACTTTGTGCACGTCTGTAATAATCGTCTTGTTAAAAAATCCGAATTTTATGAGAGATAAGTCCATCAATGTTCCGTTTGCGTGATATTCTGTTAAACATTACAACTGTAAATTCTAAAATCTGCATCTTTGAAGATAATTTAGCCATTTTGGTACATCCATACATCTGGCAAATACCGCCTAATACACTTATTTCCAAACTTAAAACACTAAGTTATCCAGTTCAATCTATATAGTGTTTGAATTCTATAGGTTAAAGTACGGATTTGTCTTTTCGTTATTAAGAATTTAGTGTATTTTTGATTCTGCTATTACTTTACTTTTACTGAGAGAATTATATATTTACTTTTACATAAAAAAAGTGCCAGAATTGTTTACTTTTAAGTCCAACAAAACTGGAGAAATTGAATTTCATTTACCAAAAAAAGAAATTTTACACCCATATTTTATTCAAGGGACATGAATTGTGCATAATTTCCAACATATAATTATTAAATTTTAAACAAAATTTAAGGAATTTTGGTAATTTTTCATTGTATTTGTGCGTAAAATTTATAATAATTAATATACATTCAAAGGAGTTTTAATTTATTTCGGACAAAAGATAATTGAGTGATTCTTTATTCATGAACTTAAGCTTAAAACATATATTTTATACATTGATATAAGATATTTTTATTTCAACTCTTTTTTTTTTCTTTGTTGGGAGGACTACACAGGGCGTTTTTGTGTTGACGTTTAAGTAAATATTGCATGTTTCAAAAAAAAAAAATGTTGGATTGTGTGTGGAGGCTGATCTTTTTGCAGAGTTTAAGAAGAGTGAAATGGTTAAGGATTTTAGCAACATTGAATTATATTTCCTTTTGAGTGCATTTTATTAAATGAATTAATGCATTCTTTTACATATTTATATAATTTGCGCTTCATATTACACTTTACAGTTAATTTTTGATAACATTTCGATTTAATCCTACATGGAGGTTAAAAAATCTGTTATATAGAACATGTCTACTATTTATAAGAGAAAGCAAAACTTTATTCAATCACTTGTGGACATCTTACGGAGTGACCTATATTTTGTATATATTTAAAGGATAACGGTAAAATTATTATAATGAATTTATTAATTTTTAAAATAAAGAAATATAAAATGTATTAAATATAAAATATGTGATCAATAATTATGGGTATTGAGAAAATTAATTAATTTATTAATATAAATATTATTATTTCATATAGAACACTGTACTATGGGCTGAAACGATTTTTTGGAAATAAATATGTAACTTTTTAACGGCTGGATGGAATTGCATGAAAATTAACGTAATGATAACAGAGGAAAATGTGGCATTATAATTTCGACTCGGTAAGGTATTATAAGATCGCATAGTTGGGACATTCAGTACTTTTTAACGAATGCCAAATTTTTGTCTTGAAAATTTTCGAGTTATTTGTAGTTGAATATTAAATTTTCGAAATTTGTGCAAGAATTTCCGTCAGTTTTATGCCCCAAAAATAATTATTTCTAAATTAAAAAGAATTAAGGATTTACATTTTTCTGAAAGCTATTAATACAAAGAATGTGGTTTAAATTGTATATTTATTTTGTAAGATATTTTGAATTTTTACTCTGTATCGTAAAATTCTTTATTTGGAATTTTTTTTTGAGAATTTAAGAAAATCCTTTTGATGAGTTATTCCCTTATTTCCATTTTTTAATAAAAATGACAAAATCTACATCTTTGCAAGAATTTATATAAATTTTAATACACTCTAAAATCTTTGTGCTATATGTGTCGCAATAACACATTTATAAACCCAAAGAAACCAGATTGTGCTGGTGTCATATTTGATCTAGCTCCCACATAAGACACCTTCCCGGCATTTGGTTTATAATTTATAAAACTGTAAAATAAAAGCCAACTGTCTTTAATATATGATATAAATTTTCTCCATATTTTATAGTAGCTCCCACATAACGCCCTTTCTGGAAAACGGATAAAACATAATTATTTTCCAACTGTCTTGAATATATACTTATAATTTGACCAATATCGTTACATATTTTAATATAGCTCCAGGGAAAGGGAAGTTAGTTTTGAAATTATAAAAGTCTTAGATAAATATAAACCAATTTAATTTGAAATCGTTTATCGATTATTTTCTAACTCCCTTGAATATAAGGTACTTTCTTGTCAAATATCGGTACATATCGGAAAATAAGACTTTTAAACTTGAAACAAATCTATTGCAATACGATACAATTATTATTCTAACTATATGTTACTAATTTAAGGCTTCTTCCCAGAAAGGGGTTTTAAATTTATCAAATTTTTAAACTGTTTGTGATAATTATCGGGATATACTTGCTAATGCAACCATTTTAATCTCAATTCTGAATTAATGTTTTAGGCTTAAAAAGGTCTTAAATGTGAACTAGGTCCATGCGTATTTAATTTCCTGAACATTTTATATTGGGAAATTCTTCCGTTAATATTTATATTTTAAGCAAAATCGGCCATTAAAATATAGCATATATATAAATATATGCTATATTTAAGATATGTTACCATATTTCATTATAGTTCTTATGCTTTTTCCGTAATTGCCGTTTAAGCTGGATTTTTGATGCCATTCTTTCAATCCATGCAAATTTTTTATAAAATTAGTGGTGGAGGATATCTAAGATTCGGCACATTCTTACTTGTTTTTATTTCTAAAAAACGGAAACAATTTGAAATTATTGTTTCAAATAAATTCTGTAAAAAAGCAGACATATTTCTGGAAAGTATAAAAATACATTCAAGTCAATACTTTTCGAATATTCGTAAATACATGAACTGCGCTGAAGGTAAGTAATTAACCCGTAACGTGCATCTAACTTGAGATACTTTATTATTTAGGAGATTTAAGGTTTCCAGCAGGTTAGGTGATAATTTGGGACCTTCAATTTGAATTATTCATCAAAAATTTATACAACAAAAATTATAAAATTCCACAAAATATGCTTACATGTATAGATAGTTGTTGGTGTAAAAGTTCGACTGCTTCCAATAGTTCTTTCTTGGAGAAAAACTATCGTTTGATATAGCTGTCGGTGGATTGACAATCTTTGGCCGAGTGTGACTCAGGTCGTTCCCGAATTTAAAATTGTCGTGGGAACGACATGTGT
>PYHX02000158.1:49745400-49882534 GCA_004302925.2 Cochliomyia hominivorax
GGCATTGTAAATGTTTAGAGCTGAAGCTAAAGTCTGGTGTCAGAGTGTTTCCAAAGATATTAAGCAGTATCCGGAGAAATTCTCATTGACAGAATACCTTGCATTTATAGAAGGAAGGGATAAGCATGATGTTTCTAAAGCCATTAAATAGAAAGCATTTTCAAAAGAACTCTTAACACTACCGTAGGAAAGCAGCCCGAAAAGCAGGTATTAAAAGATAAATCTAATACTGATTCTAAAACACACAAAGCTCAAACATTACCAGAAAGTAAAACTGATAAAATTTAGAAATTTTCTAACAAAAATATTCTTGCTCCATAATAAATGATGAAACGCATGTTCTGTCAGACTTTTCACAAATTCCTGGACAAAAATTTTATGTTGCTGATGCTCGAGGGGATGTTGAAGAAAATTTTCTCTAAAAGTTCTTCATATGGCAAGCAATATGCAGTTGATCAAAAGAAGCCACTCATTTGTTACAAAACATCCAGGAATGTTTACAAAAGAGGGTATGAATTATTTAAGTCTTGAAACCTTTTCCAGATTTTTTAAATAAATTTCAAAATTAAAATTTAAGAAAACTGAAGCAAAAACGATATTAATTTCCAATTTCAACGCAATGTATACAAGCTTGTCCGGGATTTAGTAAATTAAAAAGATTTTCACATTTCTATAAGGAAATGTCCAAAATCTCAATTAAGGTAAATCAGGCTTAAAAATCTGACACTTACACAATGATCGCCAAGTCATTACTGGTGTCATTTGTCAGGAAATTCTATTTGTCGTTTACCTTAATATAATTAAGATACCAATTTTTGTAAAAATCCCAACTTTAAAGGGTCTGTGGGCCAACTTTTGCCTTAAGATTATTCAAATTTTGTTTTTCGCGCATTTCATTAGATTTCATTACAAAACAATAAAAATCTTAAAGTTTAGATTCAAAATAGTAGTTTATCAGTGATTAAAAAAAAATCCCTAAAATATCGAATTTTTCTAAGTTTTAAATTCGGATTCTAATAGCTCTTTAACGGATCTATAAATTTCACTCATTATTGCAGCAGGCATTTTTTTGATTTTATGGGGAACCTGATATATATTTAAAAAACTTTTTGGAACCTATATTAGGCTATCAATATAGAAGACGTTTTCAGTGTCAATTCATAAATGAGTTTGAATTGCTAATTGATCAAACTCCGAACACCTTATTCTTAAACATGAGAAATTTTATTGGATAATTTTAACAGTCAACAATCTTGCTACTTGAATAAGTTTGTTTTTTAAAATGTCCTCTATTTATTTGAAAATCCTTTTAGTCCCTTTAAAACTTTTCCAAATTCCTTTTATATATTTTAAAAGTCATTATTCAATTTGTTAAATATTTTATTAATTAATTGCCAACATGTCATCAGTTAATATTCGATAAAAATAGATTTCTGTTTTTGTTGTTTTGTCTTTCATAATCATTAATTAAAGCTTTCAAAACAATTGCACCTTTTTAACCTCCAACAAAAATGTTTCCACATCTATTTCCTCCATTTGTTTTAAAATACACTTATTTCTTAAGTTAATTTCATTTAAAGTAACTCTCAACTCATAATCAAGAAGAAAAAAAAAACAAATAAATGTGGAAATATTTAATTTCAATTGAGTTAAAACTCTATATTTGCATAGATTTTAATCACACATTTTTATTTTAAAACAATGAATAGTTTTCGTTTGTTTGTTTGTTTGTCTGTCCATTTGTCTATTTGTAAGATCATTACAAAGTTATATTGTTTCCTATGAGTATGTGTGTGTGTGTGTTTTCATTAAAGCCCAAAGTATTAACTGGTTTTAATTTTTGTGGCAAATAGTAACTAAAACACTCTCTCTATCTCACCTACTGTTTCTTTTCTATTTGTTTGTTTGTTGTTTTGATAATTTTTCTGGTTTCTTTAAAGGATTTTTGTGGATTTGAATTGGAAGCAATGGAAATATTTGTTTATGCAAATGAAACAAGTGAGAATGAAATATTGGTATGTTTTGGAAATTAAAATGCCTTAAATCAATAGCACTGAAATTAGCGCTATATTACAACTATTTCTGGTTACGAGTCAGCCAAATTTAATGAAAATGTAATAGTTTTGGAGATATGTGACAACATAGAATGGAAAAGTTATATAATAATAAAAAATTAATCTGTTTGTTGGTTTCTTTATTTGTTTGTGACTTATAGACAACTAAACTATTGTGCTGATTTTGCAGAAAGTTTCATAGAATAATCAAAATATATCTGAGATAATATTGGCTATAAAATATTTAGGACTGATCTGGGGAAGAGAAGGCAGAGAATATCTAAAGAACTTTTAAAGCGAAAGTAAGAAAATTTAGTCCCAATCACTTTCTTAAAGAATTGCTGTATTGAAGAATTATAGGACAGATAGGATCCTCCATAGAACGTGATTTTAATTGGCAAATATCTAGAGATCTTTGATCTATAATTCTTAATTTTTGACCGAATCACTGTTATTGGTATAAGAATATCTGAAGAATCACTACGGCGAAAATCCTAGAAATTAACCAAATCTACTGTATAAATTTTTTAATACCCATTTCGATTTATGAAAGTTTTGGTATTTAGGACGGAGGAAAATTTTTGAACAGCACAGCGTACCGCCTTAAAGCTTTTATATATATTTAAATTTCGTGTCGATTTTATGCCAGCTCAAAGTTCGACTTTTTTTTTAATTGTTGAAAACTCCTTGACTTCAATATAAAACATTTACTAGTTGTCCGATCTTACAGCAAGGCTGAGCAGAATTTTTTATACATCCATCATATACATTATGCATTACAATTATGTTCCCCAGAATTCTAAATTTGGTTAAAAACACAAATATGTTGGCCAAATTTCATTGATCTCTGACAATCAATAGATAGAAAGACGGCCGATATAACTTTGCAGCAGGGGTCTTTGAGAGCGGTAAAGCGGTTTAAATTATTGTCTATAAGACAAGTAATTTAAGCGTCCCAGGTAGGGAACCGCTGTAAAAGAATGTTAACGTGATTAGTTATTGGGTGAACAATAACAAGGAAAGAATGGTAAGTTAGTGTTGTCGCTTCAACTCCTGGGAAAAAAGAGAGGATGAGATTGTAAAAGTTCCCCCAGTACTATAAAAGGAAATTGTGTCCACATTAGGCAACGATAGATAGAACTTATATAAAGTAGACCAATCATCTTATTAGCTGGAATTGAAATGCAAAAAAAGCTCTAATTAACAGCGGGGAAATATATTTGAGGTGTTTTGATTTATTTTTACTCACGGAATGAAAAATATGAAAAATTATATGGAAATAAATCTGTAACTGTAATTGAACGTCTAGTTCGAATGCAAAGTATCTAACGAAAGACGCTAAAATAACAGGGATCCAAAATCGAACATATCTTAGCTATATAAACTTATGGGTTTATAGGATATTTAGCATCAACATTTTGCTAAGTATCCCAAACTTGTCCAATTTTTTATAATGAATCTGGTCCAAAATTTTCAATAAAAATCAAATAACTTTCATTTTATTAAGAATTAATTGCACTAAGAGTAAAAACTTTTTTTAACATTTTTTTGAAACTCTTCCTTCTGTCACCTTGCTCTGACAAGTAGTTCATCCCCGTTTAAAATCTACCACCAAATTGAACACCTTTTTTGTACTCTTCAATTCTCTTGGTGCAAATATCACATTATTGTTCTTGTATCACCCAAGAGTTGTTTACAACAGTGACTGGATGCTAAGTCAGGCCAAAATTAAGTGGACACATTATAAATTCTTTTTTGTTAACATTCCTTGATGAAAATTTCGGTATTTACAGATCCCGTTGTAATAAGCGATTGGCTTCTTTTGCCGCAACTTCATATTGCTTGCCATAACACGAACTTTTTGGGAAATGTTGACTGCTTTTGGGTCCTAAACTTTTCTGTCGCATTCTCTCATCAGCAATATAAAATTTTTAGACAGGATGTTGCGAAAAATCTGAGAGAACATAATTTTCGGCATCTATTATTTAGAAAGCTTGACTTCCATTTCAGTGCTTCGTTCAAGGCCTCTAAATACTTAGCATCGTTCCTTTTACCCTTTAATGTATTTTATGCTTTTTAAACCTGCATTAACTTAAATTTTTCATGACAAATATTTCGAACTTTTTTGTTAACCGGTATGCTTTTCTACCGGATGTGTTGAGAGCTTTTTCAAAAATGCTTTTAAAGACTTCATATTTAAAAAAGTAAATTTCTTTATTCTTCTGAGAGGCTGAGAGACTAATACTTAGGAAACCAAGTTTTCCGAAATCTACCATTTTTTTACATTGAAAATTTACCACTCCGATATCAACTAAAGAGATTTAGGAAATATATATAGATTCCAGATGAATTTAAATTTTATTCTAGTTGGAACAAAATGTCATTAAGCAATTTTGAAATGTCCCGTATGTTTCGGAGTTCTTAAAAAATACTTCTCGGTGTGACATATGGTGTGGAAAACATAACAACACCTATAATATTCGTTGCGTTTGGTGGAGGGCACAAAAAGTCTAGGGGGTTTATATTTTTATGATTTCAGTTTTGTTGTTTAGATTATTTTTGCCAGATTTTCAATCTTAAAGTTTCATTTTCATTTAAATATTTCAAAATGTTGTTTGTTATTGTTGCTGCTGTTTGTTGTTGTTATTGTTGTTGCTTTTGCATAAATTAACACTAAATGTCAAAATATACTTTAGGCAAATATTTGCTAATAGTTTGTATTTTGCATTTTAAAAACATATAATTTAATATCAGTTTTTTTTTCTTTTTTGCTTCAATTCATTTGGTTTGTGAGTGTGTAAGTGTGAATATGATGATGTTGTACCATATTTTGCTACTGCTGCTCATATTTTCCATATCTTTGGCATTCATTCATCCATCCATTCCTTCATTTACTCTTTGATTCTTATTATCATTATCATCATGGTCGTATTCATTATTAAAGTCGTTTTTTACATTTTTACATTTTGCTCGATGATTTATAAACCTCTAAAAGTGTTTTTTCCCATTATTTTCAAGTACTTTATGTTATTTGTTAAGCTTACGACAAAAAAGTGTTTATCTCGTATTTTAGTCAGGGATTATTATCGAAGAATAATTTAAAATAAAACTCTTTTTTTTGTTTGCTCTACAGATGGATGAAAATTTTTTAGGGCGTGATTTTTAAAATTGCTTTAAACAAACAAGGTGATGGTTGAGTTTATAATTAATAGAAACAAAAATGCAATAAGGGGAAAACAACTCAAACTCATTTTAACATTATTGCTAAATTAAATACTTGTGAAGAAAAGAAAATCTCGAAATTACTTAGCAACATGTTGCAATAACAACCTTCAAGTGATGACATTCAAAATGTTTTAAGGGTTTTTAAGCGAATTTTTCTACATCTACTAAGCTAATAATATATATCTCAGATTTCAGTTCACATTAAAGTCATAGCAGAAAACAGATGAATTAATTTAGACATTGAATTACATTGTGACTCTTTTCACTCTCGTTTAGATTAAGTTCAAACTGTTCTATTCATATTTGAGGAAGGATTTGTTCGCTCTAGTAACTAATGTTTAAATAAAGTCTTATACTCCACACCACCAAAGCACAGCGGTCCCAAAAAGCTTTTTTGGGAAGTAATTTTGAATTTTTTTTTAGAAATTTCATATGGACATTTTTGAGTTATTTCCCAATTGATTTTCAAAACAGTTTGTTTTTATTGGGTCCTGGGCTCGGGTAGTAGATCCTCAAAATTGTTCACCTCGTGTACGAAAATTAAAAAAAAATAGTTCAAACTTTATTTATGAATTGGAAAAGAATGTTGTATGTACTTCTAATATCCTCTTATAGTTTGGATCCAAAAAAAAAATTGCAAATTTACAAATTAAAATCTGAGTCAATTTAACTTGCTCATATCCACTATAATTATCAGAGCTCAATAAAATTTTGTCTGAGTACTTTTTATGGTTCTGATAAGTTTCGTGTTTAAAACCAGTATCATCGCTATTTAAAGATATGGACCGATATCTGAGGAAACCTCTATGTTCAAGCGAAGATCTTTTGTAAAATTTTCTATTCTAAATCGACAAATTAGAGATAAATTTTGCCATAATATTACGCTGTACATGCATCATTATCATTTCAAACATTATCAACATCAGTTCAGCAGAAAGAAGTTATAACTAAAAACTAATTAAATCTTCTTATGTTATATTCAAAAAACAATTTTATATATTGTAAATTTGTGAATGTGTATGTACGAAACATAGAATATTTACTTTACAAACTTTACAAATTTTAGATTTTCCAACTGCAGAAAATGCTGCCCAACCCATAACAATACAAAGGCTGAAATTACGTTTAGATATCCGAACCTCGTTTGATCTCAAATCGCGCCAATAACCATTTTCCACTCCTCTGTCCATTTCATGTATTTTCGTGTAAATTTCAGGCAATTATCTGTGTGCTGTTCTGTTTGGGGTATTGTACACTTTGTCCTTTTTCCTTTGAAGTTTTTATGTCTTCCTAAAATGCGAGCAACTTGAAAAAACGTTTGTTTTTTTTATGTGATTATTCTGTCGTTTTGTTAATTCTGTAATTCCCTTGGTAGGTTCCCGAATACCATAATTATGTCCTTTCTTAAAGAAATTAAACACCACATTTTCGAAACGTTCAATTCTACTATCACTCTGTCTATTTCAACATCCTAAGTAATGATCTTTCCTTGATCGGACAGAAAAGTTCGCTTTACTGACATTTTTAAGGAACTTTTTTTGTTTGCGTTCCGAGAAATATTCCACACAAACTCTTGATTTGAATACGGCAAGCAACAGGACCAAGAAAGAAAGTATCGCTAAATTGGCTCTCATTAAAAAACTTCAAATTTAATTTTGGATGAGAGAAATAAAGATAAAACAAAAATAGAAAATCAAGTTAAATGCGTTTATAGAAATATGTATTAGTGTACTTTTAGTAGAGGTTTAAATTTGTTCAAAATTCTTCTCTAAGTAAATATAATTTTTTCTTTAAACTCAAAATTCAATTGCAAAAAAAAAACAATTTTTGATTAATTGCTTGTAAAGAAAATTTAACAGTTCCAATTTTCTCACTTAATTTAATGCTACAATTTCCTAGAATTATATTATCAAACTACAAGCTTTTGAGTTCTTCCCCATTTTCCATATTTCTTATTTTTTGGCTGCAAATATTTGTGTGAGAATAAAATCTTTAAGATTATATTAACTTATGTAATGGTTACTTAATAAATAAATTAAAATTGTGTTTAAATAACTTGAGTTGCACATAAATAAAAACATCTCGTAATCAAACTCACAGTCGTCATACCGCTATTTTTGACAGCAACATGTTGCAAAGAAAAAAAGAAAAAATAGACATAACAACGCCAAATGCTCACATAATCTAGATACACTTTGACTGTATTTTACTCATTTTTATTTATATTCTGTTGGCCAAACTATGACTAGAATTTGAATAGCAATAGAGAACTAGTAAATGGAATAAATAGAAGAAGAAAAATAGGAAAAACTTAAAGAAAAATAAGTGAAAGACATAAAGTTGGTAATGAGGATTCTAAGATGACCTACAGTGGTAATCATTTGATGTAATTTTTTGAGATACCATTCCCCGAGCCCCTAATTATACTGGCCAAAATCCAACGTTGAAACATCTCTCTCCTAATTTGAAGAAATTTTGGAGATCTTAACATTTTTCGAAAATCGACATTAATGGCATAAGTCTCCAATATATGTGAGAAAACAAATCATAGAATCAAATTCTTCGAGGGTCGGTTCTCCTGTTCATGCCTATGCGATGATGTAGGTAATTATATAATCCGACTGAAAGGACTTCTGCCCATAACTTCAAAATTTTGATTATTGAATTGAGCTTAGAATGTGGATCATTGCCGATTCGAACATCTAGTGATATTAAGGATGATCAGATATCGGTCAATTACTTTTGAATTCTAATTTAATTTCAATGAATCGCACAGTTGGTATATTGATCCTTCTCAGTACAGTTGGAATATTGTACCAACGTGTCTGCTAACCAGAATGATTTGACCAAGATGGCAAGCGTATCATTGCTTCTTTAGATCACATAAATTTTGTTGAGGGACACAGTTGCTGCGGTATCTGAACATTGTCGCTTTGGAATACATGCAGCGAGAATGGGACGTTTCCACAACTTTTTTGCATCTTCCCTGCATTCGGGGTAATACAGTCACATTCCATTGTGAGAGTTCATTACATCTCTAACAAATTTGGCGACTGTTGATTTAAAGAATATCTGTAGTTTCATTCGGAATTTCGAAGGGTTCCATGGCGAGTTTACTCCATAGGTACCTCACAGGTTTCTGTAATACTGATTCCTGAATCAAATGTAGAACTTATTAGCAATCTTTTCTACTTTGAATCCAGACATCCATCTACTACTTCTTCTTCACTTATACCTTGTTCAATAAGTTTCTTCAACTTACATCTTCGCTTTTATCATCTAAAGATTTTTTTCCCATCTATTCTCTTTTCAGGTAGCAAAAAGATTTCTTTAGGACCCAAGTGAGTCACATCCAATACCTTCTTATTCGTGACAGTCTAATGATCTAACTTAACGTTTTTAAAGATGTTTATAAAAAGGAAATCTGCATGTCAATATAATATAATTTTTATATTTTCGTTATTCTTACAAGGAACAAAGGTTCTTTAAAACTCTTTGATTTTTTCGTATTTTAATTCCAGCTAACTATATAGTAATGTTTTTTCCTATCTACTGTTGTCTGAAACAACGGCCTCTATGTCAGATTTAAGGATTTTGTTTTTTTTTTTTCTGGAAGAAATACAGGGATTTCTGCAGATGGTGGCAGAATTATCTGACCATCATATGATGTTTTTTGTGAACGTTCTCTGTATTTATTAAACTTCTTTTACGTTTGGATTCAGACACCAAAATGAAGTTTAAAATATGAGTCATTTTACGTTGAGGCCTCTAAATTTTTTAGAAATATATACCAGATTCTCTGTAAAATTCCAAAATCAAAATATAGATGAACTCGTAAAAAGTCATATTAGAATGAAGTTGGATCTTTTAAAAAAATCGATTTCTTTTGGAATTAAGAAAAAGTGTGGCAACATTTATTTACTGGTAAAACCACTTTTTTCGAGCTCTATACCTTTTGAAACTCTTATAAAGAAGTCTTAGCAGGAATGCATTAAGTCTAAATTTGCAGCAAAGATACAAGCCTAATCCAAAGTTGGTCAGTGAAAGCATAACATTTTTAAGGTCATTTTAACGGATTTGAATTTTGGAATTCTGGAAAAGTAAAAATCTTTTTAATTTTCTTCTTCATGCAGAAAATTTTATACATCAGATTGAAAATTTACATAAATATCGTTATTAGTTTCGATTTTATTTAAGTTAAAATTTATTTTTTTATACCAAATATTCCACATTTTTAGCTTATCATCAATTTTTGGCGCAAAATCCCATATCATATTAAAAAAAAAAACAATGAATCTTCAAGTTCTAACCTAAACTAGGCTTCCATTATTATTTATAATACATTTTTAATAGTTTAAAATTTTCAGAATTATTTAAATAAAATCGATTTGGTCTTACTGGGAATATTACATATTTAATGACAAACAAATTACGGTCACACTTATCTCTTATGGCTGATGAAGTGCATTAAAAGAAGAATTTTAGAACTTTTTTAAAAATCAAGTAAAATACATAATTTTCTGTTAAGGAAGACTTATGGACGAGTCCAACTACTAGTTATATGGAAAACAAGAAGTAAAGAAGACAACAAAAAATTAGAAAAAAAAACTTTAACACGTACTATGATGGAGTTTAGATGCAAAGTAGAAGAAAAAGAGAAAAAAGAAGAATTTGCTAATATTTTTAAACATGAATATAATATTTTTATTAAAAAAATATATATAAAAATAGAAATAAACTCTATTACATAGTATCATGCAGTTATTTCTTTTTTTTTTGGTCTAATATTGTTGTTTAGAGGTAACTTTTGTGTGTCTATTTGATGTTTTATTTTGTGCTTGTCAAAGCTTAATCACGCCTGATGTCTAACCTGAGTTATG
Organism: Cochliomyia hominivorax; assembly: GCA_004302925.2. NCBI lineage: Eukaryota > Metazoa > Arthropoda > Insecta > Diptera > Calliphoridae > Cochliomyia > Cochliomyia hominivorax. The sequence continues at coordinate 49,755,560 of PYHX02000158.1, forward strand.
TTTCGAGCATGTAACACATGACTTTAAACCACAAAACAATTCCATATGAAAAAGTTTAGATGTGCGGCCCCTTTTTTTCGGTAGGTTGGTAAGTCAACTACTCAAATGATGTTATGGAAATATATATGTATTTTTATATATAGAAAAAAATACTAAAAATAAAATAAAAGATGTAAAGAAATAGTTAAATAGTGTTAAAGTAACATTGAATGTGAGCCAACAACCACAACAATCTAAATAAAGTGTTTTTCTATTTTTTTTTTTTCAAATTTTTTTTCTAACATCAAATATTATCTTAACTAAAAGTGCAACAGTGTTATAATGTACAATTTCTGTTTCTTTAACAAAATAATTAAATGTTTGAAAATCCACATGAAAACAGAAACAGAAACACTTAAATGAAATGAAGTGTTTACACTATGAAATAAAAGTCGAAAAATCATTACAATATCTCCTTTTAATTGTTTTACATCTTTAATACTTTTACCAGAAAAAATCGATTCTTTTATATGGGATCTATCAGTTCCACTGATTCTATTGAACTTTTCTATTAAACGAGTAATTTAAAATTTGTATACCCTTCACCACCACAAGTAGTGACGAGGATGTATTAAGTTTGTCATTCCGTGAGTAACTCCAAAAAGAAATCAATCTTGCATGAAATTAAAATCGGAATCGATCTAGCTTTGCCCGTCTGTCTGTCTGTTCTTGGCACTTTCACATCCACAATAATTGACAAAACTCAATGAAATTTGTTTATGTCCCAGAAAGTTTCCTATTTAAAACCTTACCGGTTTTAGTATGGAAACTATACAGACCGATATCTGAAACAACCTCCTAAAACTGAAAAATTGAACAACGATTGTGATTAAATAACTAATTTTATTTGACGCGCTAATAATGGCATGGAGAAGGGGTATCCCCCCTATAAAGGAAACAGTTAATATCGCATATATTTCTGTAATAGATTCATGAAATCTTCCGAAACAACGTAATATTGTAGACTGTAAAATTTACGGATAAAACGTGGGGAAGTGGTATCCATCTAAAAGACGAACGCAATTTTGCTTATAGTATTTCCCTGAAACTTTTAAGGATAATTTCATGAAATAAAGACTTTAAATTAAAATAATTTATAAAAAATATCAGATAGAACATAAGGAAGTCACATGACCCTTATTTTTAAACATTACTGAAACTGTTACAGCAATTTCGTGGATGATAATGGCAAAATGTTATAGACAACGTTATTTTGGATCAGGTCATTAAGGAAAGGTATTCTCTTACAGTTGTATTTTCCAACTTGTTCTCACATTTATTCTTAAATATTAAAGATTTCCTTTTAAATCGATAAATAGGTAATAGTTTCAGATATCGTTTAATATTTTGCATCTGAGTTGCACAGTGTGTCTAAATCGATTTTTTATGTAACTTTTGAACCGCTTGGAATATCATATGGTTAGAGGTGAGGTATTTTGAAGTTTATTCGCAGGAGTCCAACTATCTATATAGTCAGGGGCGTAGTCTGCGACCCTCCAAAATTTTCACCAAAAATTCATTTGTGAACGAAGACAAAGAATTTCTAATTAGATTGTTACTATAAATCTCTAAAAAAATGTTATATGTATTGGTGACCTTTTATATTTTCAATGTCTTCAAGCCAAAATAAATGTTTAACCTATTTTTAAACTTGCACTTTAAGTCTTTAGATTAAGGACTTATTATAGGTCTGATATTTTTTTTAATTATTGCCAATTTCCTTTTGTTTGTTCGGGGTGGTTCTCCAAGAATTTTCATCAAAGGTATAAGATAAAACAAACAAAATGATTATTTATGTGTATATTAATTCTGGGGGAGTTTATTGATCTTAGTACTTACATCTCGCAGGGGATAAGCTTAACTAACTTAACGTTTAGACACTAGAGATAAACGAACTAACTGCTCTAGCCCTTTAATTGACAAACTTCAAAACTACAAACATGTACTTTTGAAGTTTTGCTCTCATTTTAAATAAGTGGAGAGTTACACAATAAAGAGCAAAAGATTAGCACAGTTCTGAAGTAAACATCCCGCCCCCCTTGCAGGATTGCAATAAGGAGCAACGGGTGTCCATAAAAAAAAAGAAATTTTAGTATTTATAAATAATAATTCAATATAATATAAAATATGTACAAGTTTTATAAAATTTTCAAAGACAATTCAAAGTGAAAATTTATCTCTTATAATAGTGGATAAGTATTAAATGTAGAATAATTTAATATTTGATTTAAATTTCATGATAATATGTAAACAAATGCGAAAGGCGATTCTTGAAATTTTTTTAACGTTTAGTGTTGACGTTAATAACAATAGTCGTGTCTTCAGGAGAATTTTTCGATGAAGAAATATTTGAGGATTTATTTGCATTAGTTTTATCTTTCTTGCGATTAGTTTGTCTCTTATCTACATTGTAATGTAACAAGGTGTGATGATTATCAACACAAATTTTACAACGTTCCCGACTTTTACACCGATATACTCGATGGGAATGAGCTAAACAATTATAGCAGTATTTGTGTTGTCGAACAATTGTTCTTCGCTGTTGTACTGACATCCGCTTAAATTTGTAGCATTTTCTTAAAGGGTGATTCTTTTTGCAGATTCGGCAATCCCAGTTTGGACGTCTAGGCGCGAGTTGACGATCGGTTGATGTTTCGGATGGACGTGTGATTTGAAGTCGGCGTGGTGGAGGAGACATTGTCGCTGGAATATAAAGAAAAAATATTAGGATTGTTCGGGATTAGGTAGTAAAACTAATTTGACGATAGGCCTAACAATTAATCCATTAGAAGTACGAACTTCGGCTACTCTTACTTTTGAATCTGAACCTCGAATGACATTTTCAATTCGACCCAATCGCCATTTATTTGGGGGAAAGTTATCTTGACGTACTACTACTAAATCACCTATGGAGAAATCACGATGTGGATATTTCCATTTCACCCGTTTATGTAGTTCTTTTAAATATTCTTCTTTCCAACGTAGAGCAAATGTGTGATGCATAATTTGTATTTTTTTCCATCGATTTTGGTGACTAATGGGTTCATTCGAAAAGTCAGGTTCGGGAGGAGATAGTAAAGGAGACCCTATGAGAAAATGGCCAGGTGTAAGAGCACACAGATCGGTAGGATTGTCATTCATTGGAGTAAGAGGTCTGGAGTTCAAACAACCTTCAATCCTAGTCAACATAGTAGAAAATTCTTCGTAGGTCATATTCTGAGAATTACCTATCTTTCGGAGATGAGTTTTAAAACTTTTCACTCCTGCTTCCCATAATCCACCCATGTGAGGGGCCGAAGGGGGGATAAAGTGCCATTCAACTTGTTGAAATGCATTTCCAGAGATAATTTCCTTTCTTATGTCGGATAGAAAACGGTTGCGATCTTTTGAAAGAAGATTTGCTGCGCCTACAAACGCTGTTCCATTGTCAGAATATAAGACCTTGGGAGATCCACGACGAGAAAAAAACCTTGCGAATGCGGCTAGAAATGCATTTGTTGAAATATCAGAAGTTGCTTCCAAATGTATAGCCTTAGTGGCAAAGCAAACAAATACTAAGACATATCCTTTAGTCTTTTTACAACCTCGACCTGCATATGATTTAATATCGAAGGGTCCAGCAAAATCAACACCGGTAAAAGTGAAGGGTCTAGAAAAGGTTACTCTTTCTTGAGGAAGGGCTGCCATTATCTGTTGACTTTGGACTTGTCGTTGCAGTGCACAACTCTTACAATTATGCACTATGGTTTTTGCCAAATTCTTCAATTTTGGGACCCAGAATTCCAATCTCATTAAGCGAATCAATAATGAATTAGAGCCGTGAAGAGAGCACTTGTGAAGAAATTCCATATAGAGACGTGTAAAGCGTCCCGTGTAAGGTAATATTTTAGGATACCGCTCATTGTAAGAAAGATTGTGCGATAATGTTAATCTGCCATTCACTCTCATTATGCCCTGGGGATCTAAAAAGGGATTAAGTGTAAGGAGACTACTTTTAGGTGATATTAAAAGGCCTTGAGATAGTAGATTGTATTCGGGAAAGTACAGTTTTTGACACAATTTTATAAGCTTCATTCTTACAGTTGATATTTCTGAATAACTCAACTCTTGACTAGGATATTGTTGACATTGTTTGTGAGTAGGGTGAGTTTGATAGAAAAAACGAAAAATATAACACATTACACGCAATGCTCTAGGAAGATCCGAAAAACGAAGTAAAATGTCTAGGGGAGCCTCTTGGGTAATATGTGATTTGATTGCCCGAAGTTCCTCATTAGTCTCAAAGTCAATAGAACCAGATGGTCTATCATTAGGGGTGAGTTTTAACCAATTAGGTCCATGCCACCATAGAGGGCATTGTGCCAGTTCTCTAGCTGTGATACCACGGGAGGCTAGATCAGCGGGGTTATCTTTGGAGTCGACGTGATTCCAAACGCTACTACCAACATTTTCTTTTATTAGAGCAACACGATTTGCCACAAATGTTGTCCAAGAGTATGCAGGTTTCTGCAGCCAAGCAAGAACTATGGTGGAATCTGTCCACAAAAAACATGGTTGATTTTCCAATTTTAATTGCTTTCGAATTGAACAGGTCATTTTAGCTAATAGTTCAGCTCCGCATAATTCCTTTCGAGGGAGTGTAATGAACTTTAATGGTGCAACTTTGGTTTTGGCTATTAAAAGGTTACTAAAGAGTTCACCATTTGGACTTTTCGCACATATATATAGAGCTGCAGCATAAGCTTTTTCTGATGCGTCACAGAAACCATGAAGTTCTATAGCGTAATTGGGGTGATAATTTATAAATCGGGGAATTTTTAAATCTTGGATGTATACATAATCATCTAAAAATGATTTCCACTTAGTAACTATTTGAGGGCTTACATCATCGTCCCATCCAGATTGATCTTTCCATATGAGTTGCATGATCATTTTAGCTACAATAATTTTTGGTGCAAGCCAGCCTGCGGGATCAAACAATCGGGCAATTTCAGAAAGGATTGCTCTTTTAGTGATACAATTTCTCTCAGGGAATTTTTGGGAGTTAAAGTAGAAGAAATCGTCCTTAGCATTCCACTTTAAACCGAGTGTTTTAGTGCTGCTTGTTTCAGAAAATTTTAGAAAATTAGCATTTAATAAATGCTCAGGATTAAGATTGGATAGCAATATTGGATGATTTGAAGACCATTTTCTTAGTGAAAAACCTGCTGTTTGGAGAACATTAATAAGGGAGTATTGGGCTTCAATGGCCTCGGAAATTGTATGAGCGCCATAGAGTACATCATCGATGTACATATAGTTTCTGAGAATATCAGAAACGACGGGGTTTTGTTTTTCACACACTTTGGCAAGTTCCAGCAGTGTTCTGATTGCTAAATATGGGGCACAGTTTACACCGAAGGTAACAGTGTTGAGTTCATAATCTTCTATGTCATCTTTGACGGAGGATCGAAAAATTATTCGTTGAAAAGGGGTATGATTGGTATCGACTAAAATTTGTCTATACATTTTTTCTATGTCGGCGCTAAAAACATATTTAAAAAATCGCCATTTAAGAATGAGAACCGTCAAATCAGATTGTAAAACAGGTCCAGGGTAGAGCACATCGTTAAGACTAACTCCATTGGATGTGGGATTAGAGGCATTAAAAACGACGCGAAGTTTGGTTGTGGTACTCTCTGGCTTGAGTACTGCGTGGTGGGGTAAGTAATAACAACTTTCAAACTCAGAAGTTTCTCTATCTACACGTTTCATATGACCTAAAGTTAAATATTCAGTTATTACGCTATCGTATTTTAACTTATCGTTAGGAAATCTATTTAGTCGGGATTCGTTACGAAGAAATTGGCGCAAAGCAATATTTCGAGAATAACCTAAAGTTATACCCTTTTGAAAATTTCGCCGAAAGGGTAAGGACACAACAAAACGACCGAATTTATTGCGATAGGTGGTAGCCTGGTAATATGCTTCACAATATTCATCGTCTTCGGATATTCGACTTGCTTCAGGGATTTTTTCAAGTTCCCAAAACTTTGACAACTGATGATTAAGAGTAAGTTCGTTGTAAAAAGATGATGCTACAGGGGGTATATTGGAGGTGAATACTTTTCCGGTAATTATCCAACCGAATACAGTATGTTGGGCAACTAAAGAGCGATCGTTATTCCAACGAACACCTTCAAGTAGAATTTGAGGGTATATATCACCTCCAAGTAATAAGTCAACATGGGATCCTTGGTATAAATTTTTATCAGCCATTTGTAATTCCGCAAAACCAGACTTAACAAAAGCTTGAAGAGAGTGATAAGGTAACTGACCTGTAAGTTTACGTACAACGTGGACGTTAATTTTTGTCTGAAAACCTTTATTAGATGGCGATCCAATGACAATTGGACATATTTTACTAGATGTTGCCGTAAGAGAACCATTAAGACCTACAATGTCCATTTTCCTTGCCTCAAATGACAATGCAAGTTTATTTTGAAGATGTTTAGAGATAAAAGATGCTTCCGATGCTGGATCTATCAATGCACGTACTGTAAATCTACTTTCGCCTACACAAATATCTACTAAGGCAGTTCCTAGTAGAATAGAGGAATATGAGGTGGACTGTAATTTGGTAGAATACGATTGACGGATATATGATGGAATTGAAGAGGAGGTTGATGGGATTTCTGCAGGTAAAGTAGAATTTGAAACTTTAGTTGCGATAGAATTTGTCATAGGAGGCGATTGAAAATCATTTTCGGTCTTTCGGTGGAGTAGAGAATGATGTCTTAGCTTACAAATGGCGCAAAGAAACTGGCTTTTACATTTCTTGTATTCATGGGAAGTTGCCAAGCAATTTGTGCAACGCTTTTGACTCCGAACTGTAGTAAACCTTTCCTCTATTGACATACGTAAGAAAACTGGGCACAAACGGAGTGGATGCTCATCTTGGCATAGAGAGCACTTTCTCAAATTCCCAGAATTGACATTTGTTTGGAAAGAGTTCAGTTTTGTAAAACTTTCCCGTCCATGATCATTCCTTTTATGATTTTTTTTGAAGGAATTACAATTCGAAGGGGTCCTAATGTCAGTAACTGATTCTAGGGTGTGAAAGCGAGATGTAAGGAAGGAATCCATTTCCTTCCATGTGGGGAGTTCGGTGTTATCCTTAAGGGATTGTTCCCAAAGATTAAGGGTAACATCTGGAAGTGATATTGAACAGATGTAAACAAATATTACATCCCAATTCTTGGTGTCGATTTTTAAAAGGGATAAATTGGCCACACAATTGTTAATTGTACGTTGAAGATTTTTAATAGAAGGGCCATTTTCCTTTGAAATATTTTGTAAATTGAAAAGTATTTTCAACTGAGCGTTAATGAGTACCCTTTTGTTCTCATATCTATCCATTAAATTTTGCCAGGCCAAATCAAAACCCGCATTAGTGAAAGGGCAAGATTTAACTATTTCGCGAGCTTCTCCTTTGGTCTTTTTTAAAAGATGACATAATTTTTCGACTGGCGAAACCTGTTTCTGGTTAACAAAAAGTCCTAAGAACTGATCTCTAAAAGACGGCCAAGAGTCATAATCTCCATAAAAATCCTCAATGTCACAAGGGGGTAAGTGAATTCGCGATGGGGGTGCATTAGAAGTTTCAACATCTACAATTTTTGTCAATCTCTTTAAATTATCTAACAGCTCTTTCGCCCTAGACAAACACTTAAGGTGCGCACTGTATGCTACGTAAAATTTATTTTTAATTGTTTCAAGGTCAACTTCTTCTTCTAAATCACCCACATTTAAAAGAAGAGTATCATACGCGGATCTTAACGTATCCCACAGATGAACAATTTCATTCATTTGCACATCTAAAGTGTGGATAGTATGGTCGTCGTGAGGTAAGGCTGTAAAGTATGCGTGAAATTCGACTACGCGATCGGATGCACGGATAAAACGATCGAGTTCTGACATATTAGAAAAATATTAAATTTTGAATAATATTAATATTGAATTTAAAAAAAATATATGTTTTAATTGAATTTCAAAATAATTTTGCTAAAAATTTATAATATACAGACCACTGTTCAATATTTACGTCAATTGGATTCGAATGGAGAAAAAATATGTTCTACTCAGATATCTTGCAGTGTATGTAATTAGAGATATGATATTCACTATTAATAATAATTTTTTGGGTACATGTATCTAGTTGATTTTCTCTTTATAGAAATTATATATTGAACAATTCAATATCATAAGAGAAAGGTTTATCAATAAACGTGCAGATTATAAGGGAACTAGCATATACAAAATGTAAGAGTAGCATTTATAAACACAACTAATAAATTGAGAGCGAAACGGTTTATATAAAATGTAAAAGAGGCAATTACAACTTGTAAACTGAGAGCGAACCGGTTTACATTTAATTTTAACTATCATAAAGAGCACGAAAAAATTAAAAAAGAAAAAATAATGTATATTATAAACCACTTGTGGATTTTGTTTTAAAAAATTGAAAAAAATTCTTTTTTTTTTTTTTATTTTTTGTGATGAAAAAACTAACGGTTTTTTTTTTTTAATATTCTTGTTGTTGTAATTTCTTTAATTACTTGGTTAAAAAAATGTATTACCCAGCACTTCACTTCTTTCTTTTCGTCTTTAAATATATATGTATATTTATAAAAAACGTACCTTCTTCGTATTTAAATGATTTTTATACTTCCTTTTTTTTGGTGATGCTTATCCAATATATGATTTGAAATTTGAAATCCTATTATAACGTGTTCCCAATTATTCCAAGTATATTTTTTTTCTGCAAAAAAGTATACGTTTAATGAAAAATTCTTGCCATCCGGTTCGAAGGACCAAAAAATGTTTGTTCGGGGTGGTTCTCCAAGAATTTTCATCAAAGGTATAAGATAAAACAAACAAAATGATTATTTATGTGTATATTAATTCTGGGGGAGTTTATTGATCTTAGTACTTACATCTCGCAGGGGATAAGCTTAACTAACTTAACGTTTAGACACTAGAGATAAACGAACTAACTGCTCTAGCCCTTTAATTGACAAACTTCAAAACTACAAACATGTACTTTTGAAGTTTTGCTCTCATTTTAAATAAGTGGAGAGTTACACAATAAAGAGCAAAAGATTAGCACAGTTCTGAAGTAAACACCTTTCAAAACCTTAAAAAATATTGTACCAATAACCATATTTATATATGAATCTTTTAAATAGTTATATTAATCTAAATTTGAAACTTAAAAAAAATGGTCTAAATTTTTATATTTTTCGAAATTTATTTTCTTTTCTGTGAGAAGAGTGGGAATCCTTTTAATTCCTGATTCGCGTTGTGTTGAAATTTGAAAGAAATATCCTTAATTTTATTAAATTTTAAATATAAATTTTATTTTTTTAAAGAAACAGCAAAAAATCGAAATTTTAATTTCTTCAGAAATGTGTCACATTAAATGACATTCGATTAATGTTTTCTTTTCAAATTGTGAATCCTCAAGTTCTAACGTTTAACAGATACCAAACATGTATGTAGGAAGTTAATACCTCTACTGAAAATCTTTACTAATAAGGTTTACTCTTATCAAATTTAGTTATCTTCCATAAGTTTCTATGTCCAAATTCCACTAAAATATCTATAACACACAGTTCTCCTAATCGATTAATTTGAATATAAATTTAAAAAATATCAATTATCAATAACTCCTGAAATAATAACAAAAGCGAAATGATAATTACAATTTATTCTTAATTTTACAAAAAAATTATTTTCTACCTTTCTGCATATTAAATAAATTCCTCAGTGTAAACACTGTATTTCAGTCATGATTTTATAGTTTAAAACTAAACAAAAATCCATACACTAAACAAGCTGTAACTTAAATTCAATATCACTATCAATACTTCCTTTAGAAATCCTACCTCCCTCCCTTCCACCACTTCTTTTCACCCATGATTCCAGAGAAGAGTTCCCCTTCTATAATCAAAGCACCCACTAAAATACTAAATAAAATTCTTTTCATCTTATGTTTTGTTTAAAAGCAGCAACAACAACAACAACAACAAGCAACAGTTTTACACAAACATGTTGCTAAACATACAAATGCGTTCGTTCTCTGAACAGTTCAGTTCATTTCATTTCAGTTAAGTTGAGATTCCAAACTAACAAAAAAAAACAAAAAAACAAGATGATGTTGCTCCATTAAACATATATAGAAAGAAGAAGAAGAAGTAGAAAAAACTGTTGTTGCTGTTTATATATTATTTTGTATGCAACACCAACCACAAAGTGTGCCACTAATGTAATTTTATATTTCTTTATGTTGTTGCTGCTGCAACTCCAGCTACTTTTATTGTCTGTTATAGTATTTTCGAGCAATTTCTACAGAACAATTCTTATTTTTTTGTTGCAAGTTGTTGTTTGTTGTCAGAATTGTTAGAGATTTAGAAGAGATGATGTGTGTTATGTTTTGTTGTTGGCCAAAACAGAGTACGTGTTTGTTGTAAACAGTAGAAATCTCTTTATTTCAAACAACATTCAGACCTGAGAATATGTTTTGTGGCATTGGATTTTTGTTGTTATTGTGTGATTCTTTTTTGTTGCTGGGCAAATTTTCTTTATATTAGAAAAACAAATCCAGCGAAACGTTTTTATTTTTGCGACCTCATCTTTCGGATGTTTTTTTTTTTCTTTTTGTTTTGTATGTTAAATTGTTTCTTTGGATGTTTTCGTTGTTACTGTCTTATTTTATTCTTTGTTTTTGTTCTCATTTGGCAATAAAAAACATAAACAAACTTATGGCAAAAACTAAGTTGCAAAAATAAAAATGAAAATCTTACAAATATTGCGAAAGCTATGAATTGGAAAAAATTCAAAAATTTTGAATGCCACATCGCCGAACGTAAAATTCCCTCTAGATGAACAACAAATCTCAACCATAATTGAACTAGAACTGAGAAAAGAACTGAATTAGAATTGAAATAGAAACGAGAACTAGGAATACTGGATTAGAACTGAACTAGAATTGAGAAAAGAACTGTGTAGAACTAAACCAGAACTTAACCTGAACTGAACTAGAACTGAACTCGAACTGAAGTAGAAATGAACTCGAACTGAACTAGAATTGAACTAGAACTAAACCATAACTGTACTAGAACTAAAGTAGAACTGAACCAGAATGAACTAGAACTGAATTAGAACTGAGAAAATAACTGAAGTAGAACTGAACCAGAACTGAAACAAAAACTGAAACGAGAACTAAGAAAATAATCGTATGAGAACTGAACTAGAACTGAGAAAATAACTGAAATAGAACTGAACTAGAACTGAACTAGAACTGAACTAGAACTGGACTTGAACTGAACTAGAACTGAACAAGAACCGAAATAGTAATGAACTAGACACATACTAGATCTGAAATAAACTGAATTAGAAAATCAAGAACATTTGAGGTTAATTTCATTACATCTGTTGTTACTTTAAAAGGGTAAAGTCTATAGTTTGAAGTTCTATTTATCTGTTATTGCGTTTGTAGAAGGGACTTTAGTGAACTTTCAAGTCAACATGTTGCCACTTTATTTTATTCATATGTTCTTTTCTATATATTTTTTTACTATTTAGATAATGTTTTTTGTTATTATTATTGTTTCTTTTTTGTGTTGTTGCTATTATTATTGCTTAAAGTTTCAGATGCATATAATAATTTATGATCGTGTTAAAGATGTGGGTTAATAGTACTTCAATTTTGTTGTTGTTGTTCATTCTACTGTTTATTCTCTTGTTGTCATAGTTTTTATTATTTTTCAACATTTTTGCAGTTTATTATGAACTCTTTGTTGACATAATGAATGAGTTTTTAAGAATGTGTTTTGTTTTTGTTGTTGTTGTTGTTATATCAGAAGATTATAAGGAAATACAAGTCTTTTAAGTGGAAGAGGTAATGCTGTCATTATTGAGGATGCACTAATAGTAAAATTTATATATTTTTTTAAAACGAAAGACTAAAAATTAAATTGTTTAAAATTTTAATGAGCAGCATGTAAAACATGTAAAAAGGTTTAGAAGTGATACACCGAAAATATGAAAATATAATAACTGTATTAAATGTGAACTAAATAAATGATATTGCATACAGAAATATAACCACTACAAATAAAAGTTGAAAATTGTTTTCTCAATCATGTAAAATTGTTTACACAATAGTATGAAATTAAAAAATAAATAAATTAAATGAATAATTTATAAATTTTATATTATTTACAGATGGTTCAAGGGATCAACATTTTTCAAACATTAATTTTAGGTTAAATCAGTGAAATTTTATTCCATTTGTTTACATAATGTATATAATGTAAAACACTTACTCATTGAAGTTTCCTTTCCTGATTTTACTGACATAATAAAAGATTTTTATTATATATACAATAAAGGAATAAACCTTATCTTTTGCTCTAGTCATGTCAAATTAAATACCTCAACCTCATCAGCTTCTATACACACTTTCACAAAAGTGTTAATACACGAACATAAAAAAATGTGGCATAAAATTTTAATAACATAAATTCCTACAATTTTGAAGATTTTATGGAAATCGTTTGTTGCAGTTGCTGCTTATAACTGAAGTATAGAATTTTAGGTGTTACGAGAGAGTAAAAACAAATATAATCTGCTCATCATTTAAAAATACTACTGTTTAACAAACATAACAAATGTCAAAGTAATTTATAGCTCACGAAGAATTTTTTACAATAAAAATGATTTTTATGTCCTAAAATCATTAAGAAAAAATGGTTGAAATTTGAGTTGATAAAGGAGAAAGAACGGGGCGCTACTTAAAAACTCTCAGAATCGGATAGAACTTGGAATGAAGATCAGTTATAATTCAGTTGTAGTTCAGTTTTTGTTCAGTTCTAGTTCAGTTCCAGTTATGTTCGATTTCAGTTCTTGTTGTCTAGTTTTGTTCTAGTTCAGTTCTAGTTTCAATGCTTGTTCAGTTGTAGTTTAGTTCTTGTTTGGTTTTAGTTCAGTTCCATTGCAGTTCTAGTTTTAACTCTAGTTAAGTTGAAATTCAGTTTTAGATCCGAATTAGTTCAGTTCTAGTTCAGTTCTAGTTCAGTTCTAGTTCAGTTCTAGTTTAGTTTTACTTTCAATTCCAATTCAGTTCTAATTTAGTTCTAGTTCAGTTCCAATTTTATTCCAATTCAGCTTCTACTTTGGGTTCTAGTTCAGGTATTTTTAGTTGTAGTTTAATTCTAGTTCAGGTTCTGGTTCACGCTTTATAGTTTTAGTTTAATTATAGTTCAGATTCTGATGCATGTTCTAGTTCGGGTTCAGGTTCTAGTCTGCGTATTAAAAAAATTTATTTTGTATCCTTTAAAATGATCGTTTCAAAAATGTCTGTCGTTTTCGATTACAAAAAGAATTTAAAATATTTATTTTGTATTTTCGTTTAAGACATTTTAATAAAATCAGTAATCAATATTTACAAGTATCATTGTCAAATATTTTCAATAATTAAGATTCCCAATGGATACAAAAGAATTTGGTTACATATTAATTGTCACAATATGTTTACATACAGACACACATATATGTTTTTATAATCTGGCAGAAAAGCCTATACGTTGCAAACGCCATTATAAATCCTTTATACCTTTAAAAAATTAAAACGCCACATAATTATAACTACAACAAAAACAACAATAACAACAATAGCAGCAATAATAACAACATAATATTCTATATATATATATATATATATATATATAAATACCGCTCATAGACTGACTCCTCTTCTGATAATAAAATAATTTTATGGATTTTTTGCGCGCTCATCATGCCAATTTTAATGGAGTTGGCTGTCAGTTCGTCAACGCGCGTTTACTAGGTGTGTAATACACTTTATTTCATTTTACATACATATACACATGTATTCATACATATGTATGTTTACTTACATACATATATTACATATTAAAATGTAGACAAAATACTAAAAGTTTTTTGTATAAAATTCATTGCTGTGTGTGTGCGTGTGTGAGTTTATGTGTGTTTGGCTTTACATGAATGTGTGGAAAAAATTCTACACTTGTCGTTTTTATTTCTTTTATACGCATTCATGTGACTATTATTATTGTTGTTACTGCTGCTGCTTTTGCTCCCGACAATGATGATGATGATGATCATGATAATGATCATGATCATGTCGGTCGACAATGGTAATGATGATCTATTCTTTTTAATGGTTGGTTTATTTTCCTTTTTATGGGCGTTTGGGAAAGAAGAATGAAAACAAAAATGAAATAAGCTTAAAACTCATTTAAAGTTTTAGCTTATTTCTGCAAAATAGCTTTTCCTTATGTTTTATTATTATTTACAGTCATAGATGGTAAAAATATAAGAGGGGTATTCAGGATTAGATATGAACTCATGGAATTTAAAAAAAATATTAACTGAATTGCTCTCAAATAGATTTTGTCCATCTCCTTTTAAATTTATTATATTTACTCCAAGAGCTTTTTACTTATTAACGTGAAACCCTTAATAATCTTCTTTGACCACATGTGCACTTAACACATTTTTACAATTTGCGTTTATTATTTTCTTATGGGATTTTTGTTTCGTCATAGTAAAAATTCTCTATTTCTTGGAATTCACAAGGCGGGGTTTCATTTTCTTTTCAAAAATCCAACAAACAAAAAATCGTTAAATGAAATAATAATAAAGAAGAAGAAAAAAACTAGAAAACCCCAGTAGTAAATTATGTCACATCAATAAGTAAATACATTTGAAGTATAATAAACTATTAAAAATATTGATGAAATGGTAAATTGATTTTCAAAACTCTGGATTTTTTCCCCTTTTAAGGCTAAATGGAATATAAATAAAGAAATCGCTGGTTCTGAGAAGCACCTGTTTTTGAAGTTGGTCTCATAATATATCAAAATTATATAATAAATTCGTTACTACTGAAGTGAAATATTATATGATTCTTTTGATTTATTTTCTCTTTCTGGTATTTCAAACGTGTGATTATATGTGTATTGTATTGATCATGTTGATCAGCAGGGGGTAATTAGCACTTTGTGTCATCATTAGCATAAAACTACTTTTTAATCTCTTGGATTTGGTATATAGAAGAATATAATAATAATTGTTTTAAAAATTTGTAAATGTATGTGTATTTATAAAATTTATGCAAATATATCTTTTAGATATTTAAAATTTTGCATAAAAACAAAAACTAATTATACATTTTTTGAAATCATTTAAAAAGAATAAAAATGAAATAATGCTGAAAAATTTTTGTTAAAGAAAGTAAAAATTTAACTTTTAAAAGGTATTAAATCATTTATAACATTAAATACGCTATATTCGGTTATTCCGAATTTTTAACACCGATCACTTTGGAAATAAGTGATGGAACATATTGAAAATTCCATTTGTAGATTCCCTTATCCCAAAGTTACGTGATATATGCGCCAAATTTCATTACATATCATGCAACAGTTTCAGCTATTTGTATTGTTAAGGGAACACTAATACCCCATGCCCTATTCAAAATTTTATATCTCTTAAAGTTTCTCGCTGGAGGCAATGTCAGCTTGACAAATTTCAAAAAAATTGAAGGAGCCGTTTAGCAATACTAAATTTTCACATTTTTCAGTTTTAGAAGGTTGTGTCAGATATCGCTCTATAACTTTTTCTTCCGAACAAATAAAGAATACTGATGGATAAAAAATTGATATGATGCAAAAATATATATTTATTATGGGGTCTTAGATGATTCCTTTTTGGCATTACACACGGCAAAGTTAATCCTCTTCCCCACTTGTGTGAGGTAAATGCAGTATATTTTTGGGTCATAAAATTAGGTTTTTATTTTAATAGATTTTTGTAATTGTAATGAGATACATAAAACTTAATACCAAAACAAATTTTGTTCTAATATGTCGATTTAAAATAAAGAATTTTACTAATGTTCTTTACTTGAACTTGTTGGCTGCAACTGACATCGGTTATTTCCTTTATATTTATTGAACAGATTTTACTGATTTAAAATAGGAAATATTAAGGAAAATAACATATACTCAGGCCTTTAGTCTAAATATCTTCTGAACTATAAGAAATTTTCCACAAATGGCAGTAGTTTTTGTGTACAGATTTTTGTGTAGAGATTTATATAATTTTGATTAAAAAACATATCCTTCTCCAAATCATTGGAAAACAATTTAAGACAAGTTTCAAAGTTAGAGAAAGGGACCACAGTTCATTGTGAGATTGACTCAGATATTGATGATCTGATTCTATTCATATATATAAAAGTTGGTTCGTCCATTTTGTCTTCCTAACCACCTGTGAACGTTCTACTTGAGAACGGGATACCCGAAGGTAACAACATTATAAATTTGTATTCTTCTGGCATATTCTTCTTCTGACATAAGCCATGATAGAGAAATTTGATGTGATGAAATACTTAAAACAAATCGAATATTAAATTTAGAAATATCACTTTTTAAGTAAAAGACGTAGTTTACTAGTCTTTTACATAAAAATAAAGTTTTTAATGAAAAAGATTGTTTATGACAGAAGAAATTTTACTGCACGATGGTAGAGAATTTCACATTAAAACGTTGGATCTGTTCAAGCTTATTCATTCCCACAAAAAAGTGAAATTAATATAAAATGGTTGTATAACGAACCATAGCATCTGAGTCGATTGGCATATTCACATCTACAGTAATTAACAGAGCTCAATGAAATTTGGCACGGGCATTTGTTATTGTTCTGTGATGTTTCCTTTTCAAAAACAGAGAAATCGGTTTAATATATTAAAAGAAATAGAACGATATTTGAAGTCACTCTATATTCAACGGACGAACTTTTATAAAATTGTCAGCTACACGTAGAGTAATGTTATTACGTAATATGTTCGTCGCAAACACTTATATATTCGCGGCAAACATTTATTGTTGTAATTTGAATTTATTGTATTTTTATGACAATTTCTTTGCTGTAATAAAATTATTTTTATTAAATAAAAAAGCATATTGTGATCGCATTATTGAACTAACAATATTTTTTATTAGAATAACAATATTTTTAGTGGCGATAAGAGTCATTTTAGTGGCAATAAAAAACAATAACTAATTTTGTCCATGCAAAATAACACTGCAAATAAACAAAATTGTTATTGATATAAAAATAAATTTAGTGGCGATAACCATAACTATTTTTATTAATACGAAATCACAATACGAATAAGCAAATCTTTTATTACAATAACAATATTTTTTGTCGTAATAACAATAACTATTGTTATTAATGCGTTATCACAAAACGAAAAAACAAATATTTTAGTTACGGGAATAATATATAATAACAATAGTATGATGCTACTTGTTTATGGTTAACGCAAACATATTTTTTCTCTGCGTGTCTAAATCGACAAATTAGATTAAAATTTTGCGTAACATTATATATGTTCTATATGTTCTTCATTAACATTCAAAAAACTATCAATATCGGTTCAGTAAAAGAAAGTTATAGCCAAAAATATAAATAAGTTAAGAAAAACGTTTATATATAATTTATCCTTTTGTGAGTGTGTTATGTTATGTTATAAGAGTTTTTAAATATGTTTAATGTTCACCATAAACAAAATTTTCGGTGACAAAAGAAAGTTTGAAAATGACAATTTTGGTAAAATTAAAATCTTTTTAAAATAAACTAATCATTAACAAATACCCATAGTAGAAAAAAAACGTTAAATCTGGAAAGAAAAAATATCCAATACACTTTTAAATATTTAAAAATTATATCATACAATAAATATTTTTATATTTTAAATATTTTCAATTAAACTTTCTGCTTTTAAATAATTTTAATTGAAAAAAAAAATATTTCCTGTTATTTCCTAATTGGGCTTTTCATCTCGCCTAAAAGCGAAGAATGTTTGACTGATAATAATGTTGATTATTCAATAATTATCTTCAAAAAGTCAAGCATAAAAATACCATTAATATTATATAAGAAATAAGAGAAACACTCTCACTTTAATATATATTTATTCCGTTTCATCCTGTCGATCAAAATGCAACGAAAATTAATATCAATTTCAGTTAACCGAAAATAACATGATTTAAATTAGTTGCAATTAATGCAAAAACATTTTAGAGCCACTTAAATGTTATTGATTTTCCTCATTTCTTTTCCTCACTCTCTTCCTCTCTCTCTACCTCTCTGCCTCACCTAATATGAGTTAATGTGAGATTTTTGCAACATTTTTCAATTATGATAAACGCAGCAGATATTTCAAAATATATCATTAATCCAATAACCAATAAATAAGACTTATTAGAGTGGACGCCTTTTCAAGTGGACGGTTTTTTGTCCTCCTATTTTTTTACTTTTTTTTTTTTTTGTCTTAAAGAAAAAATCTGTGATGGAAAAAATACATTTTCCTTAAGTAAATAACAGGTTCTTTTTAAGAGCTCTAAAGAAAAATAAACATATTTTTTTTTTTTGTATTTTTATATTTGAAAAGAAAAAAATCTTTTAATTGGTATTATGAAACCTATAAAAATTGTTGATATTTGTTGTTGTTTTGTTTAAGATTTTTCTTTTATTTCAAAGCAGAGAAGAGGAAAGCGGAAAATAAATTATATATGGTTTAAACAGATATATGAGGTTTACTACAACTCTAAGGGATGCACATAGTCAGATATATATTTTGGATATACTCATTTCTAAAGTGAAACAGAAATGTATTAAATAAATTTTAATGAAATTTTGAGCTCAGACTCAACGGGGCTGGGTCCATAAGTTCTTTAAGTTGGATATCTCTAGCGATAAAAATTCAGATTCGTTATGTGTTAAACTTTTTTTAGATTTTTTAAAAGTGAGTTCTGGTAATAGAGACCTTAAAAATTTTTATCTTCAAAACTAAGGTTAACTTTTGACCTATTTTCGCGAAATTTTTAGTTACAAGGGGTTTAAAATAAAATGAATAAATGCAATGTTAATAATTTTATATCTTCCGAAAAGCTAGTCCAATTTGAATGGAATTTCTCACACTAACAGTTAAGGTATACATGACTTTAGGTTTCAAATTTGAAATTTATGAACCCAATAGGCCCGGTGCACTAATTCCTTAATTTAATCCGTTACATCTTAATCGACTGTTAATATTTTTAAAATAGTGTTTTTTGTTGAGATCTTTACTAATAAATATTTATAGTTTAAGAGATATTTGGCTTTTTAATTTGAACTTAAAGACGCGTTTTGCTTTTTTATAAAAATTAGTTGCACTATTTTCGGCTTACGACAAGTGGTCAATCTTATAACAAGTGTCCGAGACTTGTCACTATAGAATATTATTGTTTCGTGTCTGATAGAATAGTCTGGTTTATTCAAACGAATCAGTTGTCTCTCAACTCACCAAATATTCGACATATTCGATCTTAGCGTTGATTTAACTAGCAGGTCTAGCTTTATATAAACTCACCTTGCTACCTGCTTCGTGATCACATTACAGTCACGTAAATTATGACTTATAAGCTATTGCAAGTGTGGCATTACTAACTAGAGATTCTGAGTCCAATGAAATTTGTCAAAATATGGAACAAAACCTAACAATCACTGATCATTATTAGAACCTGCAGTTTGTTTCCAACTTGAATAAACCAGCAGTAAGATGGAAGGAAAGACATCATTAAACCTTACAGAGTGTGTCCAAATTGATTTTTGGAAATAAATTTTTAGCTCTTGTACCGTTAGAGAAAGCTTAATGAAATTCCACAGGGCTAAGGAATTGTCAGGCTTTACCTAGTACGGGGCACAGTCGGTTGTCTTCCGAAATTGGCCATATTGTGTATGTTGATATTTTAAAAAATTTCCAAAAATTCATTCATAACAATAGAATTGTATAAATAGTCCTTATTTATCTCTATAAAAAATGTAGAGGAAAAAAGCATTATAACTTTGGGAAATTGGATCCATGGCCAGAGTTAAGGGAGTGCTAATTGGGATAAATCGTACATTCAATTTCTTTAACCGTTCATCTGCTGCCCTTGAGAAGACCTTCAAAAATGGTTAGGTTAGGTGTAGCATGTGGGTCACTTGGGTTCTAAATATTACTTAAAAGGACAAAGTGTAGATGAGGGCAAAGCGAAAATGTAAGTTGTAAGTCTAACGAGAGAGGTATAAAAAGGTAGTAGGTAGATAGATGTTTAGATTTGAAGCAAAAAAGATAAATTGATGAGTGCTGCATTTGGTTTAGCTATCAGTATTACAGTAATTCCGTCATGATAGCTTCCGCGAATAAAACCACAAATATTGCTCAAATCAGTAGCCACCAAAGCTGTCAGATATCACAACAAACTGCGGCTAAAAAAGGCAGGACATTGACATAAAGGGAGAGAAATCGATTTCTCCTTCTTCTCGTTTCCATAGCTCCAACTCCTGCAAAAATTGTTCGAAGAAAGACCCATTATCGCTGCATATATTTTAAAGCGACAAATTCAAAATACCGCATCAATTGTGTTCACCAAGAGGTTCTTCCCCATCTATCTTAATCATATCATCCTGGTAAACAGACACATTATTTATTAATTTGTCCTGAGCTTAGTGCTCATCCTCTTCACATTTCAAACAGACCATCAGTGTCTCCATCTGTGAGGTTGTCCAGATTATTCCCGTGTCTGTACACCCAGACCAGCGCAATATTCGAATGTTTGCCATCCCGTAGAAGATTTCATGCCATTTAGATACCTGTTAAGAACCTTATTGCCTTGCTATTGATAAATGATACCTTGACCATATATCCTTAAATACCTCAGGTTAGCTACAATCTCTGCCTGCAGTTTAATACAATCATTAGGAAGACTAGCAGATATTCGAAGATAGAAAACGGACTTTATAAAATCCATTGAAAAAGAGAAGTTTCAGAAAAACTATTTTGATGAAGATTGCGAGGGAAGAGAAATATACTTTATGTAAGTTACAAGCGTCAGTTAAGAAGCATAATACCTCTCCTATAACAGCGTAGAGTACAACATAAAAAAATCAATTATATGCTGGTTTTTAAGACTGACCAAAACGTTCAAAGCTTTAAAGTGCAAAAATAAAGACTAAACGAAAAATTAAATACATAGAAAGAAAAAATAAAAAGCAAGAATTGAAATCCAAATAAAAGTGAACATGCATGCATGATATGAAAACTCAGTCATGCTTATAATATATAAACACTTATAAAAGCGATAATATGAAATTGATTTCATGTGGGAATTTGTTGAAAATTAAAGAAAATAATATAAAATTAACAAAAACAACTCCGAAAATAAGAAAAAAACTACACTTAGGAAAAATGACCAGTTGCTGACGTTAGACGAGGATGTTGTGTAATAAATAAATAAATAAATTTTGTCTAACAAATCAATGGTAATCATCCGTAAATGTTTTCTTTGTTTGTTTGTATATGTCTTGTTTACCGAAACAAATATTTTGTTTATAGAAAATAAACATAAAACAAACATCTTCAGAATTCTTTCGGACAAACAAACAAAATATTTGAAATTATTTTTTTTTGTTTTTATTTGTCTTACGAAAGGAAAAGTTTTATTTGATTCCAAAACACCTCTGTCTTGTGTCGATTTGAGTAAACATGGCTTATGGTTCATTAATTAAATATAAATTAACAATGTTTGACATTTTATGTTTTTTTTATGAAGTTCTGTTTTAACAAAAATATAAAATCAATTATATTATTTTCCCATAGTGCAAAGTGTATTTTGATTTGGTGTGAATGTTAACATTTTTTCTTAACAGGTTGCAAAAGATTTAACACAAACACAAAAAAATTACATACTGGACATTTATTGACAAGCGATGTCAAATGACATCAAATATAAAACATGTTGCAGTGATATTTTGTTATAGTGTTGGTATTTCTTCGAAATTTCAGTATGAATTACAAAACATGATTTTAAATTGTGAAAAGAATATGATTTGTAATTGACATAAGAAGGAATTGAGGTTAAACTAAGATTTTGTGAAAACTAAATTCAAATAATTTATACTTTTAATCCCCTAAAAGAATATGGATTTTTTGGTTTTACATGCAAACCGTCAAATATGCTTCAACAACACTTAAATGTTACAGAGATCAATTCACAATCACATTATCAAAACGTTTTTCAGAAAGTGCTATTGGAATGTACCAAGTTTTTCTCAGAATATTTTCTTAAGTTCACAAAACCTTGAATCTTGAAAATCGCGTCCTAAATGACTGTAAATGATACATAAATATAAAATATTATGAATATGACCTTGACGAACTACAACTACCCAATTTATCCCTTTAATGGTTATTGGGGAATAATGAAATAAATACAGAAAACAGTTTAAAATTAAATCCGATAATTTCGCTGCTAAATATTTAGGACTAAGAGAACCTATAAAATCGAGATTCCGTATGTACAATAGTTCTTTTGTTTGATTTTTGTGGTTGTCTGGGATACTGGTCTGTGGTGTGGGCGATTAAGTGTTTCCAATAGACAGAAGGGCGTAAATGACAAAATCAACCTAGATCTTGATATAATGCTAGAAAATATATACTTTCTGGTGACATTCTTGATATTGCCTTTATTACCATTAGAAAAGCTAAATCATCTTTAGCCAATACTTTACCCATCTTCTTCGGTTTTAAGGTCTAGAACAAATTTAATCAGTTTCTGATACTCTGTTCTAAAGTGAAATTTTTTCCAGCAAGAAAATAGTAGTGAAGAGCAGCAACATTTTTTAAATTTTCATTCTGCCAAACGATATCAGAGCCTATATAAACCACGTTTAAAGAATTATACACCCTTGTAAGATTGTTACTCAGCAAAATATATTTCAAAAACTGCAAGGAATGGGAGCTATGGGAAACTTAATTGGACATATAGAACTCTATATGAATTTAAATCAAATTGTTTTCGATATTCACGTTTGGAAAATATGGTCAGGTAATTTTTCATATATAAAAGATATGCTATTTCGGGTACCTAAGCCTCCGTTCCGTTGTAAGCTATGTAGTTTGATTCAAAACGCTTAATAATACAGCGCTCTGGTATGTACTCATGAAAGTTTGTGTAAATCAAACCAACCAATTAAACGTTTTTGATTAAATTCCGAAATAAAGGAACTTGTTTAATTTTTCAACAAATATTCAATTTTTCATTAAAAATGTAATTTTTCACTAAAAAATCCATTTTTCACTAAAAAATCCATTTTTCACTAAAAAATCCATTTTTCACTAAAAAATCCATTTTTCACTAAAAAATCCATTTTCCACTAAAAAATCCATTTTTCACTAAAAAATCCATTTTTCACTAAAAAATCCATTTTTCACTAAAAAATCCATTTTTCACTAAAAAATCCATTTTTCACTAAAAAATCCATTTTTCACTAAAAAATCCATTTTTCACTAAAAATCAATTTTTCACTAAAAATGCAATTTTTCACTATAAATGCAATTTTTCACTAAAAATGCAATTTTTCACTAAAAAATCCATTTTTCACTAAAAAATCCATTTTTCACTAAAAAATCGATTTTTCACTAAAAAATCAATTTTTCATTAAAAACCCATTTCTCACTAAAAAATACATTTTTTACTAAAAAAATCCATTTTTACTAAAAAGTCAATTTTTCACTTAATTTTTCACTAAAAATGAAATTTTTCACTAAAAATGCAATTTTTCACTAAAATTTAAATTTTCTCTAAAAATATTAAATTTTTTATTAAAAACTAAATTTTTTATTAAAAAATCAATTTCTCGCTAAAAATTATTTTTTTTACTAAAATTTAAATTTTTCACTGTTGTTTCACTAAAATTCGATTTTTCACTAAAAATTTCAATTTTTCAGTAAAAATTTAATTTTTCACTAAAAAATCAATGTTTCACCAAACATTTTAGCTTTTATGCGAAAATTATTTAATTCCAATTTTATTTAAAATTTCCATTTCCTTTTAGTAAATATTCTTATTTCAACAATTAACTACTAATTTACAATTCTTTCCCAAGATTTTTAATATTATGCGTAAGTGTGTGTGGATTGGTTCACACAAAAACAAACATTTTACATGCTTCTGTAAAAACAATCATGGTTTTGACAACAGACAAACGATAAGAAAATCATCAGTGAAATTTTCAAGTGCGAGACAAAAAACAAATAATTTTAAATCAAACA
Source organism: Cochliomyia hominivorax (assembly GCA_004302925.2). Lineage (NCBI taxonomy): Eukaryota > Metazoa > Arthropoda > Insecta > Diptera > Calliphoridae > Cochliomyia > Cochliomyia hominivorax. Next base: position 49,779,834 of record PYHX02000158.1, read on the forward strand.
AATAATTGACTTTTATTACGTCTGTGTATATGTGAGTGTTTCACATACACTTGTTAAGTTTGTACTTGTGTGGTAAATTAAATAAATAATTATTGAGAAAAAATCTGAAAGAAAATTTAAAACATACTAATTAGTTAAGAATTGTTTAAGAAGGAAAAGTAACATCTATATACGATAACTGGAATTATATTAGTACTTAGAAAGGTTGTGAAATCTTTGATATATCTTTTAGAACGATTTTAGAAGGTTTTGTGTTTGATGATTTTAGAGAAATATTTATTATTAAATGAATCATTGTTTGGTTTATACATATAAAAACTAGCGAAATTTAGTTGGAAGAATTATGACAGCTGTATAAATCCGCTCATAAATCCTTTATGGTTCCAAAGATATAATGCTAAACTTTCTGCTATCATTGTATTAAATTTCATACAAATCCATGCGGCCTATCAATAGATCAAGATTTATTAAAGAAAAGAGATAAAAATTCTATAGTCTATCAAGCCAGATTATTTAATATCCTACACCACAACCCGACTATGTTGTACCCAACAACCCATTGTTGGTTGCAAACAACAGCTACAAAAAATTTACGAACGATTTTGAAAATGATTTTTCTGTTGGGTTATATCGGAGCTAGACGAAATTATAAACCTTAATTTGACAACAAAGCGATATTTGGAAGGGGTCTTGTATGTGATTTATAAAAAGTAATGGACCGACTCGTACATAATTTGGCACATCGTTTTAGAATATTTTAGGAGGACATTTTTATGTTAAATACTTGAAATATTGGACCGAGCATAAACAATTTCAATAGGCTTTGTCCTAAGGTCAAAAAATTGCATGTACCAAATTTCATTAGGGGATCTCATACGACCTGTAAAATGGTCACAATGTTTACACGGGCCGTCAGCCGGACAGACATCGTTAAGTCGATTCAAAAAGTGAAGTCGAACGGTATACTTAAAGGAGGGTGTTAAACGATTTTTTCTGTATGTTTCAGACATCAGTACAAACGCATAATGCCCCAACCACCTGCGGTGGTGTAGGGTATAAAATCGATTCTACAACACTTTCCGTAACAAGGAGCTTTGTCTTAAATTTCATTTTCATCTAATCGATTTGAATTCAGAAGTAGCTAAATTATCCTTTTAGAGAAATAGTTTTAGAGAAAAATCTCCCTCAGCCTCGTTAAAATAGAAACTAAAAAATGTATATTTATTATTTCTTTTTCAACAAAATATTTTTCCTTAATAACGCTGCGGTTGGTCTTCATATTCATTATTACTAAGATGAATGGAATCTCTTCCGCTCTATAACATCTTTTTTCTATTCTCGATATGCAAACCAATTTTCAACACAAATCTTCAATCAGAAAATGTAAAAGAAAATTACTACAAATATTTCTAATAAAATCTCTTACAGCTAAATAAAAAAGTAAATATTATTACCGTCTCATCCTTGAAATAAATGTTAAACAACTCAACTTATTGCTTCAGTAGTTAAGTATCGTATCATGTGGGTACCCACCACAAAGAAGTCACTTCTCTTTTATATTTTCAACTATTCGTAAATGTTTCTTTTTTTTTTTGTATCCCTCGTATGTTGGATGGATGGATATTTGTTAGCAATTTTAATGGCAACAGCAGCTTAAAACAATTCACAGTAAAAAAAAGACTAAATGTCGTTGTTGCTGTCAATGTGCGTTTACATTTAAATGCACACATACACACACATATAAGTGTATGTACTTATGAGTGTTTGTGAAATTTTTAGTATTCTTTCTTATTTCATAATTAATTTTTATAGCAAAGTTATTGACTACTACATTGTCATAATGGACCAACAAATGGACTATTTAACTTGTCTCATAACTGTTGTAAAATGTTGGATAATTTTCACTACAAAAAAAACTTGTAACAGAAAATCACTTACTTACACACATATACACACACTAGGATAAATTTTAATACAAATGCATAATAATTTGGTTAAAATACAAATACATTTTTAAAGTGATTTCATATCACTACACAATGGGTAAGAATCAAACATTTTGCAAAATAAATATGTAAATCTTATATTATAATTTATTATAATTTTATAATTTTTTCCTTGGAAGAAATCTAAGAAGGCTTAACAAACTAGTTTCGGATAACTGGGGCCTAATTAAGCATGAATTTAGCAAATGATAATGCAATTACAATTTTTGGATTAAGCACTATATAGGTTGTTTCGAAACGGAGGTATGGATGTCTGAATTTAACCAATCAATATATATTTCAATTCTTTTACAAATTACAAAAAATGAAAATTTTTGTAGATTCTTTTTAGGCCCCTATAACTCCCACTCTGGCCTGTATTTGATACAAATGAGGACGAGAAACAAAGTGTTTTAAGAAATTTTTGGAATTAAACTTTGACTTCTAAGTGGCTTTTCTTGATTATAAAGCACCAGAAGACGGAAGATAATGAAGGAAGATAATACGGTCTATTCCTTAATGAAGCGATTTGAGTCAAAATTAGTGCATATTTTAATTAATTTAATAATTAAACGAGAATAGTTTGAAATGAATTTATTTAAAACAACAAATACAAGGGCATTCTTTGGCGCTTTATAATAATTTTTTTACTTGTAATAATTTTTATACAGTTTTAAATTCTAACCCATTGTGCACAGCCAATAAATTCAAAAAACAGCGGCAGCAGTTACAGCAACAAATAATAAAAAAACATAATAAAATAAACTGAAACTTAAGTGATTTTTTGTGCTGCTGTAATATAGTTGCTGTTGCATTCACAACACTCCAGCCATCACCAACAGCAACAACAACAACAACACCAACAACATTCTCCTCATCATCTACAATAATATCATCAACAGACATAACTGCAAAGAGAAAAAAATCATTTTTGCGTACAATGTTGCAACAAATAAGCAATATTCGTCTCATATACCATTTATTTTTATGATCCCACCAAAAAAAGGAAAAAGACTTAAAAAACACTCCAACAAACATTTACCAAATGAAATGACTTCAACCGACAACAACAACAACAAAGAAATTGGAAAAAATACTTGTCAAGAATATTGAGAAAAAAAGACGCACAAAATTCAACCAAAAATCAAGCGAAATAAATGTTTATAATGATGATAGTATTGATGCATTAATGATCATATTGATTAAAGCGCATGTTTTTAAAAAGGATTTTTTTACATTTCATTGTAATTTTTGTTTGTTTGATTATTTAACTCTTATTTCTTTGAACTTAAGTGGTTTGAGTTCACGTTTGAATAGAATCGGTTGATATTTCCGGTATTAATAATTTTTAAAAAGAACTTTGAATTCGTAAAAACTATATTTCATCATCGATAAGAGTATTTTTCACAAAGAAATTTTTTTCACTAGAAAATAGACCTTTTCACTAAAATTAAATTATCAAAAAAGAAAGGAAACAATTTCCACAAATCTTTCTTCAATAAATAATTTTTTCAAATTATCATTAAAATTCATTTTTCCATTAAAAAATTTTAATTTTCACTTAATATTAAATTTTTTACAAAAAATTTCAATTTTTCTTAAAAAATCAATTTTTAAAACTTTTCTCTAAAATTTAAAATTTTCACTAAAAGTTAAAATTTTCACTTAAAAATCTAATTTTTACTTAAAATTCAAATTTTCACTTAAAATTCAAATTTTCACTTAAAATTCAAATTTTCACTGAAAATTTAAATTTTCATTAAAAATACAAATTTTCACTAAAAAATCAAATTTTCACTAAAAAATTTAAATTTTTACTTAAAATTCAAATTTTCACTGAAAATTAAAATTTTCACTTAAAATTCAAATTTTCACTGAAAATTTAAATTTTCATTAAAAATTTAAATTTTCATTAAAAATTTATATTTTCACCAAAAATTCAAATTTTCACTAAAAATTCAAATTTTCACTTAAAATTCAAATTTTCACTAAAAATTTAAATTTTTACTTAAAATTCAAATTTTTACTGAAAATTTAAATTTTCACTTAAAATTCAAATTTTTACTGAAAATTTAAATTTTCACTTGAAATTCAAATTTTCACTTAAAATTCAAATTTTCGCTGAAAATTTTAATTTTCACTGAAAATTTCAATTTTCACTTAAAATTCAATTTTTTCACTTAAAATTCAAATTTTTCATTAAAAATTCAAATTTTTCATTAAAAATTCAAATTTTTTATCAAAAATTCAAATTTTCATTAAAAATTTAAATTTTTCTTTAAAAATTCAAATTTTCTTTAAAAATTTACAATTTTGTTAAAAATTCAAATTTTCATTAAAAATTTAAATTGAAAAAATCAAATTTTTCTAAAAATTTAAATTTTCATTAAGATCCAAAATTTTCACTTAAGATCGGTTCACATTAAAAATTAGTTTCTATATAAGTCACCTATTCCGTTCTATAGTAATTAACATTTTAATATTAAAGTATTTTAAAAAAATTTTGTACATAATTCTTTTGTACTTCCCCAATTTAGGGCACCATTTTCGGAAAGGGGCTTTAAGCTTGTAAATTTTATATTAAATACGTCAGAATTATTTGTATAATTGCCATTAACAGTCGAAACTAATTACAAAAATATCGGTTCAGTTATGACTGTAGCTTCCTTATAAAGCAACTTCCCGGAAATAAGTTTATATGGTTCCTCGAAGGTCAATACCGCTATAATTTTCATATGTTCGATATTTAGTTTCTGGTACAAACTGACTGCTTTTGCCAATTAATTTCAACTTTTATTTAAAATTCCTTTTGTAAATATTTAATTAAATGAATTTAACAAAAATCGTAACTATTTACAAGAAAATAAAAATTATGCTAATTAAGCAGAAAATAGGAATTAACAATAAATAGCAGTTTTTATTGAATATAATAAAACCTGCAAACCCAGCGAACAATTTTGTCAAAGTAAGTTAAGAAAAGTTGGAAAATACTTTTTGACAAAATTCCCACATTAATGATATTATTTTGTATAAAATTTCTAATAAAATTTTATGGATAAAAAAAACCTTTAACTTTGAAAAAAAAAATCATAAACCATTTGTTCTAAAAAAATATTTTCTCAATATTCCAAAAAAAATATAAATTAATCTGATACTAAAAGTCTTTTTTTTTAAATTTATATCCTTTTCAAAAATATATTATGGGGTTAATTTACTACTGTTAAAGCTCTAATAATATTTTCATATTCGTATATTGACCCATTTGATGTTCGTAAGCGGCACAGGATAGAGTTAATAAAACATAAAGTTTTATTTAAGTTACACAATTAAAAAAATGAAAAAGAAAACAAAACTAAATGCAGCTACAGTATTTGATGATGTTCATCATCTAGAGGAGTTAAATGTGAAGGACCATAAAAAAGTATAAAATAAAACTCAGGACGATTTAAAGCACAAAATCCCAAAAACTAAAAAAAAATATACATAAAATATAAAAAAATATATAATCAAACCAACGATTTGCCATAAAAAACAGTATTTTGTGAACAACACATTTGTATTTTGTTTCTGTTGTAGCTGTTTATTGTTTTGTTATTGTTTTTTCTTCTTATCCTCATCTGAATGTATCGACGATCGATCGATCGTTTTGTGATTTTCAGCAGTTTTTAGTATCTTGCAAAGTTATTAATTAAGGGAAGCACAAATAACAGCAACAACTAAATGCTAATAACAACAGCAACAACAACAATAACAACACCTGAAACTACAGCAACAACATTTTTTGTTTCAAAAAAACAGCAACATGCCATTGGCAACATTTTTAAATGCAATGAGTTCTTGTTACTTAAAGAGGCAACGAATTCGAGATACCGTAATGTTGATCTCGATAATGAATTTTCAACAAAAATGTCAATTCAGATACAGGAAATTATTGACCTAAAGAAATTACAAATATAATTAAAAAAACAGTCTTACCCAAAAATGTTTCATTAAATCAAGGGGATTCCGGGCAACTGTTCTCCACAATCGCAGCGTAAAGGAACAATGACATTAAGAAGATCGAAAGTTTGAAAGTTTATAAAAACAAGAAAAAGGGTAATAATGAGGTATTAATAACCAGCATCATAAAGAAGGCATGGAAAAATATTATTCAACCATCGTAGAATTTGGTATTACAAATGCACACGCATATAAAATATTTGGATGGTGAATTTGGAGTTTCATGTTTCATGTGTTTACAAATCCTGCTTCAGGATCATCGTCAAAGCACAGATTTAGTACATTCATATGTACCAAATCTGATCGTGATATCTCACGATCTATAAAATAGGTTAAACAGCCAATCGGTCTACCAGACGTAGGACAATAAATGTATTTACTCAAGAAGTGATTCTGATCAAAAGTAGCATCTAAATAGATGGAAAATAATTTGATAGCATATTTAGCTAATATAGCATATTTAGCTAATATAATAATAATGGTTCTCATATATTTGAACTGATTTGACATTATTGGTGGTAAAAAATTAACTCAGAATTCTATCTCCTAAACTCATCGCAGCTAAAAGCAGAAGAATCTGGGCTGTAGGAAATAATTCGTGATCAATGTTTCAATTTAGGCCGAATATTATTTTAATGAAGGATTATACTTCTTCCTGGTCGTGTATTTTCGTCCCTTGTCATTGCTTAGACTCTCTAACACACTCAATTTTTATGGGTCTCAATCTTTTAAACTTTTGATTGTTGTAAGATTATCATGCATGTTGAACGCGAACTTCTACCAACAATCGATAACTTTCAGCAGGCGTTTTCTACAAATTGTAACGCCTTTGTTCTTTCAAATTGTAACATTTATAAAACACAGTTATTTACCTTCTAAAATACCATTTTTTTATTATTACATGAAAATATCCATTGTTTCCAATCCTTTAATAAACTTAATTTTATCAAACATTTTTTATTAAATATGAAAAAATATCTAAAAAACGCGTATATATTTTGTTGTACTTGTAAATGACTGATGTGCGAAAATTTCGATTGTTGGCAGGCCCAAAGCACAATCTCAACATAAAAACATAAAAAAGCGAACGGACAGACGGATAAACAAATGAATGAATGGACAGACACAATACAACAGACAAACCGAGGGAGAGAGAGATACACATGTTAAGAAATGTTTGCATTTTTGGTAGCTAAGGATTTCATCTTGTATTTACATATATTTTTAAATAAAATTTCATGGTATTGGTGGGTTGTATGGATGGATGGAATGGTTGGTTGGTTGTGTAACAAGGGAGTCTTTTTATTGTTGTTGTAGTTCGTCTTATTGTGGACTGCCACAAAAAAGAAACCCACCAACAGACAGTTGAGCACAGTGGGAACTTAATTGAAATTATCAATATTTAGTGAAAATGATTGTCAATTGTCAAGTTGATTGTGTGAAAATGAATTGAGGCAGTAAAAAACAAAAACAACTTTAATTGATAATTTTTTATAAAAAATTCAATAAATTGAAATGCAGCTAAAGAAATCTTTTATTAAAAACTAATTTGCTAATTTGATCAGTCTTCCACTAAAAAAGTTTTGATGGCAGATATATGGTATCACTTCCATTTTAGGAACTTAAACTATTCAAGGTCAGTAGCTGTGACACAATCTTTCGCTAGGCTATTCAATATTCCAGAATATAAGGCTGAATACGATGGTAAAAATTCTAAACATTATTATTTACAACATCACGTCATAATTTGACGGCAGTATCACTACAGTTTGCTTCGGTTCCTTCATCCAATAAAAAATTTGAATTTTCTACTTTAAACAGAACCATCACTTCAAAAGTTTCTAAATATATTTCTATTAATGTGTCATTTTTTCCAATTAGTATTTATTGCCGATATTAGGTAGGTATATAGGCAAATTCAAGTGAATCCTGATCGAACTTGTTTTCAACGAATTTTATTCCGAATAGACCGATTTGTTATTACGAACTACATGCAGTGTTATTTGCACGCCATATCGGGCAACTTGAACTCTTCATTCTGTCGATTTAGTTCAATCTTCATATCATACTGCAAGCTCTATTCTTCGCCATTTTATGTGTGTTGAATTTTTTGGCACGTTTTCATACATAATATGATTCTAATAGGACGAGAAATGAGCTTAATCAGACTTTAGAATCACCGAAATTTTTGTTGAGGAAATGGGGCTCGAAAACAAGAGATATTCTGCCAGATATCACAACAGACCATATTTTTCACAAAAACTTCTGGTTAAATTTCACTGAAATAAAACAGTTTTAGGAGAAAATTAAATTTTGGTGAAAATTTCTTCAGTGTAATTGAAACCACTGTTTGGAAAAGACCAGACATCTGAAGTACCAGTACACAGATATACTTCATTCCTCTCATACTATTTAAAAAATCCAGACTCGCACAATCATATTTACATATTTACATTCATATAACATTTGCACACACCAAAAAGTCAGTGTTAAAGCTGACGCTCCTTTTTGCAACAAACATCGTTAATTAAGCAAAACATATATTTCGATTTTTGCATTTCAGTAAAAAAAAAAACGCAACAAAAAATTAACTTCATCTCTTTCTCCTTCAATTTCCTTCATTTTTTTACAAATCCACAATTGCAATACTATTCACTACAAAATAAGGAAAAAGAGAAACAGGTAATTTCAACACATTTTATTATTATTTTTTATGTCGTTGTGTTGCTGTTGCTGCTGTTGCAAATGCTTAAAACAATTGCTAGACATTTTAATTGTTGTTGCGAAGCAATATATTGATTCTGCATAAAATAAAAAAAAAAAAAAAAACTAAAAATCCCTTTTGGCATTGGGGATCTTAAAATTTTATCACTACATAATGTGGTCTAAGTAGTTACGACTTCCACTTATTGCAATATTTTCTTAACAAAAAAAAACAGATTTTCACTTTTTTTTAAATTTCCTCAACTAGTTGAGCTTAATGGGAGATCTGGAATTATAGTATTTTTATATATATCTTGGCTGTGTTGGTTTGAAAATGTTTAAATTCCATGATTATTTATGATGTCATATGACTATTTTTCTTAACATTAAAATAATAATGAGTATGAATATGAATTTAATTAGTTTTGTTTTGAGTTAAGCATTAAAGTCGATTTAATAAGAGAAATATGAATGATTAACCCGTTATGGATCAGTAATAGTTTGAGGAAAATAGTCATGTATCTCAGGATTTCAGACTGAAAAATACGGGAAATGTAAATATGTCATTAAGGCTATTTCAAGTTCAAAAGACTAGAATATTTTATAGTTCAGAGGCTAAACTATTGTTCACTTCGCAGACTACATTTTTGTCTGGTTTAAAGACCGAACCATTGTATAATCCACTGTCTTTTGTTCAGTCTGAAGACTGCATTATGGTCTGGAGACTGCATTATTTTCTAGTCCAAAGACTTTTGCCTACTTCAGCGATTTGGCTATTGCCTAGTACAGAGTTTGGAATATTGCTAGGTATAGTGCATGGACTACTGCTTAGTATTGAGTCTACACTATTGTCTAGTCCAGAAACAACACAATTGTCTACTCCAGTAACTACAGTATTCACTAGTCCAGAGACTAGACTATTGTTTACTCCAGACAATAGACTATTTTCTAATCCACAGAATAAATTATTGTCTAGTCCAGGGACTAGGATATTGGTGATGACGATGAAGGTGGTTTTAGTCGGTAAAAATCCGACACAATCATCTTGGTACTTTTTTGAAGGTTTGCTCTTCTGCTTTATACAAAAAGGCTAGCGTCTAATGTAGAGACAACTATCTAGTCCAGAGACTAGGCTAATGTCTAGTCAAGAGACTAGAATAATGTCTATTCCATAGACAAGAATACTGTTAAGTTTAGAGACTAGACTATTGTTTGGTCCAGGGACTACTTTATAGTCCAAACTGTTGTCTGACCCCGGTATCAGAATATTTTCTAGTTCGTATTTTAAACAGTGTCCAGACAAGAGATTACAGAACTGTCTAGTATAGAGATCGGACTATTGTCTGATTTAGTGACTTCACTTTTGTTCAAAGTGACTTGACTTCAGTCCAGGGATTAGGTAATTTTCTTGTCCAGGGAATGTACTATTTTCTAGTTCAGAGAATTGTCTTGTTCAGTTCAGATACTGTATTATTTTTCCTACTCCCTGTAGCTCTCCCCAATAATTTTCAATAGTAAGTCAGGTTATCTTAAGTACATTTATTGATTCCATGAATTTCCTTTCTCTTTCCACAAACATTCATACTCGCTGTTTATATTTACTTTTCATTATGGAAATTTCAATACCAGTCTCCAACTATTTGGACCCCAAATGCCCTTAATCAAATTTTAACATAATGTTTTGTGTGTTTTATTTAAAATTTCTAATGAATTATTGCTTTCGCAACATTGTTTAATTTGAAATGAACATCTTGCATTAATTCAAACATGTTAAAATTATTAATAATCCTTAACACATTATCCTCATTGCAACATTGTTGAGATGCGAAGATGAAGAGAAGAAAAACCTACGCAATATTTTAATTTTCGAAAGATGATGACGATGTGGCAGCCGCTGTGGATACTATAGTTGTTGGTGGGTTGTCGTTACCGGCTAATAATATGCAAATAATATAATTTCATATATTCTCTCTCACCAACACATGCCACATTTTCATATTGCAATTGCTAAAAGAGTCACATGTAGTCCAAAATATTTTATTATATTGAACCTAAAACTAAAATAGAGGAGATGAAGTCGCGTTGTTTTGTTTCTACTGCTATTTGGTCAATATCAATCGCTTTGAAATAATCTTGAAAATTAAATATAAAACACAACGTCAGCTCAAGAAATCATCGAATTTTGGTACCCTTCGCCTGTACAAGCATTGAATGAGGGCATGTTTAGTTCAAGCTTCCTTTAAACAGGTCTTATTTTGAAAAAAATCTCTGGGTTTTTATTGGACTTGACATACAGTCTACAGAATAGACAATAAATTTTCTGCTACAGGCGATAACACTCTGAACTAGAAAACTGTATTGCTGAACGAACTAGTTTATGAACTAGATTCTTTGAAATAGACGATGATTTGTTTACAGCAGTCGGCAATTATTTATTCATATACCATATAGCGATATAGACATTGGGTTAGACAATGATATATTCTCTGCAAATACAGGACTAAATAGGCAACGCTATAGTCTATATGCAAGACAACAATCTTATTTCTAGAGTAGTCACTGCACAACACACAATATATTCTCTATTCCGTACTATCTATCTCTGGACTATATAAGGATCTAGTCCCTGAATTCAACTAGACAAAGTTCAAAAATTTTTAGATTAACACTGAACTAGAGTTCGTAAAGGACAACGATCTCATTTCTAACTTGAAAACAGCTATGTGGTTTCTGATCAAGACTGAACTACAGTTCAGTCAATGAACTTAATTATATTCTTTTCTCTGGACTTAACTGTATCAGTGTACAGAAATTAGTAGTCCAGTAGTTCAGTCTCCCCGACTTATAGACCAGTTTCTAGACTAAACTTTAATTCAGTCTTTGAACTAAATTATTTTTCTGTCTCTGGACTATAATATTGTCCTGTCTCTAAGCTAAAATATGGTCAAGCCTTTGAATTAAACTTTAATCCAGTCTCTGTCTTGCATCTTGATAAAATTATGTTCTAGTCTCTAGTCCATTATATTTCTTAAACTATTTACTCAAAAAGTCTAATTGTAACTAATCAAAAATCTTTTAAAATTTTCTACTTCAGTGACGATTTATATTTTTTTATAGTTCTAAACTCTTTTACTCGAGTTGAGTCAATTTAGCTATATCCGTATGCACTCTTCATCATTGAATTAAGGTTTTAAGCTTATAATACTTTTAAATGTGGGACAATTTCATATTTATGTTTCTTACTTTCTTGAACATATATTACGTACTTGACAAATCTGAAGCTCCTTCTCGGAAAAATTATTGAAGCTTACAAGACTTTTAAATTTGAACTAATTTTATTGAAATTCTATACAATTATTTGGGAAATTGTCATCATAAGGTTTGGCCTATATTCTGATAGGACTAGCGAATAAAATATTTTCAATTATACACACGTAAGAAATTATATTACCTTAGAAAAAATATGGAACGACCATCATATAATTCGGTTATTTAATTTCGTCTAAAGAGTTTGATATATTATTATGATGCAAAAAGATTTTTACGTATTGAAATGCTCTACTCAGGAGGTTATTTGGAAGCTATGGAAATTATAGACCGACCCTAGATTATTTAAACCAACATATAATTGATATTTGGAAGATGGGGCTGTGATAAGTAATCGACCGATCCTCATAAAATATTTTCTTTTGCATCACATCATAATCTGAGATAATTAAGCTATTAAGCTATAATCTGACTGTTATTAGCATAACAATAATTGGAATTAGGGAGGTGCATCCCTCTACAATCGACTCATTTAATATTGCCCAAATTGATAATTTACTCGGGAAATCTCACGATATAGGGCACTTGAATTGTGCATAGGTAACACATTTTTGTAGATTCAGGAATGTTGGATAAGATACGGGGGAGTAGAATCCCCTTACGAAATTATGGGAAAAAAAAGTAGGATGTTGGAAATTCTCCTTTACAGAGAAGATATTGGCATTTCTTTAGCTTATAAATCATTCTCTTCTGAACTTTTCTTGATGAACATTATTAATGTTATTTAATTTCATTTGGATAAAATAGGTTTTTTAGTGGACTCATGCTTTAAGTCATAATTAATTTTTTAACAATAAATTCTATATCACAAATATTCTTAAATTTTATTTAACAAATATTCACCATATTTCTTTTATGGTAACTAACACCATTATTAAATTGCTTCATAAATATTACAACTCATTGACCATAAACATGATTACATATTTAGTAAACATAATTTTTATTTTAAACAAGCTGCCACAGTTTAATGCTTAACAAAACTCCTCTATAGTTTAATATTTATTCATATATATTTAAGGAAAAAAAGGCTGGTGTATGGCTTCATTTTTTCCTTCTCTTATTTGTTGCCTGTTTTTCGTTTGAGTTAATAGCGAACAATAAACAAATTGTAACCATCAATTACGCAGCAAATTAAAATCAAATAATTTAGCGTGAAAATCATATAGAAAAACTAGTTAAAACCCATTTAGAGCTATAAAAAATTGCATGCAAATTATAGGGATTGTGTTACTTCTTTTTTGTTTTTTTCTCTCTACGTGCACCAGTTGAAGAATATAAAAATTGAATGGATTTTTACAAAATGTGTAGTAAACATTGGAGAAATAAGCGACTAAAAAGTACAGTATTATAAAGTAAGATTTAGTCAAAATTAATGCTACTAATATTATAAATATATTACATATATATTTATTTATAATGATGAAGTTTTTATGATTAAAATTTGCAATATGGTGCAAACAAACTTGTCCATAAATTAGAGAATTTAAAAAACTCCTAATTTTCCATGCAGTAAAACGCGATATCTTCATCCATTTAAATCATTTTTAAACATTTCACCTTTTATGCTAAAGTGCGCTGACATTATAAGGACCGGTCGGCATATATCTATGTATGTATAAGCTAATTTGAAGATGATTCTAAGGAGTGAGATTGAAAAATCTTAAATATATTTCTATAAATTAGCTAAATTACTGGACCGATTTTGCTGAAATTTTCACATTAAGGTGATTATCAAATTTGGTCCTAGGCATTTTCTTGAAAATTTTTTACTGGACTGTAACTGGTCTCAATCACATTATCAAGGATCTTACTATATAAAAAAATGACGTATAGTACTAAAAGGAGGGTAGCAGCCATTCAAAGGAAATATCGATTGTTGAATATCTAAAGAAGTGTAACAGCGAGCGTTATCAAATTTGGTACCAAGCACTTCCTCACAGATCTGTTTTACTGGCCAAAAGGCAGGATTGATAGGAACTGTTTAGTGGACAATATATAGGACGGATAAGATAAAAGGATACGTAGCCCCATGCAATTATAGAATATTAAAAGCACTACTATTGTGAGCATTTTCACATTCGGTACCAATTACTTTCTCAAGGAACTGTTTTACTGTACAAAATGTAGGACAGATTGGGTCGGGTGGGATACAAAGAAAATATTAATTTTCGGATATCTAAAGAACATTTGAAGTAAGAGTATAAAAATTTCATATCAATTACTTCCCTAAGAAACAGTTTTACTGGACAAACTATAGAACAAATAGACTCATGGGCAGAGGTAGCTCCTATAAAAATCTAATATTTATTGTCGATTATCTGAAGGGAGAGTGCATATCAATCTTTTTCTCAAGGAAAAAGTTTTACTGGATAAAATTTTGGATGGTTAGCAACAAAGGAATGTAAATATTAACTATTATGTGAGGAATTATTACAGCTTAAGTGAGAAAATAGATGGTAGATGTGGTCAAAAAAAGAAGAGAATACCTGTGATATTATTTCATCCAGAATTTCCAAATTTTGTCACTTTCCAACAGTTTGAAAAATGTTAAACAAACAGAGTCAGAGGCTTTGGCAAAATTCCTGTTGCATAAAATTTTTATACACGTCTTGATTTGTGAAATTTCTTTCGAGATCTAGGACTCAGGAGAATTTTTGGGAATTTATATAGACACCTTTTTTGTGCTTTAGAATTGTCTATAAACAACAACCCAATATGTCTTCATTGGATTTTTTTGTCGCAAATTCACATTGATTGGCATACGAAGAACTGTTTGGAAAATTTTCAGTACTTTTGGATACTAATATTTTCTTTAATATTCTCTCGAGTTGCGAAACATTTGGACTATTACTTCTACCTGAATTAGTTCTTCTATTAATGTCATAGTTCTATCCGTACTGTTTAATAATGTTGGAAATAGTATTTTCGGCTGGTTAGACTGTGGAATTATGACCAGTCAGGTCAGTAAGGTTACCATTTTCCATGGATTACTATGTGCGAGATTAGAAAGCAAAAGTTTCTGAAATTTAGCCAAATAGTCGTTGTATATTTACATTTCGTTTGTTCAATCAAATATGCCCTCATGAATTTATTTCAATGTTATGAAAAAAACTTTAAGTAATTTTTACCACTAAAACTACAATAACAAATTTAAAATTGTTGCAGGCAGTAAGAGAAAAAAGACTAAAATTATATGAAAAATAACTAAATCTCTTAAATTGAAATATTTCCAATGAAGCCCTTCCCACCAGTAGTTTAAGATATTAAATTTATTTAGTGTATTTTACCTTCATCGAAAGAAGAAAGATTTTCAAATAAAGTCATTTTTTATGGAAGTCAATATAATTATAAGTAATGAAAGTGCATGAGTTTGGAATTTTTAAATTGTGGGTAATTCAAGCAATTTATTTTATTGATTTTATTTAATGCAGATTTTGACATAAATTTCTTTTATATAAATAAATTAAAAAAAAAGGTTTCTTTAATATATTTATGATAAATTTCAGAAATGTTTGTAGTTCACACTTGAGATCGTTCAATGAACTTGACTAGAGATCTATAGGCAAGTTTAGATATAAGTCTAGAGTTTTTAGGGTGTTTATAGGCATGATTGTACTTCTTTCTAGAGGCTAAAGTAGAGATCTGGGCAAAGGCTAAGCTACAGATAGACCTGTTCTTGTGTTTAAACAGAGATGTACAGAGATATATTTACGGGGATAGAAATAGATTCAAGATCTATATAGAGGCTAGAGTGGAAATGTTTATGTACTAGAATGGACAAGAATCCTTCCATAATGAACCACTATTATCGATATTTCATTTATCTTTTGCTTCTTATCAATGTATATATACGGCTGGACCTGTTTTCTTCAAATTTTCACAGTGTCTTCCTGGAATGAAATACAGGCTAAGATCATGGAAGAAAGGTACCTCCCATACAAAGCAAATATAAATTATTGAATTTCAAAAGAACTATATCCACATCAACTTTTTGTGGCAATCGTCACAAAGAAATGTATGGGGCAGATAGGACCAGTGGAAGACGTAGCGTCCATACAAAGTAAATTTTTCTTATCGCATATCTAAGAAGTATTACAGCGAGAGTTTTAAATTTCAGTCCAAATCACTTTCTCAAGAAATGGTTTGACTGGGAAAAATGTAGAACACACAGGATCGAGGAGAAAGGTTGTCCGTTACAAGGCATATCGAAAAACAGGAGTATTGAACTGGAACAGTTTTACTGGTAAAAAAGTAAGACAGATAGGATCAGCGAAAGTGATATTTCTCATACAAATAATTGTCAAATATCTAAGGAAATATTACCACGAAAGCTTTAACACTTAGTCCCAATTAATTACCAATGAACAATTTTACAGGAAAATTTCTAACGGACATTTTCAGGAGGGGAAATATAAATAATGGACTATTTAAAAAAAGCAAAGCGATATCTGAGACAACCTCCTTATGATGAAAAATTTACCAACGATTAGGGCTAAACGCTTTACACGCTTATGTGGCCTTTAGTGAGAAACGGTACACACAAAAATTATTTCTGATATGGCAATGGGGGAAGGTGTTCCCCTTCAATACGAAACAGTTAAAATCGCATATCTCTGAAGCTATTACCAGAAATTTTATAATATTTGGCGCTTGGAAAAAGCGACAATGGCAAAATATTATAAATAACTTAATTTTGGGTTATTAAGTTGTAAGTATGCAATGTTCGGCTATGTCAAACTTACTTACATGTTTTGTTGGTTCCTGTACTTTTAATAGAAACATTTTTATAAAAATCCTGAGTTTTTTTCACACCAGAATAGAGGAATAGAGGATCTTTCCAACCAACTGGAGAGCATTTGGATAGATTTTGCTAGTAACACTTAAAATTTGATAGAAATTGTTTGCTCATCCATCCCATAGGTTAAACAGTGTTCCTTCAGACGTTCAATGGTTTCATAATTTCCTATTAATATCAATTCACGTAAACCAAACGAACCTTTCTCTGATCTCATAAATAAGTTAAACTCCATCAAATTGCATGCATCCACATTAATATCAAAAAATTGTTGCACCCACATCGAAGAAAATAAAAAAGAAATTTTTACCAAACAAATGACAAAAAAAGCCAACACAGACATTTCTGCACATTAAATACACTTGATTACACCCACAATTGACATGAAAACGCATGACAATAAAATGAAAATATTAAAAATATTTACTTTTGCAAAAACGCACGTTCCCTAAATGAATTAATTTCTGCAACACGCATCCTCGCCATCAGCAGAATTGTGAAGATGCTATAGATGTGGATACGATGATAACATTTTAAACACGAGCCTTGAATTATAAGAAACGGGTAAAATGAAAATTCAAGTTATGTGTCTAAAAATGTTTAATGACTCCCTTTGTTGGTTAATCTTTTTGTTGGTATAAACAACAACTACTGTCATGTTTGACAAAGTATTGTTATGAACTACTGTGGCACAGAAAAACTCAATACTTGGAGAAAATATATCATTAAACGTTGCAAAAGAAATATATGTGTGTTATTGTTTACAAAAAGTGTATGATAATTTTAATCTCAAGCTTTCGCATTATTTCTCTCAGTGTAGTTAAAAATAATTTCATATATTCTTACGTATCCTTGTGTTTCTTCAGCATTTTTAAATTAAGTATTTTTATGTTTTTAATTCATGATTTTCTTCAAAGTTTTTCTTTACCCCAAATTGAATCTTGTCCGATGGTGGTTTAGTACCTGTTACTTTTAATTTTCTGGGTGTGTTCATATAAAATTTTAACCAAGAACAGATTAAAATTCATTGAATTCATCTGTATAAATATAAAAATTATATTAGAGTTTTCAGTTCTTCTTGATGATTGTATAGACGTTCGTTGCACTTACGCCCACAGTATTTGACACTGTTGTAGATTTGAAGAAGAATTCAACGCCTGTTTGGAGTTGTTTTTTAATAAAATAATTTTAATTTTTATAGGTATAATTGTTTAAGTAATAAATTGGTAACAAATTTCGAAATCATAAATTGCGAATCTTAAAGAAATTAAATTAGACACTATAATTCAGACTATAGATAAGTCTATAGTGTCAGTTATTAAGTTTAATGTCAATATAAAATTATATATTGTTAATACGACTTAAATGAGTGACCAGAAAAAATGCGTACGAAAATTATTAAATATTTTTTACAAAGTCCAACTTGGTCCTACAGAAAGTTGGCCAAGCATGCAAAGACCTGCCGTCAAACTGATTCCAATATTATTAAACAGTGCCGGAACAATTTGTCCTGGTTCAGATAGAACAAATTCATCATATGATGTTTTTGAAACCAAAATATGAAACATTTTTAAAAGAGCACCCAACACATCTGGTAAGAAACTAGCCAGGTTGGTCCAGTGCTCGTCTGGCAGGAACACTACTGAAAGCTATGAAGTCAAAAACAGAGCAGAGAAATTGAAGTCAAGTTTTCTAAAAAAGTATTCCTGATGCATAATAAATGACGAAACGAATGTTCTCGCATATTAAAATTATGTTATTTATGCTCGAAGGAATGTTAAAGGAAGGTGCTCAAGAAGAACTCAATTTTGTTCTTAAAAAAAGTTTGCCAAGCATTCAAAGATCTGCCGTCAAACTGTTTCCAATATTATTAAACAGTTTCGGGGAAACTTTGTTCAGTACTAAGAAATGGTCCACGTGATATTTCTGAAGCTAAAAAATTGAAGTCTGTTTCAAAAGTATTCCCAAAACTTCCGGTAGTAAAGCAGCCTATAAACCTGCTCAAACAAGATAGGGAGAGGTTTATAGACGTACGAGACGCAAAAATTTCTGCATAAAAGTTAGAGGTCAAAACCAGAACATAGAAATTGATGTCAAGTTCTCTAAAAAAATTCTTTACGTATAATGAATAGAGAAACGTATATTCTGGCATATTTTTTGCAATTTCCTGTTATGTCAAACATGCTGAAAAAAGTTAAGGATTCAAAAGCAGTAAAAATTTCCCAAAAATTTCTTCTTGCTTACAATGAGCAATATGCAGTTGCGGCAAAAGAAGACACAACGAGCTTTATAAATACGAAATTTACATTAAAGAAAGTTTACAAAAACGGCTGATTCCATTCATAAGACTTCACTATGTGTCCACTTATTTTTGCTATGACTTGGAATCCTGTTACTATGGTAAACAAGCTCATGAGTGGTACAAAAATAATAATGTGGTATTTGTATCAAGACAGGCAAATCCTTCAAACTGGCTGGAGCCAAGGCCTGTAGAAGGACATTGAGCATAAAAGCGGCATTTAAAATTGAAGTAGAGTTTTAACGGAGATGGAATACTTGTTCCGGCAAAGTGACTTAAAGCACTATAAAAACGTCAATGGAAGGTTTTCCGAAAAAGTCAATTAAATAAAAAAATAAAAGTGTAAATTATAAAGGTTGATCGGATAGGGATTAATTAATAGGCATTTGTCTGTAGGTTATTCTGAAAGTTAGGTCTTTTTTCTAGTCTTTTATCGGAAAAATATTTCTACTGTTCTTCTAAGAGTAATACGTCATAAACATCCGATATGTGTCTCCCCAAAAATTTATGTTAACCATTTTGCACATTCTTTTAAGTTATTTTTTTTTGAGTCATTTAATAGCACTTTGAAGGTTATTACTTGCTTGCACTTTGTGCACGTTTGTAATAATCGTCTTGTTAAAAAATCCGAATTTTATGGGAGATAAGTCCATCAATGTTCCGTTTGCGTAATATTCGGTTAAACATAACAACTGTAAATTTTAAAATCTGCATCTTTGAAGATAATTTAGCCATTTTGGTACATCCATAAACCTGGCAAAAAACCGCCTAATACACTTATTTCCAAATTTGAAACACTAAGTTATCAAATCCAATCTATAATAGTGTTTGCATTCTATAGGTTAAAGTACGGATTTGTCTTTTCGTTATTAAGAATTTAGTGTATTTTTGATTCTGCTATTACTTTCCTTTAATTGAGAGAATTATATATTGACTTTTACATAAAAAAGTGCCAGAATTGTTTACTTTTAAGCCCAACAAAACTGGAGAAATTGAATTTCATTTACCAAAAAAAGAAATTTTACACCCATATTTTATTCAAGGGACATGAATTGTGCATAATTTCCAACATATAATTATTAAATTTTAAACAAAATTTAAGGAATTTTGGTAATTTTTCATTGTATTTGTGCGTAAAATTTATAATAATTAATATACATTCAAAGGAGTTTTAATTTATTTTGGACAAAAGATAATTGAGTGATTCTTTATTCATGAACTTAAGCTTAAAACATATATTTTATACATTGATATAAGATATTTTTATTTCAACTCTTTTTTTCTTTGTTGGGAGGACTACACAGGGCGTTTTTGTGTTGACGTTTAAGTAAATATTGCATGTTTCAAAAAAAAAAAATGTTGGATTGTGTGTGGAGGCTGATCTTTTTGCAGAGTTTAAGAAGAGTAAAATGGTTAAGGATTTTAGCAACATTGAACTATATTTCCTTTTGAGTGCATTTTATTAAATGAATTAATGCATTCTTTTACATATTTACATAATTTGCACTTCATATTACACTTTACAGTTAATTTTTGATAACATTTCGATTTAATCCTACATGGAGGTTAAAAAAATCTGTTATATAGAACATGTCTACTATTTAAGAGAAGAGAAAGCAAAACTTTATTCAATCACTTGTGGACATCTTACGGAGTGACCTATATTTTGTATATATTTAAAGGATAACGGTAAAATTATTATAATGAATTTATTAATTTTTAAAATAAAGAAATATAAAATGTATTAAATATAAAATATGTGATCAATAATTATGGGTATTGAGAAAATTAATTAATTTATTAATATAAATATTATTATTTCATATAGAACACTGTGCTATGGGCTGAATCGATTTTTTTTGGAAATAAATATGTAACTTTTTAACGGCTGGATGGAATTGCATGAAAATTAACGTAATGATAACAGAGGAAAATGTGGCATTATAACTTTGACTCCGTGAGAATTATAGAATCGCATAGTTGGGACATTCAATACTTTTTAACGAATGCCAAATTTTTGTCTTTAAAATTTTCGAGTTATTTGTAGTTGAATATTAAATTTTCGAAATTTGTGCAAGAATTTCAGTCAGTTTTATGTCCCATATAATTAAAATCAGAATATTTTATCAAATAGAAAAATATTGAAATAAGCATCTCTACTAAGTACAAAAGTAATAATTTTTAAATTAAAAAGAAAATAAGGATTTATATTTTTCCTGAAAGTCATTAATACAAAGAATGTGGCTTAAATTGTATATCGGAAACCCCTGTAAGGCTAAGTTCAGACCCTCATGAATTTGATAAATATTTTGAATTTTTATTCTGTATCGTAAAATCCTATATTTGGGATTTTTTTGCGAATTTAAGAAAATCCTTTTGATAAATTATTCCCTTATTTCCATATTTTAATAAAAATCACAAAATGTATATTTTCTTCAGAATTTATATAAATTTTGATACACACTAAAATCTTTGTGCTATATGTGTCGCAATAACACATTTATAAACCCAAAGAAACAAGATTCTGCTGGTGTCATATTTGATCTAGCTCCCATATAAGACTCCTTCCCGGCATTTGGTTTATAATTTATAAAACTGTTAAATAAAAGCCAACTGTCTTTAATATATGATATAAATTTTCTCCAATCTTAAAATAGCTCCCACATAACGCCCCTTTCTGAAAAACGAATAAAACATTTAAATAAAGAGCAACTGGAATTAAGCACGATGAATATCATAACTACCCTTAATGTATATTATTATAAAGATAAATATTTTGCTGTGGCTCCCATATTGAAATTCGGCATAATTATTTTGCAACTGTCTTGAATATATACTTATAATTTGACCAATATCGTTACATATTTAAATATAGCTCCAGGGAAAGGGAAGTTAGTTTTGAAATTATAAAAGTCTTATATAAACCAATTTAATTTGAAATCGTTTATCGATTATTTTCTAACTCCCTTGAATATAAGGTACTTTCGTGTCAAATATCTTGAAACAAATCTATTGCAATACGATACAATTATTATTCTAACTATATGTTACTAATTTAAGGCTTCTTCCCAGAAAGGGGTTTTAAATTTATCCAATTTTTAAACTGTTTGTGATAATTATTGGGACCTACTTGCTTATGCAACCATTTTAATCCCAATTCTAGATTAATGTTTTAGGCTTAAAAAGGTCTTAATTGTGAACCAGGTCCATGCGTATTTAATTTCCTGAACATTTTATATTGGGAAATTCTTCCTTTAATATTTATATTTTAAGCAAAATCGGCCATTAAAATATAGCATATATATAAATATATGCTATATTTAAGATATGTTACCATATTTCATTATAGTTCTTATGCTTTTTCCGTAATTGGCGTTTAAGCTGGATTTTTGATGCCATTCTTTCAATCCATGCAAATTTTTTATAAAATTAGTGGTGGAGGGTATCTAAGATTCGGCACATTCTTACTTGTTTTTATTTCTAAAAAACGGAAACAATTTGAAATTATTGTTTCAAATAATTTCTGTAAAAAAGCAGACATATTTCTGGAAAGTATAAAAATACATTCAAGTCAATACTTTTCGAATATTCGTAAATACATGAACTGCGCTGAAGGTAAGTAATTAACCTGAACGTGCATCTAACTGAGATACTTTATTATTTAGGAGATTTAAGGTTTCCAGCAGGTTGGGTGATAATTTGGGACCTTCAATTTGAATTATTCATCAAAATTTATTCAACAAAAATTATAAACTTCCAAAAAATATGCTTACATGTATAGATAGTTGTTGGTGTAAAAGTTCGACTGCTTCCGATAGTACTTTCTTGGAGAAAAACTATCGGTTGATATAGCTGTCGGTGGGTTGAC
Organism: Cochliomyia hominivorax; assembly: GCA_004302925.2. Taxonomy (NCBI): domain Eukaryota; kingdom Metazoa; phylum Arthropoda; class Insecta; order Diptera; family Calliphoridae; genus Cochliomyia; species Cochliomyia hominivorax. The sequence goes on from PYHX02000158.1 coordinate 49,802,813, forward strand.
AATATTTGGCTGAGTGTGAATCGGGTCGTTCCGGAATTTAAATCCAATTGTCGTGGGAAGGACATGTGTAGGTTATCTGTTATGATTTCCGGGATATTATCTTTTCTAAATCATTTTTAATTTCTTTAAGTTTGCGAGCTTAGTATGATCCCTAAAATACTTTCACAGACAATTTTGTTTGAACGTTAACATTTTACAATTTTTTTCTAAAGAAATATTCACTGCAATATGTGCTAAGTAAATCTGGGTGAGTTTTGAGCAAAGATCTGCTATCGAACTCAATTTGGAGATAAAAATAACTAAAAATCATATAGTCGGTCTAGGTCTATGTAATATCCTACAGCACATTTTAGATTGTTAATGAGAGCAACGAAAATTTTATAAACGATCCTCGTTTTATTTGCATTTCTATTTATGCTAAAGTGTACAGCATTTACAACATTTATGTGGAAATAATCCTTTTTAAAGTTTTTATGCACTTCACCACTATAAGTGGTTGGGGTATAACGCATTTATGCTTAAATTTTTACAAATATTTCTCCTGGAATAAGCTCATAAAAGTCCTGAATATAAAGCGTTTTTAATGAATTTTAACGTAATTTGGCATAGATAAGTTAAATAGTATTATAATATGATATGCTAAATTATATGAGGATCGATTCATTTTTTCTCATAGGACTCATACAAGCCCCCTTAAGAATATTAATAACCAGCAATGTGGTGTAGGATATTAAAGTGTCGAGCTTGCCAACCTCGACCTTCGAAGAAAAATAAGTAAAAGCTATAACTTATTTTTTGAGGTTATATAGGAGCTAGAAGAAATCATATAAAACTTTTCACAGGTCCAATGTACCAAGTTTTACATGATGAAAATATTAGTTAAAGCGTTAAAATGAATTTAAATAAGAATTGGAACAATCTAAAAAACTCTCAACAAATCATATATATTTTAATCATATTTTTATTATTTCATATTATTGACTGGATTAAAGTAAATATATAAATAAATTTATAGCAGCAAAAAATCAGAAGAACCAAAACACTATAAAAATAAGAAAAAAGTTGAAATATTTTCTCCCAATTTTGGTAGCATGATTTGTCACGAAATTCAAGCAACTAACAGAAAAAAATCGTATTAAAAAGCCGAAAAAAAGAACGAAAAAAAGGAAACAACGCGAAAAGAGACAAACAAATTGGTCTATAGTTAAAAATTGACAAGAATTTCGTGACTTTGTCACCTTTGTTTTTTTTTTAACTTTTCTAAACTTTTTTCAGTCAATTTTTTTTGCTTTCTTTAAGTTTGCTGATGGTAACTAAGGTATCAAAAGGTGGAGGTGGTATAGTGTTACAAACAATTCTTTCCTTAGCTTCGATGTATTTCTACTTATTTTTCTTAAAAGAGTCTGTTGAATTTCTTCAAAAGAAAAATAAATAGTTTGAACAGTTTTTCGTCTTTAAGTCTGACGGGAACGCGTGCTTTTTGCTAAACAGCAGAAAAGAAGACTATTGTATCATAACAAAATACCAAAATACGAGCAAAAAAAAACAAAAAAAGGGAAAAAGAGTTAAATTCGAAACCAAAAATTTAAAGCGCTACGTTTGATTCGATTTCAAGTTTAAATTTGAATGAACAGTCAGTTGTATTGAAATAAAATAAAGCAAAAGAAATGGTTTAACAAATTGTAAATGAAATGAATTTATTTAACGTTAATGTAGGCAAACAATATTTGAAAAAGAAATCACTTTATCATCTCAATAGACAAAACAGCATGATTTTTTTTTCTTCTACTTGTTTTTTTTTTTTTTTGATTCCTCTATAAAAATGCTTAAGCTTTCAATATAACCTCAGAAAAGGACTTCTTATATATACATACGACTGGTGGCATTGTAAAAGCTAAATAGGGTAACTGTAGATATTTTAAAGGAGAAGCCACACAATTGTGGTAGGGATATAGATAAGTTTATTATTGTTAACTGGAATCAGGTGAGAATTGAAATCAGGTGAAGTAATTTGTATTACAAGTTTCTGGATGCAATAAATTTTAGCAGGAATTACAATATCTATCAAAGGTTAATACAAGATACCTCATTCAAAAATTTTTGGAAATTCCAAGACATTAAATGGAACTAATAATAGACTCTTATTAAAAAATATAAGGTCTCAATAAAAGAATGAATCGAGGTTCAATTATAAAACATACATTTTCAATATTAACAATTAGAAACTTAACGTCTAAATTAAACATATTTCATTCTTTCCCTTAATATGTTTTTCCTTCCATCTTAATTCATCACGTTGATTCCTCTATATGCTAATTATAGTGACGTTATAGACGTCCAGGAGTTGTAGATTCTTTTCAGGGATAAACGTAAGTTCATGCAATTACAACGGTTCATTAATACTTACAAAATCATTATTCATAATACTAAACGATCTCCTATTTACAGTGGGGAAAGAATTATTTTTTTCTGGAAATATATCTGAAATTTTGTGAGTTTAACATAATGATAGCAGAAGAGTGTGGCTTCATAATGTTAGTAGTTTAGATCCCTATTGAGGCTCTATGAGCGGAGTTATATGGACGCTAAATGGCCCGGACATTTATAAGCGTGGAGGGGAATGCCAACGACAGTCTTGCAATAACGCGGAAGCATTTTTGATGCAGTTTCAGTTGGATCTAAAGCAGCCTATTCTTACAATAAAATAGGTATGATACTTCTGAAAGGGCTTATTTGTTATCACTAATTCTCAGAATTAAGTAACTCTACAGAGATTTTGTAAACTCTTGGAAATTCATTTCCTGTATTTTTTAATCGATATGCCCTCTTCATGGGACTGATGTAAGCAATACCAGTGGAATGTGGCTTATGAGACCGATTTTTTTATCCCGACGATCACTTGATTGTAACACCCTGTCCAACTTATTATATCGTATTTTCAACTACAGCTTTATACTTCGCTTTCAATATGATATTTATATGAGCTTAAGCACTTCACCTTGGTTCGATTGTTTGTTAGGTACTTTTCGAGAACCACAATTCCTACACTCTTTGTCAATGCTACAATGCAGAATTTTCAACTTTCCAACATATTCTAGCGCATAAGGAGACAACTTCTACCTCCTTTTGAAAGGTTCAAGGTGAGGAGTGTTCTTTTCCTAATGCCTAAAAATGGGTATAGTCATATACGTACACAAATTTTAGATGGGCAATACCACCGGCCGATTTTTTCAATTACCTGCCGCGAAGACTTTTGAGACTCTCCCCTCTCTCAGCTGATCTTCCAGTTAACATCAGTTAGTTACCAGCAAGGATTCTGAAAAATGCACACTATAGTGATAGAATTAATAGTCCACTCAATTCGCACATCATTAATCGGTCTAGTATTTTGGTCTTATTCCTCACAGCAAATAACTTGAGACCTTCATCGCCAAAATCGACACTCTTCACCTCAAAGGGATTATCAGTAAATACAGGTATAATCGAATATTTTGCTTTATACATTGTTACTATAGTACAATATTTTCTATATAATTTTTAATAAAAACATCCGTAAAGCGTATAAAAGTATGTGTCTTAAGTCTTTCGTTTTGATTTCTTAAAAATGTTTCAGTTAAGATCCGTTCGTTTTGGCAGTTAATTTGCACTTCTCAAAGTGCAAAAATTGTATTTTTGCTATATTTCTTAATTTATTTTTACCAAAAACCCTAAAGAAAAAAGTAAATATATTTTATATTTGTTTGTATGGTACCTGTAACCTTTTTGATCTTAAAATAACAAACTAAAATTCTTGTTGTTTATTTTATTTCAATGTAACTTCCAGCCGCCAGTCATACCCGCCGCTGGTCATTGGCAACATTTTGTCGTTTTTATTCCATTATATGTGTGCAACTTGCCAAGTTGTTCGGTTTAATCTACCAACAAAAAACTGAAACGAAATGTAGAAAAGAGACAGATGAAAAAACCGTTAAAATGTTGTTTAACTTGTGTCAACCATTAGTCTTAACTGTCAAATCATTCATTGACATGGCGTGCATCAACTTGAAATAAAAGTTTTTTCTTAGTTTTTTTTTTTTACAAAAAATACCAAAAAATCTCGTATAAAACAGACTTTGATTGGTTTTAATTGAATTTATTTGACTACAAAATTGATTGTAGACATTTTAAGTTGGAAAAGGTTTTTTAAATGATTTTTTCCAGTTAATTAAATTGAATAAATTAAAGTCATGTGTTTGCTGGTGATAAATTTTATATTTTTCTTTTATTTTTACATACGTTTATATGTGATTTATTTTGGTTTGTTTTAATTTTTGGTGATTTTTAGATGAATTTGATGCATATTGAATTGATTTAATGTTCACAGTGTTTAACATGCGACCCAACATTATTTAATGCCATTCACTTTGTTAGCGATTTTTTTTAAGGGAAATAATTTTTTTCAATTAAGGGAGAAATTTTGAATAAATTAAAATTTTAATAAAAAAATTTCAATTTAAATTTTTTAAAACATGATTTTCGTCTGTCTGTTCCATTTAGCTGAACCCGTCCGACTGTCCATCCATCTGTTCGGTAGGTTTGTTGTCCATGTTAAATTTATGACTTCATAGACGATGTTAATGATCGAGTTATTGGCCATATAACGAATCTGTATCGTTTAAATATTATATTATTTGTTTGAGACCGCACCGCTGTTCGGAATTACAGATTCGAAGATTCAAAAAAGTTCCTTTTATATCTTTCACCACCACAAGTGTTGACTAGGCTATATTAACTTTGTTATTCCATTTGTAATGTCAAGAATGAATCCATAAATATATATCATTGCATCAAATCAGCTTTGTCCGTCTGTCTGTTTTTGGCGCGCTCACATACACAATAATAGACAGAACTCAATGCAATTTGATTTCAGAAGATTCCTTTTTAAAACTGGTAAATTCGGTTTAGTAGAAAAATATTATAGACCGATATCTGTGATAATCTAAAATGTTTGAATATGAATTATGACTATAAGGCGTGTTCAATTTTCATGAAATTCATGCCTTCAATGGAAAATGATGCGTGGATAGGGTATCGGGGAGTGATCGACATAGGATTCTTATTTGTTTTTTAACCATTAATAACTTAATATTTAAAAACACTTAAAAACGTTATGGTCGGCCAAATCTGGCTATCTAATACCCTACATCACATTGTTGGTAAAAAACGGTAGTTACGAAAAATTAATGAATAATATGATTTTCTAATTTATTCTTAAGTTAATGCGTTTCAAGATGATTTATTTCCCGTATAGAATAATTTTGAAACGGTCCTCGTATAATTTTGCACAGATATTTTGTATATATTTGACTTGACCAAATATTATATGTGAGATTTATGTCCTCAAAGTGATATTTTTTTGAGGGGGCTTGCATGGAACCTGTGAGAAGCATTGAACCGAACCTTGCATAATATGGCATATCATTTTAGAATACAATAAGACTTTTTTTGCTAAATTTTGTTAACACCGCTTTATATTAAGGACTTTCATGAGAGGTACATGAAATATTGGACCGAACATGGCCAATTTCAATCCAAAATAATAATATGCACCAAATTTAATCAAAATATCTAAAAAAATTGTGACATTTAGAGTGTTCACAACATTTACATGGACAGCCAGACAGATGGACGGACATTATTTAATCGACTTAGAAAGTGATTCTGTATCGTATCACTACAGACCTGCGGTGATGTATGATGATTTTTAAAGGGTATTTTAATGTTGTAGTTCTTAACGATTTTAACAATATATTGCAAAGAAATACATATTTCAATATTTTTGATATTTCAATATTTCATTAAAATATCTTTGTAGATGCGGCCTGCATTTTGTTCACAAGGTTTACATGAACAGCCAACCAGCCAGACGGATGGACAGATATCGTTAAATCGAGTGATTCTGAGTCGAACAGTATACTTAAAAGTGGTGGTAGCCAAATTTTTTCTGACCATTACAATTTTTGCACAAACGCACAATAACAAAACCACCTATGGTGGAGTAGGGTATACAAATTATAAGACTTTTATTAATTAGCTTGGACCCTATATGATGTACTTTTGATATATAGCAATATATTTTATATAGGATATAATATATAAGTAACATTTTTTTAATCAAACCACAAATAATCATTCTAACCCTTGTATGTGCCTCAACCTGTCGATAATCCAAAATTCTTATAATCCTGTAAACTTTTGAAAATGAATTTTACATTCACTTCTTTTGTCTTAGCAACTTAAATACTATTAATAACTTGCAACATTTAGTGGCAACCAACATATCAACAAGACATTAATTGTGCAATATTAAGTAATTATTCAATGTTAACAGAGAGGAAAAATGTATACCAAAAAAAAAGGAAAAACAACCATAAACTACAGACTACTAATAAAACATTCACTATTCTTGGCATATATATTATTTTTGCAGTTGCTTTTACAACCTTTACGAAAAAAATGGGCTACCAATTCTAAGCCATTGACTTTATAATAAATATTATGGGCCTTAGGGCTTAAATATACCAAAAAAAACAACATACAAGAAGCATAAGAAGGTGGTGATTTGTAAAAAAAATTGTTTTTAAACTCATAGAGAAAAAAGAAACGAATTTATAGAAAAATACATTCTCATGTAGTTGAATAAAATTACGCCTCTTTTTTATGTGAAACTAGCTAGGAATGGAGGGAAAATATTGAGAAAAACACTTGTATTTTAAACCAACAATTAAAATGAGATTAATTAGCCACGCTTATAAAGTTGGTCGTTGTATTGAAATGTTTGCTAGTTTAGGACTGAATTGTTGTTGTTGTAACTGCTGGTTAGCACTGATGATGATGATGACGATGGTGAATTGTAGAAGATTTAGCTTTTAAGTCAAACAAGGCTACTTTTACAGCTTGTCGCCACAATTGTAAAACAATCGATCTTCATTGGGGGCCTTACAGAGAGAGAGAGAGAAACAGAGCAACAAAAAATGAAATAAACGAATCAAAAATAGTAACAACAAACATGAAAACATGTTTTAATCATACCTGTTGATTTTTAGAAAAATGAAATTTGAAAGAATTTAATTGAGAAAAATAACGAGCAAAAAATTATTAAGTTTAAACAATTTTAAAATTTACTTTTTGATCGATCCTGATGAAATTTTAATGTTATAGAGGGTAAAAATTTTATTCGACTTAAAAAAATCTTTTATTTTATTAAGAACTTCTAAAACTTAGAGAAAGAATTTTTAAAATATCTTCAGTGCATTTAAAAAAATATTAATTTCTAGTCGATAACACCAGCACTCGTTTTGAGTTATAAAAAAAGTTTCAAAAACTTAAATTTTGTGAGAACCTAAATTTCCCAAGTCCTTCCTATTTTTTTATAACGCTTTCGTTTTTTCAAACCACAAAGCTGGAATTTTATAGGAATTATATTATGTTTTTTCCTCTTTTTGAGTATCTAATTCATTTCTCATATGAAACACTGTGCAACTGGATCATTTGCGGAGTGCTTTATTGGAACTACTGAATACTTGTTATTGAAAGGATATTCTTTAAGCTGTTTCGAATTGACTTAGGCAATCACAAGTTCTAAGTGGATCCAGGCGATAAACCGTGGAGTCCAAAATTATTCATCGGGTACTGAAACTTTTCAAAAAACGTCAAATTTTTATTTATGATTTGATTTGAAAATTTTGAATGTATATGATTTTTAAAATTTTTGTATTTGTAGGCCTAATTTGGGTTCAAATAAATTCTAAAATATTGTATAGTTACAAAGATATAGATTTATTTCAAAATTTCCCTTGTGCATTGTGCATAATGTTTGAATATTAAATAGCAGTTTGGGCCTGAGAAAAATATTTTTTAATCCTTTTCGTTACGAACAGAACAAAAGAAAAATGCTTCCAATAAATAAAATCTTCTAATAAGTTTAAATTTATGTTTGGGCGAGTAAATACACATCAAATAGTGTGAAAAAATATTCTGTATTCATTATCACATATCTCTGGAAGTTTTTATTCAAATTTTGGAAACATTTCCCCTACCTCGAAGGTGGTATACAAGATGTTATATCAATAAGTATATAATGAGCCCACTATGTTGTTGATAGGAGCATATCACTGTCTATCTGCACAAGTTATTTTTGAACACACTATTGCTAGCAATTTTCGAAATATCTTATTGAAATTCCCATCGTATGATTTTGTTATTCTCAGGAATAAGATCGGTTGGACTTAGTGTAGTGCCATTTAATATTAAGATTTGTTCTACAAATTTTTGTTTAACGGCGTGCCGATTTTTGTTCTAATTCAATTAATTGTCTTATAGCTCTTGATGATTTCTTAAAAGACATGTCTAGACGTCTTATTTATCCCTTAAAGCATTAAAGTCTCTTAAAGCATTAATGCTCTCACCACCATTTCGTTTTCGGCAAAGTTATTTATATTATTATGTACTAAATTTCTGCAGATTTCTCAAAGTATACACTTTCGCTTGAAGAAATGTGTTGCGATTCGACATTGGAACACATATTCATATATCTAGTTCTCATATAAAGAGACTCAGTCATGTTTAAAATGCTTGGCATACTATTGAATAGTTCCAGTATATGCTTACATCCATTAAAGGGCATGAAGTTTAGATTTATAAGATTTAGGTTGGTTCAAACGTTGTTAGAAACTAACTTGTTTCGAACCTAACAGTTTCTCAAAAGAAAAATGAATTGAAAATAAAGCTGTCAATTCCGAACGGCTAATCCAATTTTAATGGTGGTAGTAGAAGTCTAGGAAAATTTAAGCGTTGAGCTTGGACTTTGTGGACCTAAAAGGGGACGGTCCGCAGTGTCCCAAAGTTGCTCACCTCAGGTCATAAAAATATTTAAAACGATCCAGATCTCTTATATTTAAAGATTATATGAGTGGATTCCGCTAGTGAAGACCTATAGGCTATCTCTTATAATTTAAGAGATATTTAGCTTAAAAGGTTTAAAATTTTAATTTTTGACCGATCTTGGAGAAGTTTTTATGATACAGCCAGTCCAAATTTTGTCCGATTTTGGTCATTTACTTTAATAAAAGCTACGAATAAAACTTTGTAAAGAAGAAAAATTCAAAATATCTTTATAGAATCAAAAGTTATAAACCTTTAAATTTGAATTTTCAAAAAATGTAAAATTTTCGCCCATTTTTTGCCAAAAACTTAGTTACACTATTTTTAAGTTTGTTAAGTATTGAACTTAAATTTTTCCGAAAGGCCACTTTAGTGGCTTTTGTGCAAAAGAAAAAAAGTTTCGAAAACTAAAATTTTGAAAGAGTCAGAGTACTTATTTTAAGTTATTTTGTATCAATCGCAACATTTTATCTTTGTGGAACAGTATCAATTGATTAAGTGTTATGGCAAATTTTGAAGAGTGCACTCTTTTAAATGACTGCCTACGTGCCATGTGTTTTTATGTTATTTTTGTCTTTTGGGTGGTTTGGCGTGACAAACTAAAACAAACAAACATTTTTTAGCTTTTAATTACACATTTCATACTTGTTAATTTTTCAATTTTCCAACTGTCAGTGAGTGCTTTTTTGCAGTTTTTATAGCTGCTGCTGTTGTTCGACATGGCCTTCTTCTTCCTGTTCTTTTTTTTCTTAACATTTGTAGGTTCGTTTTCTTTTGCAGTGATGGTTTACATTTTAGCCATGATTTAAGACCGCACACATTTAATGCTACTTTTAGTTTATTATTTTTCATTTGCTACAGGTGTATTAAGGAATTTTAGTGCCGCTGTTTATTTAGTAGATATCTTGTATTTTAGACCCCCTTGATACTCTGTGGGATATAAAATTTCAACAACTTTGCAGGTTTCCGTTTTTTTTCCTGCTTTTTTGAAAGCTTTGAAAAACATCGTCTGCAAATAATTCATTTGAGGCGCCACTTGAGGGCAAAATGATATATTTTGTTACATATTTGAAAAGTTAGTGGAATCAATATGTAAAGAATTGAACTTATAATTTGAAGGAAATATTTCGAATTCTTGAAATAAATTTCTTATTTGGGTTATTACTTTAATATTTCCTGACATGTTTGTTTAAATTTTTGTCCCCTTTAACATTTTTATACAAAAATGTAAACTTTAACTTTGATTTTTTTTGAAAATTACAAGTGTAACTAACGGCTTTATTGTTCTGCTCTTTTTTTTTATCAAAAATATAATTTAGTTGCAGTTTTCTGCCGCTAAGTTTACACGCAATAAATAATTATTATTAATGGCAATTGGCCAAGTTCTAAGTTTTTAAAAGTACTCTATTGTTAACGAAATTGTTGTTGATATTTCAAGTCAATAGGTGACGTGTTAGATTCTCTCAGTAATTATTATCCTACAGTATCTAAAGTTATCCCAGCTTTAATTATTATTGCGGGAAGAATTATATATCATAATCACAGTACAATTAAAATATGAGATCAAAAACAATTTGGTCAATTGGCTCGAATCAGAAAAATTTTCTATTTTTCAAAATGGCGTCATAAAAGAACTCCGAAAGAGCACAAAACAACTACCGAAATAAAAATATGAAATATGATAATTAAATTTATGCGAGATTTATGTGTTTTCAAAATTAGTTTTTTTTTCGTGGACGTTATATGGGTGCTATAGAACATTATAGGTCTTAATTTAACCAATGAATATTGGAATGCAAACATATATGTGAAATTTACATATTTGCAAGTGATATTCAAAAGTGTGAGTTGTATCGGAGCTGTATAAGTTATTGAATATTACAAGATTTATTTCCACCGAATTTCTCTATTATTGCTTTATAAATAAGACTTTAATGAGCTTAAGACTCCATTGTAGGCAGAAGATTTGTAAGTAGGCTGGATGAATAATGGACCCATCAACACTTATTTCAACAGGCATCATCCTTAATAAAGATACCTTCATTTGTTCACAGAATAGTTTGGCTAAACAGCCAAGCAGACTGCTGACTTAGCCATCCTATGCTCTAGAGCCATAATCATTACATTATTGCTTTAATCGGTAATTGATCACGCTTTATTAACAGATTGTAGAATAATCTTATAAGATGATCCATTTTCGTTTAATTACCATGTCTACGATGTTGTATGGATATAATAATCCGGTTTTTTCTTCTTTGAGCGTTAATTTATGCAGAACTAGCGGATTAGTAGCGAATGGATTCTTGGTTTCTGTGCTATTAGTTATTAGAATTCGCTTAAATTTTGAGGGTTATTATTTTCAGTTTCGACACCAGTCTGTCTGTCTTTCTGAGATAGAATTTTTTAGTTCCACATTTTTATTATGCTGCTAATGTCTCCTATTTTGGTGATCAGGAGGGTAAATATCGGCCACATTTTTAAAAAACCTGTTGTAAAATTCTTTGATTCTATATAAAGAGTCTGTATATTGCAGTTTCCTTTAGACTAATTAATGATTACAATATTCTGTAGATAGAAATTTAAGTTATTCAGATGGAAATAAAATATTGGTCGTTTTAGCATCCGAATTTATCACACGTTCTTTCGATATGAATGGTAATAAACAAATGCTTTTAAACGAGATAGCGAATCATTCTAAGTTAATGTGTATGGACACAATAGGTGTCTAGTGAACGTTTGTCACTAGGTGGAAGTACCAGCTTCATCCATTCTCTGTATAGAATCCAAACTTGTGTAATGTTAGATATACCAGATATTCTCGTCAGCTTTCCTTTGCATCGTCCAACTAAAAGCGATTAAGTCACGTGAGGCTTCAATGACAGAAGTGCCGTTTGACTATCGACAGTTATCTCGATGCGTATGGAAGTTTTCCTGTCCTCTAGAAACTCACATGCCATGCAGATAGCAAATATTTCATCAGGAAGCATATTTCAATATTTTCCGAGAAGACACCAGCCATACACCACAGCTCTTTAGTGTAGAATTAAGTACTACGGTCCCCGATAAGGTCCATGTTGGAGGGCATCTGAATCTTGAATGTTCTATCAAAGTTATGGTGTAACATAATTCGATGTCATAATGAGTTTATCTGTCAATGTGCCCAATATCCTCGGATATCCATAAGTTGTAGATTTCAAGCAATTTACCTTCTTGAGTCTCACCTTATTATACTTTAAATTTACGATCAGCCTTTTCTAACCTTGCAGGTGTGAGCTGATTCAATCAAGCAGTCATGAAGTTGGAAATGCGATAAATAATTATTTGACAAAGAGGATCGTTGATCACAAAACTTTATTTTACGTAATTTTTAATTTTAACTATTATATATTTTTCCTCGGTTAGAGAATATCACTTCCTTATTTATCTTTACATATTGCAACTCCATCCAATACTGTAGAATACATTGTATAAGTATAAGGTGAAAATTATATTCACGTTGCAAATACTTTATTTCACACCAAAAAAAAAAAAAAAAAAAACATATTTAGCTAACTTTTATTTCATACCTCCTTAAATTTAATGCAATAATGAAAAAAGGTTGTATTTGAAAAAGTAGGAAAAACTTTCAAATTGCATATAAATGAGTTTCAAATTACGAAAGCAAAAAAAAAAAATAAAAAAAGAAAAAGAGATGAAAAAGGAATCGTAGAAAAAATGAGTTTCGACAAAAATATCGTGTTAATTTCTTATAACTGTTAAAATTGAGAGCTTTTTTCTTGGTTGCATGTTCACGCGTGATTATGACTTTGCTACCATTATTATATTTTCTTTCCAAAACAAATCGTGTTTAGTTTTCTATTGCAAAGTTGCAAGGTTTTAAATTTCAATAAAACTGCTTGTTTTCTTGATATAATATTTCTTATTTAATGCTTTTCTTTCCACTTTTCCAGGATTTATAGTTTTTTTTTTGTAATTTTTGTTTTCTATGGCAATTAAACTATAAAATTAAATGAGTGTTTCTTGTGCAAATAAATCTAGATTAGCACAAAATATTAATGACCTTTAACCTTCATACTTGGAATAATATTTAATTTATTTCATTGTAGTTTAATTGATATTATAGCAAGTGTTTTCGAAAGAAATGAATTGAATTTCTGAGAATTTCGATTTGAAAAATGTGCGTAAATTTTAAATAAATTTTTAAATTTAAATAATTGATATTAAATGTAAAAGGTCAACTTTAATGAGAACTAAAATGAATATGTAGTAAAATAGTTCCGGAATAATTAATATGCGTTGTAATTAACAATAAGTAATTGTGTTAATTTTACTATAATGAATATTTTATTAAAATATTGTTAACATAAACTCAACACAAGCACGAAGTAAAATATATCACAGAGTGGATTCAAAACGATTTTTTGAGTTATAATTCTATAACTTTTGAATACGTGGAATATTTAAATGAAACTCATGGTTGCAGTTGGAATATTTCTAAGTTGTTGGAAGAAATACAGAATACCAGATGGTTGTTGTTACAGATTAACTGTTATTGCAGTTTCTCCTTTGGGAAAGAATCTCTCGGTTGTTACAATTGGCGGAAAAGTGATCCAATTGTTATGGGAAGAATCCGTATGGATTCATGAATAAATTCCTTCTAAAGTTGACTATCTGAGGTAATTTTTTTTAAAGAAAAAAATGTATCAATTAAGTTATGCGAAAAATGAAATAAGACAATTCTTACACATCTATTAAAATATTTGTAGCGCCTGGAAAATCGATCATGTTGGTCATGCCTAATTGGATTAAAAGCAAAAGTATATATTTTTGTAGCATTAGTTTTATGAATGAAAGACAATTAATCTCAACAAATTTCAACCGCGAATTCAAAAGAGATCCATGGAGAGCTCATTGACTTAATGATGTTCATATATTTAGCAGGCTTTGACTGTCTGTCTATGTTATGTTGTAACACTCTACAATCTAGTAATAGATCTCATTTTCTCCCGTAAGAAGGTGAATTTTGAGCTCATAAAACTAACAAATATAAGATCTCATATAAACTTAAACATTTCTTTCCATAATGTTTTATGTCTGCATCATGGTGTAGGGTGTCATGTAGTTAATCTTCATCATTTTAACCATTATTAATTTTTAACTTATTTTTAAGAATTTAATATCACGATATTGTCTGAATTTTAAGCCTGTAAATTAAGAAATAAGAATTAATTAGAATATACTAATGATTTCAACATGATATCAACCTAGATATTGGGTTTATTTGGTCTATAAATTTAAGGGTATTCTTGGGCCAATACAAAAAATTAAATCGACCAACTTATAAAGTAAGAATACCATACCTGTGCCGAATCTTAAATACCTTTTAAAACGAATATTATGCAAAATTTAGTATGAGTTGAAGATATCACACCAAAAAACTTATTCGTTCATCAGCTTAAATGCCGATTGCGGAAAAGGACCCCTATAAAAACTATAGTGAAATATGGCATCATATTCATGAAATTACCTACAAATATTGTTACCGAGCTATATATTTAAGTGGCCCATTTAATTTAAAAAATAATGTTAAGGAAAAGAAATTAGATACGTAATTGAGAGCTTCGGCAACATATGGGCCGATATTGGTCAGATAAATAATATGTTTAAGATAGTTAGAAAAATAATTGTTGCGCAAACTCGTTTTCTGGTAATGGGCGTTATATAGGAGCAAACGCAAAATACGAACCAAGATTGATCAAATTAACAATAAATATTAAAAATGGAAATGGTTTTATTTAAATGTTTTATAAGTACCCGTTTTCCAGGAGGGGGCGTTATATGGAAGTTATAGCAAAATATGAACAGATATTAATAAAATTAATAACAAATATTCAAAACAACTAGGGAATTATTTGTGCTAAATTTTTCGGCTTATAGTTTAGAGTTTTATAAGCTGTAAGCCATATTCCGGGAAGGGGCATTATATGGAAGCTTAGTCAAATGATGACCCCAACAAAATTTTGCTACTTTGGGTTTATTATATCAAAATAAATATATATGGAAAATTTCAGTTAATTATCTTAAAAATTTCGACCCATATCAGACACAGATTTTAGGGTGAATCAAAATTTCGCATATCTCCGGCTATAACTCTTTTTTTTTTTGCATCTGATTTTAATGACTTTTTGTATGATAATGAAGAACGTATAACTGTTTGTCATCGAGGTTGCTGATATAGCTGGTTTTAAGTGCTTAGAACAATGGAAAAAAACATGGCTAAATTTCATTGAGTTCGGATAATTATTCAAGGGGTGAGAATGTTTCAAGCATATACACAGACAGACAGACAGACGGATACAGCTAAATAGACTTAGTTTTTGTTTTGATGCATATATATGCTTTATGGGATCTGAGATGATTGGCATTACACACGAAATGACAAAGTTAATATACCCTCATCACCACTTAAGGTGGTGGAGGGTATAATATAAACATTCAAAAAGTCAAAAATCCCCACTTTCCATATTTTATACTTTTTGCGTATATTTATTTCACACTTTTCTGAACTCGTAAATTTCTACTTTTATTTTTGGAAAAAGGTATATCAACGAAATGTGACATATGAATTGCAAAGATATATTTGACAAACTATATATTTCAATGAAATCACAGAATTTTCGCTAAGCTATTTTTTTGAGTGTTTCTAGACTCTTTAGCTGGTATCCCCGAGAATGTTTACAAGGTTATATCAAAGGTGTTGGAGAAGTTATACATTCTTATGATTTACCGATCCAAACAAAAAATAGAAATTTTTTACTTTTCATACCCTTGTTGATCAATTTTAAGGTTCACTCTCCGACTCTAGGATCAGCTAGGAATTATTCTCTTCCAAATCATTTCGAAAGCACCTCTTAAATATTCGTGGTAAAAAATCAGCAGTTCCAAGCTTTAATTGTGCACCATTCTTAATTCTACAAAAAAAGCCTTTTTATGAAATAACAATTTTTCCATTTGTAAAATAATTGAATTTTAATTTATTAACAATTTATTTTAATAAATTTTAAACATTTTAACCACAATTTACACTAAAAGTGTTTAATCATAAGAAATAATACCAAATCATTTTATCGTTACCATTTAAGGGAACCTGTTTAGTTGCAATCGTTTAACAACTATTTTTCTTTCTTTTTTCAATAAAACAAAATTATTGCAATTTATTTAAAATAACTTAAATTTTCTTTTCTTATAAACTCGATTTGTTACGATCTTTTATAGCAACGTGTTTACACACCTGAGTTTTAAGAAGAAAAAATTATTTTGTTACAAAAATTATTATAAAATTGAGCATAAAAATAAATCTATTAATTATATTGTTACATGCTGAGTCAATTTGCGGTCTAAAATCTAAACGAAATAAAGAAAGATGTATTAATCTGGTGGATAAATGATAAAGGAAAATATTTAGAAATCAACCATAAAACTAGATTTGTTAGATATTTTCTATGGCTGAAAAAAATTATAGTTTTTAAATATAAAGTTTTTAAAATAAAAATGTTAAATGAAAAGTTTTTAATGAGTGGATCTAATGTTCTTAATTGTATTTATCATCAGACACTTAATTATATCATTTGATTTCGAAGTAGTTAATAAATCAACTCAACTTTTGATACCTTTTAACTTAAGGGTCCAGCTATATGTGCTGAAGCATTTTTATCATTTCAACAGCATATAAAAAATATAACAAGAACAATGCTACATTCGGCTATGCAGAATCTTAAATACCCTCCATTAATACTTTAAACTAGATTCATATACTAAAGACAGTTTAAAATGAATCAAATTTAAAACCTTTTTCTGGGAAGCAGAAAGGGCCTAATGGCAATAATTGTGCTCATTTTCAATAGATTTGATTTAAGCTTAAAAATCTTTTAAGTGTAGCAAAATATGAACCGATATTCGTCAAGAACTACCAGGAAAAATAATTGTGTGGAACTTCATTAGAATTAGTCTTTATTTACTATTTTTATAAGCTCAAAACTGTTTTCCGGGAAGGGTTCCTATATAGGAAATACAGCAAAATATGGTCCAAGATTGTTCATATTTATAATATACCTTCATTTAGTCCTTCTAAATTTCAATGGAATTGATTTTTATTTAAATGTGTTATAAACTCCAGCCCGATATCCTGAAAAACGCGTAATAAGGGAGCTATATGAAAATATGGACTATATAGGGAAAATAATATAATATCTTCAGATAATTGTTATTTAATTGTATTGAATTTCCATAAAATTTATCATTTTTTCTTTAGTTTTATAAGCCGAAAATTGTTTTCGGTGAAGCGCCTGTTTGGGAGCTACATCAAAATAAGTACCGAGATTGTTGTCATTTTGACAGTAATTTCACTGACTTCTCATTGAGGTCTGTGTTTCTCATTGAGGTCTGTGTTGAAAACAAAGCTTTCGTATCGCTAAAGCTCTCTACTATAAGATTCTTAAGTAGATGCTTTTAGCCCTAAGTTTTAACCAACAATCGATTACTTTCAGTAATCCTTTTCTCTAAATAAATACCGTTATTATCTTTTAGACGTTAATTAAACCACCCGGATGTAATAATAAGGTACAGTAAGGACTTACAGATTGGGAATTCCAAACAAAATATCGGGCTTAAATGCGTTTCCTTCTTCATTTGACAGAACTCCTAAAGAAGTCGCTAAAGGGGAGTTTTTTTCACCAGACATGTGTAACTATCATAAAGTGACCAGCGATCATTGAGATATAAAGATTCTTTCTAAAAACTCTTAATGGCCTTTCATTGTTTGTGATCATAGACCAGTTTTTTTATCGATTTAAGGAATTTAAAATTTTAACCATCAACAATCGCAAAAGTTGTGACAAGATACTAAACAGGATGTGATGATTTTTGAATTTATAAACCGAGTTTAACCAAAAATTGTACTGTATTTTCTGGTTATATAAAATTCAATTTATATAATTATATTGAACGCAAAGATGAACTCATTTAAGACCATAAATCTTCTATATTTTTCAGAATGAATCTGTCTTTTGTAATTACATGTTGCGATTTTTGATTTTTGTAAGAAGGACTGAGGAGAATGTTTTGGTGTAGCAAAGCACACCGGGTTCGACCTAGCAACGTTCGTCGGTCTGTCCGCGTGTTATTCTGTTGGAAAAATTCTTATGCCCATACTTATTGTCAGAAAACCGGTATCGGTGATAACCTAACAATTCTGAAGAAAATAATTTCTAAAATTTTCTTCAAAAGATATTTGGATTAAGAGGAAGCAAAATCAAAGAAATCGAAATAACGTAGATCGTAATTTTATATAACTGGTCACATATACATTTTGGTATGAGAAGAAATCTCATTTCATTTAGCACCTATATTTAAGGCCCCTTCTCATAACTATATTTTTATTATGTGCGCTATACCTTTAAACCATGTGAATCGATTTTAATAAAACATAGCATGATTGTCCAAATATATGTAACTAATTTCACAGATATCGTTTTATATAGAATTCATATAATAACCTGATACCGGAATCAAGTAAAAGTTTATAAGACTCTTTTATATTGACAAATTCTATTAAGGTTTGGCTCAAATACTATTATTATTGTCTTGAATATATGTTTTTTACTTATAAAAATGCTACGAATTTCCAGATAATTAGAGGAATACAGACCGGTTAGTTCAGTGCTTGGTTGCTCTTTAGTTGAAAAAGTTAAAGCTAATTCAGGTTTTAAAACATACACGAATCAAAAAGTTCCTGACAGGACGCTTCTAAAAATTTAGTGGCAAAAAATAAAGAGCGGAAATTAAAGTCAAGATTTCTAATAAAATAGTATTGCTGCTTAATGGATGATGGATGCTTTGCAGATTTTCGCAACCTAATGATGTTCGAGGGAATGTTTAAGAAAAACTTAGGATCCAAATTTACTTAACATTTCCCAAAAAGTTCTTGGCAAGGCAAGCATATGAAGTTGTGGCAAAAAAGGCAATCATTTGTAACCACGGAGTCTAATCCGAAATCTACACCAAGGAATGTCAAAATGGTTGTATTTGTACCAACATAGGCAAATCCTCCAAACTGACCGGAGCTAAGGCTATTGGAGAGA
Source organism: Cochliomyia hominivorax (assembly GCA_004302925.2). Lineage (NCBI taxonomy): Eukaryota > Metazoa > Arthropoda > Insecta > Diptera > Calliphoridae > Cochliomyia > Cochliomyia hominivorax. Next base: position 49,821,874 of record PYHX02000158.1, read on the forward strand.
TATTGAGCTCTTGTTAAAAGAGAATTGAAAAGCACTAAATTATATCCACCTTTTCAGCAAAGTGACAGAAATCACTATAAAAACGTTAATGGAAGGGTTTCCGAAAAAGCTTCAAAATTTCATCTCTTATGTCTAAAACTAAATTTTTGTAAATTAAATCAAATAAAAGTTTAAAACTTTAAGTTTAGTGGTTTCCTTCATATATGTTTGTTTATCTTTTTTCGAACTCACTCTTTTAAACACACTTTATATGTGCCAAATTTTTAAAATTTTTTATATTTATTACTTTTGTGTACTTAAAATATGGAGAAGCATGGTGGAGGAAGGGTCATCTCATAGCAATATCTTTAATAGTGACTCTCTGCTGACGAATAGACAAAAGGCCAGAAGAACATCATTAAATCATTTCGAAATGCGATTCTGCTTGCATGCGATATAGTAAAATATATATGTATGACTTACGTTACAAACATCAGTCCAGACGTATCAAACACCATCCAACTATGGTGATTAAGGCATGAATAGATACTTAACAACTAAGTAATGGAAAAAGTGATTGACAAATAATTCTTGGCAGTTTCCATAACAAAATGACACTTGCCTAATCATCAGGTATTTATTACTGTACCTAACTTTCATGGCAAAGTTTAAAGTAGAACTGTCAAGGTAATTTTTAATATTGGATTTGACAGGCCAACCGATTCCATTAAATTAATAGATAATGGATTTATGAACTAGAAGTTCAAAATAATTCTCAGTTACAAATAGAAATTTCAAAATTCTAGTATTATTTTTTTTAATTTTCATAGTTTTCAATTATTTTTTAAAAATGTTTCGAGCAAAAAATAAAAATTTGGCAAATAAATCAAAATTCATTCAAAAATCCTTTTTCTTTATTTATTTCCTTAAGTAAAATGTGCACAATAAATTTATCACAATAAAAATGTAACTACTGGTTTAGAAAAATATACGAAAACCTATAAATTTTACAAAAAAGGAAAACATTTAACAAATTTCATAATTAAACGTCATTTTCATAAAGCCCCCAATAAAATATAGGGAAACAAAAAAATAATATTAAACAAGTAAAATTGTTATATACGGCTACGTCGAATCTTAAATACTCTCCACCACAAATTCGTGCGAAATTAACACGTTAGTTTGTGTAGATATACAAATATATCTTTTAATATACTGAACCAGTTTTGTTGGGTTTAAATAGGAAACTTCTTAGGACCATAGTGAATATTTAGGCCCAACTTCATTGAGCTCTGTCAACTTTTGTGGATGTCAGCGTGCCAACAACAGACAGGCGGACTCAGATCTTAATTTGATGCAAGAATATGTAATGGGGTCTGAGATGATTCCTTCTTGGTGTTACACATAGAATTATCTTTATTTAAATGTTGTATAAACTTAAATCCGTTTCAGATATCGGTCTATAACTTCCTTTCTAATAAATATTTTAAATAGGAAATTTCATTGAATTTAGACAGTTATTGAGGCGTGAGAATGTTTCCAACAGACAGACGGACGGACGGACATAGCTATATCGGCTCAGATTTTGATTTGATAATATATATATACATTGTAGAGTCTGAGATGATTCCTTCTGGGCGTTATGCACGGAATGTCAAAATTAATATACCCTCATCACCACTTTTGGTAGTGGAGGGTATAACAATTTTTGTTAGAAAATGTTTCACTTTTTATATTCCAATGCATGTGAGTATAAATGTGTGTATACAATAATGCCACCCACTGTTGATTTTTGTAAAAGTTTTGTTTTGGAACTTTTTTTACCCGGTAGACTTCTAATACTTTGATATGAATGTTAGAGAATATATGTACAAGTTGATGACTCAGTTGGGTGCTAACAACTCCAAATAAATTGTACAAATTATAAAATTTGTATAAATTCAGAAATTGTTGCTGACTGCTTGCGGTCTAAATGACTGTGCGACTGTTGCTAATTGTAATTGCAACCACACATGCTTTTTCCGTTCATAATTTTGTATTTTTTTGGAGCAATTAAGCGCCAGGTTTTAGCAAGTGGGCAATTATCGGGTGTGGTTTTCATATTCAAGTTATTTAATTTTTACTCAGGGAAATCGATTTCAAAAATGAATGTTAAGGATTAAAATTTGGTTCAGTATGATTAATTCATCTTTACGGAAGAAAAACGTTAAAAAACATTTATAACAATAAATCGTATTCAAAAATTTATTAAATTTACCTCCAATAAACTTTAAACTTCAATAAAGACAAAACAAATATTCTTGTCAACCAACACATCTTATTCAAAATTGACATGATTGATTTTCCATGTCAAATCAACAATGACTTTCTAAAATGTTTCATTACAAAGTTATATCTAAAGTGAATATGTATGTGTGTAAGTTTTTGATTGTATGCGTGTGAGTTTCTTTTTTGCCTTCCTCTTGTCTGTTTATAACAGAATTGAGAAAAGCATTGCAGTGTCAGATATTGAAGGCAAAAGTTCAGTGTAACAAATTTTTACATGATTCTTGAGGAACTTTGAAGTTGTGTTTGTTTACACTGTAAAAATACTATATAGACAATTTATTTTGGAGAATCTGGAATGAACAGAATCAATTTTATTCTTAAATTCATCATAAGATTTATGACAACTCATCTGGAATTTTCTAACGAATATAGTATTTTGGAAGATAAACTTCATTCATTATAATTCAGCCCTAAGTGGAGACACGTATTTCTTTCAATCGCTTTTTCAATATATTTTTCTTAAAACATATATTGTCGAGGAGTCTGTTAACCTTCTATCAAGGCATACTAGATCATGACTCGTCTTCCAAAAAGTTCGAAAATTATGGAACTGAGTGCAACATTGAACGAACTGCCATTTGGAAAGCATTGAGAAGAAAGAAGAACCTCAGAAGATAATACGATTATCAAAACTATGTACGAAGGCACTGACCATAAATTCTAAATATTGTAATAAAACAATTCAGTTGTTCACTATCGAGCTGGATAATGTAATAAACGAAGTCTGTTTAGAGAGCAGAGGAATCATATGGAGTCCCTCATGTCAACTAGAGGATTTGAATAATGTTTGTATACTTTCGCAAGCAAAATTAGATGACTTTGAAAGACTGGAGTGTAATGTAGGGCTTGAGTTAAATATCAAAAAAACCCAAATCAATGAGAATCTGTTATGTAAGCGCAGATAACATCATGGTACAAAGGCAACCAGTTCTGCTATCTGCGGCATGTGTGCGACTACAATTAGTGTCAATATTGTTGTATAGAAGCGATATATGATTTGTATTGACACAATGTCGTAACTAATGGCAAATGAATATTGTTTCTCTCAGTGTTTTTTATTGTTTACTCCATGTTCGATTTGTGTCTTCTTTTAACTTCGGGAGTATTTTTTAATCATACTTATGGTTCATGTCAAGTCATGATATAAACATTCGTCTCACAATACAGGGAAGTATATGTATGTTTACCATTATTTGTGGACTATCAAACATGAAGTATTTTATTTTCCTTTTATTTCAGTTTTTTCTTTTTATTTTAGTTTGATTGTTCTCTTCATACAAAAAAAAATGTGTGAAATTTTCTCTTTAAGCTCATTCAATGACCCACAATCGGTAAAAAATCAAAAGCTACTCAAATGAACATAAACGCACTAATTTGAGAGGTCAACTTGTTACCACAGCTCTGACCCAAAATTCAATGGATCTGTAGCTTTATGAAATTTTTGAAATAATTTCAATGAAATACATAAAATACAAAAAACAACATGTATGAAATATTTGATCATGCAACATCCACACATCATGAAAACATCAATAATAAATCAATAGATTCTCTTTTTTGTTGGCTTCCAATGTTGTTTTACTTTAGTTTAAAGTTTTCTTATACCCTCCACCAATACAAGTGGTAAATAGGGTATATTAACCTTGTCATTTAGTGTGTAACGTAAGAAGAAATAATCTCAGACCCCATAATAGATATGTAATTGATAGAGCCCAACAAAACCATAAACAAAATGTAAATATATCCTAAACTAAACTCATAAGTAAACTTATTATAAGTTTATTTTAATCCAAATTTTAAATAATTTTTAAATAATGCTTTAAACAACAGTATTTTAATAATACTTGCTATACACTTGTTGAAATAACAATATTTACAAATGTGATTGTAAAAAGATTAATGCCCACAATAGTTTTTTGTATAAAAATATAAAATCTGTGCAAATAAAATAAATAAAATAAAATATATTATCAAAATAAATTGTTGAATGAGAAGAGACCCAAAATAAGTAGTTTGAAGTGAAGTTCCAACCAGCTTCAGTCAGATTAGTTCCAAAATAATTTATGCAAATTTGGATACAAGTGAAAACAAAAACAATTTCCATGTAAGCTTATTATATAATTACACTTCCAAGCTCTTTGTATACTTAACTAAAAGTATTACTGCAATTTCAATTTTCTTAATACACTAATTGTTAACAAGTGTATCACAACAATTATCATAACACTTCTGTAAGCCTTACGCTTATGCTAGTAAGTTTGTTTTAAACTTATTTTGGTTTGTTGGGAGCCTGAATATTTGTTATAGTCCTGAGAAATTTCCTATTTAAAATAACCAAAATCAGTTTAGAAAATTGAAAGATACAGATCAATATCTGAAACAACCGCTAAGTTCAGGCAAAGAACTTTCGTAAAATTGTCAACTAAAAAATTATCAAAACCGATTCCGTAGAAAAAAAGTTATAGTAAAAAATATAACTAATTTTATGAATCATTAAGTGTTCCGTGTTATTTTTAAGAAAAGCTTTTATATATTGTGTACGTATGTGTGAGTGTGTATATACGAAATGCTATGTATTTACTTCACATGTATTTGTGGTAGAGGGTGTTGAAAATTCGGCATCGGTGAATACAACATTTTTACTTGTTTAAGTTAAAACTGTTTTTGGGGGATTTTCTTTTTGCTGATTTTCATGTATTAAACTTTAATTTTATTTCATTGCACAATGGGACGTATTTCATTTTTTAAATAAACCTATAAATTTTTTATCTATGAATGAATAATTTGAAAAAGTTTTCAAATCTGTCCCATTGTGTACTGCAACTAAAAGTAGTTAGAGTAGAAGGTAAACAAACATCCATACATTCTTGTAGTACAACATGCAATAGAAAATTTTTTTTTATTTCGTAGAAATTTTTTTCTGTAGCAATTTTAACAGTAAAAGTGCTATAAAATGTAATTGAAATTTATGGCGTTGAAAGTGCATAAAATTGTTGATGTTGTTACAAAATTATTTGAGAGCTTCATTTTCTTTGTGGCAAACAAAAATATATGGAAAAATTAAATTCACTTTATTTGTAATTTTTGTTGTTTTAGATGTAGCTGATATGATATTATTGAGTTTTTTTGGAGCTTTTGAGGTCTTCCACCCAATTTTAGCTACATAACCATTAAGTAGAGCAATCAATCCAAATTTGGTCATTGCTTTTATTATTATCTGGAAAGGAATGTAAACTTTCAACTTATAAATAAAATTAAATTTATTGATTAGTAAAAAAGTTTCTGGAGTTAAAGTTTTTCCCGATTTGTAGACTATATCTATATATAAAAATCAATTTTTGCTTGTTTGTATGCATAAATATTTGTTTGTACCTTATCGACGGCTAAATGTGAAGACCATTTTTTTGAATTTCGCAGTGACTTCCTGTATGCCTGGAAGGGAACATAGGCTACAATTTTTGTGGATAGGATCAAGAGGAGGCGACCCATTATACACCATACAAACCAAATATTGATTATCGAATATTAAATGAGCTATTAAAGCGGGAGTTTTGCAATTTTGTAGCAATCATGTTACAATGACATAGCCTAATTGGTATCAATATACTATAGGTAGGATCAGGCGTAAAGATGGCCTCCATACATATTAAATATTAATTGTCAAATATCTAAAGAACTATTGAAGTGAGAGCTTTAAAATTTAGTTCTAATAATTTTCAAAAGGAACTATTTTACTAAACAAAATATGGGACATTACAGCGAGAATTAAAAAATTTTGTTCCTGTCACTCTTTTCAAGAATTGGTGAAGGAAAAAATATATGACAGATAGGACCATAATTGGCGAATATTTAAAAAACATATATAGTAAGAATTCTTATATTTAATTTAGGATGATAAACAGGTTTTCTTGAGAAAATGAATGGAACAGTTTCCAAATTTTGTAACTTTTATATGAAATGGGTTTCTGGAACAATTTATAATGGGTAAAGTCAGGGAAGAGATATATTCTTTATCTAAAGCAAATATTAGTAATCGAATATATGAGAAAATCATTCAATTTGGACTAAATCTCCAATGTAAAAAACACGTCGCTATTAATATTTTTTTTCTGAATCTATGAAGGAGTCCAATTTATGTTCAGCAAAGCGATCAGGGTAAAAGCTTTTAATTTACTTGAACAAAAAATCTGTTATTTAAATAAAAATTAATTTAATATAATGGATTAAAATTTTTGAAAATGGTGTGTAGGTATACTTCAGTAACTGTGTGTATTTGTAACTTATATCTTATGTTCTATTAAATTTAATTAAATATTTTAATAGAAATTCATAGTTTCAAATGTCTGTAAGTTGAAAATTTATAGCATATTTTTAGGTTATTTTATAAAGTAATTTAACGATCACTAAATAAATGTATTAGACACCTCGTATCTGTTAAGCATGGGAAAATTACATGAGAAAATTTCAATAATTTATTATCTGTTTAATTTTAGACTTTTTATATCAAATAGAATTAAATATTTCAATATGATTAAAAGTCCATATGAAAACCCTTTATGTTTTCGTTTAATTGGTTTAAACATGTTTAAGTTATGAGTTTTAAAATTATTCTTTCTGGGGTTTTTATGGGAGCTACAAAAAATTATGTACTGACGCTTTTACAATTTTGCAAATAAATTTTTGCACTTATAAGTATCATAATTTGACCAGAATTGCTGTTGAGATTTTTCGAAAAGTCGCACAAAAAACAAAAGTCGCCACAGGTTAAATTTGTCAAAAATTAACACTTTTTGAAATGTTTTAAATTATGAATTTGCTCTGTTTCCCATTTAATATAGAAATATGCTTGAATAGTAGACAACAATTATTTTTTCTTTAATTGAACATTATTTCCATTCCCATTATTTTTGTCAAATTTCGTTTATATCACTTCATAATTAGTACCTTTATGGAATTAAAACCCCTTTCCGGAGAAACATTTGTATGGGAAGTACCTAATATATTCGACGAATATGCACTTTCAATTGGCTTTGTCCTTAGGTCATAGTAATTATACGTACTAAATTTCATGGAGATATTTAAAAATTGCGACCTGTAGAATGTTCATAACGTTTACATAGAAAGGTAGTCGGACAGACACAGTCACAGAATGTGATTCTGCGTGTTACAAACATCTTCACAAACGCATAACACCCCAAAACACCTATGGTGATTTTCCGCCGTCCGTCTGTTTTCTGTCCTTTTGTCTATCCGGCTGGCTGTCATTTACTCCTGAGTGTTCAAAAATTTTCCAGTAAAACAGTTTCATACAATATGATAAAATTTGGAATCTTTAGATGTAACAGTTGTTAAGATATTCAATAATTATAACTTGGTTTATATGGTGGAGCTCTCCATTTTCTGTGAATGATATCTTTTTTTCTCCTGTCCCTATCTAACATCCATATTCGAAAATAAAACTATTTCACAGGAAAGTGAAAGGGTTTAAATTTAGGAATTTATATTCGCCTTTTAAAGAGGCTACCTTTGTGTATGATTCTTAAAAAATTCGATAGTTAATATTTGCTACCACTCTGTGTGAGGTCGGTCCTATATATTAGATATTCGAAAATTATATAATAATCTTGATTATTAAAATTTTGTATAGCCCATGTTACTTTCAGATATACAGTAGTCTAGCTGTCAATAAGTCTCAAAAAAACACAGATTCGTTTATACAAATATATACAGATTTTTGCAAATACAACTTCCGAACATACAAAAATCGTTCCAAATTTTATGGTACATTTAAGGAAAACGAGATTTCGTTCGGTGAAGTTGGCCAATGACATTCAATCGACTTCAATAATAAACTTCATATTATTTCATTCTTTTGTGAAAATTTTCCAAATTATCTTAGTTTAATGATTTGAAAATTACTTTGAAAAATTATTACACTCTAAACATAATTTTTCTATTTATTTCCCATATTTGACTTACTTTAACTTCAGTCCCTCTTTATAGTTATAACAGTTATTTACCAAGTGCTGCATGTCATACCATTTTTGGTGCAATCTATACAAATTATGAGCACTATTAAATAAAATGTGTCATAGTGCAACATATAAACCTAATTTTTTTTGTAGGTTTTCTATAAAATATTGATAAAATGTGAAAATTTAATAGTGCCTCCATTTGCCAGGGTAATTTGTTACCAACAATTCATAATTTATTTTCCAAAAACCACATTTGGCAAAATGCCTTTGGAAACAAGACACACAATAATGGACTTCAACTTGACTTTAATTCTAGGTCAAAAGCAACAAAAGTGTAACGTGTGTTTGTTGGTACACTTATTGGTTGTAAGTTTTTCATACCATCCACCAATAGAAGAGGTATATTATATATGGAAGTATATTTGGTTGTTCATACAGTGTGTCGCACTGAGGAAGTCACATAAAATATACATATTTATGGATCTTTTCAAAATCTAAGTGCAAAATTAGAAGACTGGATAACAATGTTATGCTGGAGATAAATATCAAGAACACCAAAGTAATGGGAATCAATATCATAAGCACAGATAACATCCTGTTGCAATCCCAACAATAGTTTATGCTACCCGGGAATAAAATAGCGATGCAGATACAGACGGAAATAAGAGGCTCAATTAGGAAATCAGTATGAAAACCAAACTTACAAAACTCTGAGTATATGACATACATATCAAATCAACTCTGTTGTACAGAAGTAAAACTGTGGTTAGTATCGAACACCTTTACCCAAAAACTATAGGCGTTAATCAACAACTGCCTCAGAATTATATGCAATATATATCAAGAAGCCATGAAATACCTAAAGACGTTCTATATTCTAAGATCATATATAGAAAAAACAAATGCAGCAGACTGTTTAAGGTGTAGGTGCATTGTGGAAGCTTTATGCTCCCAATAGGGAAAATTGAAAAAAAAACTATTTTGCTTTTAAGGCCTTATTCGTGTAGCAAGTTTCGTGAAAATTTCCGTTGCACAGTTATTCGATATTAAAAATAATGTTTCCCCGTGTCCTATCCAAAAAATTCTGAAATCTTAAATATTTTGTTAAGATTTTATTTATTCAGAATTATGCAACAGAAAAATTTATTTTATACCGGAGTTATCACTCCTCATATCTTATCCAAAATTTTCATAGCACGTAATATTTTCCACTAAAGTTAATATCTGCATAACAGATTTTATGAAAACTTGATAGGCCGACTTTAACAATTTTTTAGTAATTTTCACCGTTACCGAAATAGAGTTCTATGTCGATAAAAATCTTAAATTTTTAAATTTTTCCTTGATTCAGAATTAATATCTCTAGAAAATGTAAAAAAACATCGGTCTCTATTGAACGATAGATTCAATATAAGATCCCGGCTTCAAGCAGAGCATGTAACCATTTCATTGTTTATTCTCATATGTTGTATTTCAAGGTCCAGAGCTATAATAGCTTCCATATAAGATCACCAGCCAAAATTTCGGTTTAAGCCAATGATGACCAAAATAAAGATTTTCTGACTCACGAAATAAGATTACAAATTCTGCCCACTTCACACGTACACTAAAAACGACTGCAAAGCGGAAATTCATTCAGTGTATTTCTATTCAGCTTCACTTACACTCATACAAATATCTCATAGTGTGGGTGAGTTACTTCCTGTTTAAGCAGATAAAACGTAAATTTATTTTTCTAATGCAATTTTTGCAAAATTTTTTAAAATTTAGGTGATTATAGATGCGACTCATCCGAATATAGCAATCTAACTTATTGTTTTTTATTTTCTTTTTGATCTTATAGCAACTAGTTGTTGTTATTATTTGAAGTACAACTATTTCGAAGAAGGCAAGTACAATAACAAAGAACACGATTTTTATGCCAATAAGTATTAGATGACATTAGAACATAAACAATGGCAGCTTGTTTTGCCTTTTGTTCTTGTTGTTCATATTTTAGTGTCCTATATTAGGTAAGTTTGAGAAGGGTGTTATGTGTCCCAGAGAAGGTTTGGTACTAATTGGAATGTAGGAATTGAGAAAATTATGAAGAATATTTCTAAAGCAAATTAACTAACAAATATACTTTTTTCAAGCAGCGTATTTCATTTAATTTTTTCATTATTTTCATTTATAGCGCATCTTTAAGTCGTTCATAGTTTTATCTTGACGTTTTTGTAGAACTCTATATGATGAAAGCCCTTTTTATGACCTAGTTAAGGTAACTTTACACAAATCCATATAAAAAATAAAAATATTGTGTGATTGTTATGAATGCGACTGTAGGAATGACTTGTGCATCTGAATTTTATTTAAAAGACAAAATAAAATTGAAGATTTTTTATGAAAATGAAAACACTAAGAGTGCTATATTCGGCTGTGCCGAATCTAAAATGCTATTGATCTTGAAGTTTGTTACACTTTTAAATGTTTAGCAAATAGTTATTAGTGGCAAATATTATTTAAATATTGAAACATTTAGTGGTTTTGTTTAGTAGTTTTATCCTTTACCACCACATTGGGTTAGATTTTTTATATATCGTTTATTCAGAATCACTTTCTGAGCCAATTTAACGATGTGCGTCCGTCTTAACGGCATGTAAAACTTGTGAACAAAATACAGGTTTTAATTTTAAAATTCTCTTAATTAAATTTGACACATATCATTGTTTCGGTCCAAGCATGTTGCCTATTGCAACTGGTGATGTGGGGGCTATTATTTCTTGCGATCAAGAAGTGTTTAATTTGGACCAAGAAAAACTTGGCACATTTACCATATAAAATTTTGAATCTTCACCGATAGCCAAATGGCAATAACGTCTCAAGCAGCAAACTAATGAGTATTTTAGAGTACAAGAATAAAAGTAAGATGTTCATAAGGAAGTGTCTGTAATGAGGAAGCAACCAATATAGGTATTAGGGCTAATGTCTTGAACAATTCAATACGGTTGAAGCAAGAGAACAAGGCGGCACATAAAACACTACGAAACAATGAAACAGTAATTCTCTAAAATACTTTGGGCTCCTATCACACTTAAGTAGCATCAGGGTAACAAAGGAGGGGGCGATATCAATACGATGGAACACTATGTCACTGTTTAGTATTCGTAGATTCAAGATAACATAATTTGAAAAATGATGCCTATTGGATGAAACAAAAGATCTATGTTATTGTAATGGAATTCCTTTGAATGGTCGCTTTCTAGTTATAAAAGGAGCACAATAGGCCTACATGATGGTCTACCTACGTTCATATAAAAAAATACAATTTCGATAGAATTCATTTATAATTAATCAACTTCAAATGGGACTAAAAACCGATTATGACTCGATAATTGTCAAATTACAAACTTAAAAAATTGCACCCAAATTTGCACCATAATTCCATCAAATTTCGACAATTGTCTATATTAAAGAGATCTTTAAATTTATTTCCAAAAGGGGACCTTTAAATGGAGCTATAGAAAAATGTTAACCAAAATTCACCAAATTAGTACCTTGTAATTGAAAAAGAGTTTTATTAAATTTAAAACCATATTCCAGGAGAAGGCATTACATGGAAGTAAAAATCAAATATCGACGGATATTAGTTACGGTTCGGAAAATAATCGTTTGAGTTTTCAATAAATTTGGTTTAAATTTAAGAGATTAAATAAGCCCATTTTCTGGGAAGGGACCTTATTATATATTAAGTACAGATAGAAAAATAATTGTGCAGGATTTCAATATAACTTGTCCATGCTTAAGAGCTTTTAAGCTTAAGATCATATTATCGAAAGGGACCTGATATGGTAGTTAGGTCTCATAATGGCCTCGATATAATAATTTTTTGTGTTTATTATTTAATCTAAATATTAACTTTTTTTCTACAAATTTAACTTTAATCATTTTTAGCACATAAAACTGTTTTTTATAGATAAACGAGCTGTTAAATCGCAACGTTTATTAAGAAAAGTACATATTTTGGCAATTTCGCTAAATGTAAAATTTTTATCGTAATAGTTCTTTAGATGTCTAAATTAAATCTAAATTAAAGGATTATAACTGTAAAGGTTCATAAAATATTAGCCAATTATGGTATTTTTCAGTGTAGGAATTCTTGAATAGAGAGAGATTGGTACAAAGTTTGTTAACTCTCAATTATTAATCCGTCAGATTTTGTTAGATTTTGTCCAGTAAAATTGTTCCTTGTATATTAAATACCATAGATATTCGATGCATCTCCTCTGATCTCATTCAACTTACGTTTTGCCCAGTAAAACAATACCTTGAGAAAGTGATTGGGACCAAAGTTTAAAACTCGTTCTGTATTAGTTCTTTATATATTCGATAATTAAAATTGGCCTTATGTGGGTGCTACGTCCCCCTTAATCCTATTTGATCTACAATTTGTTCATCAAAACGGAGTCTTGAGATAGTAACTGGGACCAAATTTTAGATCTCTCACTTCAATATCTCTTTAGATATTCAATAATTAAAATCGTCATTGTATGGGGGTTTCTCTCCCCCTGATCTAATCCATCCTAAATTTTCTTTTGCGAAATAGTTCCTTTTGAAAGTGGTAGAACCAGTTTTAAAGCTTTCACTTCAATAATTTTTGAGATATATTAGAGTATATATTATATATGGTTTTAAACAGAAAACTACTTGGTTCAATAACAAACAATCTCACCAAATTTCATTGAATTCGAATAATTAGTGAGAATGTTACCAACAGATGAACACAGTTAAATCGATTCAGATTTTGATTGGCATTAAAAGACGCATGGCATTCACTCTATGCAAACTGCACATTGAAAAGCAAAAAGGCAGGTACTTACATTGAAGACTCCGTCGTTGGTGACACTCACTAAATGACAAACTTAATGCACCATTTTCTTCACACACAAACAATTTGACAATCAAATTTTTTAAGGGTCAATTTAGATTTTTGGAAAATGTATAAAAATGCACAAAGTTAAATGAAATTTTTAAATTTCTTCATTCCAAATATTGTTGTAATTATTTTCTTCCCGAAAAGAATATATAAATATAGAAGCATTTGTTGGTGTAATTTTATCAGGTGTGTATTTTTTCACAACCCATTTTCGAAAAGTGTTAATGCACGATTTGTTTTTGTGGCAACAAAATTTTTCTTTGTAAGTAAATAAGAATTACTTGAAAGTGGCAACAGTAACAACAAATATCTTATTGTTCTAAAGTGGCAACTGTTGCAGTTGCATTCTGCAACAGGAACAACAATAACAATAAAGGAAAGAATGTTTAAAAGCGCAAACAATACAAAACGATGTCGTTATGGACTTAAAAGTTAAATAATGTCGGTTTTGGGGCCGGTTAGTTGGGTGTTTAAATGTTAACAGTGATGGTGGGTGATAAATGGGTTATCCTTTATTTTATTATTTTGTTGTTGTTGTTGTTGTTGTTGCTGCTGACTGTATTAGAGGTATTTATTTCATTTGAGATTTTCTTTAGCTTCCGTTGAAATTAGTTATTCACGCGGTCGATTTTGTTGGATTTTCTGTTGTTTTTTTTTTCTTTTTTGTTAAAATGGTTGTTTGTCGCATAAGATCATTTAAACAATTCCCTCCAGAAAAAAAGAAAATATATACTTTTTTCTCATTTTGTTGCAAAATAAGAAAAAAAGGAGGAAAAAGTACAAAAGGTTATAACCGTGATTCGTGTATTGCCCATGCATGGGTATGTTTCATTTCATTTTGATTCATATGCTTATATTTGGTTGTGTTGCTTTTGTTTTAATGACCGTCAGTTAACAGTTGCTGCTGCTGCTGCTTTTAGATTTTGCTACTGTCGCTGATATTTTTTGTGAGTTAAACATGTGTTTGTTGTCTGTTTTAGGCTTCTAGCAGGAGTCTTTAGAATATGCACAAAAAAAGGGAAGATGTTGTTGGAGAACAGTAAATATACCGCCGTTACTCATTTGCTTAGCAGTTTTATTTCTTTAAATTCAACTTTTTGTTTCTTTTAATTTTTGTGGCTTTGTCATGTGGCTTTCCACTTCTAGTAAGATTTTAGCTACTGGAGTCTTATCATTTCTTCCTGCTTTTTAACATGCATTTATTACATGTTTTTTGAAGTTTCGTTTTTTGTTATTGTTTAGATGCTGGTGGTGGTGTATGGTATCTAGCACTACAGATGGTCTAAATAATGTTTAAAGTTTAAGCTTTAAAACATCATGTTAATGTTCTTACATTTAACCCTCAATTGAGCTATAATTAACATTTTATTCACTGAACCGATTTTGCTGCTTTTGAATCAAAAACTGCTTAAGATGTTTGCAAAAACTTACGCCAAATTTCATTAAGCTTTGCCAGTTATTTTCTTCAGAATCATCAATTATTTTAATCGAGTAAAAAGTGTCTCTAGAAAGATTTTCCAACGTTATCGAGTAATCAGAATTGAAATTGTGCTAAATTGGTTCAATGGTTTTACGAAGATGATACATCCTTCAGCTGTCAAAATTAACTAAATCTGAACCCACTACCACACAAACCGACTCTTATTTTTTTACCTTTTATTTTTATAGACATTTTAAAGATTATAATAGTAAGATCTTAACGGCACTTCTACAATGAACTTTCCGACGACCACGAAATAGATATTTAATATTCAATTCATTATAGTACAGTTATAATCGGGAAAATAATGAATATTTGGCATTCAGACAGCACTTCTTGACTCAAAGTCCTTTACATCTCTGTGTTAAGCGTCGCATTTATATAATGCGAGTGCTCGATCCCAGAAATTACGAGAAAAGTATTCCTAACCGTTCACAAAATTCCTTGTGAATATAAGGTAAACAACTAAGAATGCTTTATGCGAATGTAACGATTCTTAAATAAACTCCATCACAAACATTATGCAAAAATTAGCATGAGTTGAAGATATTGCACCAAAAACGAATAAGTAGTTCATCAAATTAAACACCTATTCCGGAAGAAGGCCTCTTTAAGAACTAAAGTGAAATTTGACAACATATTCTTGAAGTTACCTTTAAATATTGGTTCAGAGTCGCACATTTTAGGGCACGATATTCGTCAAATAAATAAAATATATTGGTTAGAAGTTCAGAAAAATAATTGTACCAAATTCTCAACTAGATTTGGACTTATTTAAATCCCATTAAATAAAGCTCGAGACTGTTTCAGGGAAAGTGCGTTATATGTAGTCATAGCAAAACAGATGCGAGCCCAAATATTTATAATTAAATATGGTTACAAATAATTATGACGAATGACTTGGTATTTATTAGTTCTTTAAGCTTAATACTGTTTCGGGAAGGGACTTTATATGGGAGCCACAGCAAAATATGGATCGATGTTGGTCAAATTAATTGAAACAATAGGGTTGGAAATAGATTAAAAGGTTTCTAATAAAATAATGGCCCAGAACAATCTAGTTTCTTGTATTAATATATATGGCTCATATAATAATCTCAAATTGGTTCTAATTGACTCACTATTTCTTTTTAATTTATATTCAACGACTGCTTGTTTCAAAACCTATACAATTTTGAACAATTTCTTAAAACTGAAGGAAATTTCGACTTTTGAATTGGAATATTCTGTGTTTCTCATAAACTTTCAAGCTTGACTAAGGAATCGACTTGATGAGTGTCGTTTCCAGAAAATATCTGTTTAGTACTTCAGAAAAGGTTGGCTTGTAATATGAGTTTTTTTAACATTATTTGTAACTGGTATTGATTATCCTTAATATCCAGTTAAGGGTTAAAAAAGCTAGCCCAAATTAAGCGTATTTTAAGTAACACAAAAAAAGGATGAATGTCATTTTGACTTTAGTATATAAGTTTAGTTGTATGTATCTACATACCTCCATTCTTATGTTTAAAAGTATAAAAGTGACTTAATGTTTAATGGCTTATTTCTGTGAAATTTTATGTTTTTGAAACTCCTAGAAATGTAGTAATTAACCTGTGCATGTTAATGAACTTAACAAAAACAAAACAACAACAAAAAGCTAAAGAAAAATACTAAACTTTATGCAGATTTGGTGGTGTTGCAAATGTAACCAAATGCACTTATACATATGTTGTTCCTTTGTAGCTCCTGGTTAAACAACAGCAGCAGCAACAACAACAACAATAAAAAACAACAAAACATTTAGTTTAAAAATGAGGTTGTTTTCGTGTTGTTGACAATCTAATTAGAATGTTTAAATAAAACTGTTGCTACTGTGATTTTATTTATATCATGTTTGCAACATTATATGCCATTAAACAAACTTACATATAATTTTGCATAGATATGCATATATAGTATGTATGTGTGTATATACATATACCTGGTCTATTAAAAAACAGCAAAGTTGGAGGATTTTTAATGTTTTAATATCAGCCACATGAAAACTGACATATGTTTTTTTTTTGTTTTTCTTCTCTTGTGTTAAATTTTTGGTGTCCGATTTTAAGCGGCTGATTTGAGCAACAAGTGATGCACGTTGAAGTTCAAAAGGTTCTTTTGATATTTTTTCTTGAGCTGTTGTTTTTTGTTATTTAAAAATTTGTTTTTGCTTTTAATTTTATAAAAGATGGAGGATTTCTAGTTATTAAAATAGAATAGACAGGGTTTGTTTTTAATTAAATTAAGTCATATATTGATTGAACGTACTGCCCTGCTAATCCGAGAAAAATTACGTGATTTTGGAATCACTCAAATTGCGAATGTTTTATCTTTTGACCATTCTCAAATAATAGCAATTTATATTGGAAGCTCTACGGAAGTATCCGCAAAGATTGGCTCAAATATAGAAAATACATCAGTAGCCACATCCACACAAATCCAAAATTTGAGTGTGAAGCAAATATCAATAAATGCGTTATTTACTTCTTCGGCTCTTCAACATTTCTGGAGTCAAGTTTCGGATAGTCAAAAAAGATCAAATTCCATGACTCCCATTATATGTACATATTAGTGTACATATGTGTGGAGGGTTTTGTAGATTCTTCATAGCTGGTTTTCATTAACCTGAGTTCATCCAACAACAATTCAGAACCGTTATTACCTTTTTACTTGGAAGTAAATTCATAAATCCATTTAACCATGTCCGCCCGGCTGGCTGTCCATGTAAAGTTTCTTCGCAAGGTCGCAGTTTTTAAGATATTTTAATAAAATTTGGCACGTGACATTATTTAAGCACAAGGACGATGCCTATTGACATTGATTATGATCGGTCCATTTATTCTTATAGGCCCCAATTTTTAGTCCATGAAATTCCTAAATATAAAAAATTTTAACCAAATTTATCGAAATGAATTTCTATTATATTCTTAAACGATATACCAACTTTTAGGAGGAACGGTCTATTATTTCTCATAGATCCCACACAGTCACCCTTCCAAATATCACTTTCAAACTCATAAATCTCACATGAACCACGGTTTTGTAAAATTATTTAGTAAAATCAAGATAAATATATAAGCCAAAATGGCTGTGCGAAATTTAGCGATGGTTGGTTTATAATTTCTCCTAATTCCCATATAACCCTCCAGAAAAAATTTCCTTTCACATAAATGTTTGTATCATACACAGGAAAGCAAATTAACGAGGGTCGTTCGTATATTTTTCGTAGCATTCATTTCAACCAACAATATAGTGTACAGTATTACATAGTCAGGCTTGACCAACTATAGCATTTTTAATTCTTTTATTACTCATAAATTCACACGAATTATTATTTTGCTCACGAGAATATTTAGTAATTATATCATTATTCGAATAACCGATTACATAACGGTTGAGTTTCAACGTCGATAAATCATAAATGCAGTTTGAATAAAATTATTACTGTTGATATAGCGTTAAATATGATACGCTGTATGTACGAGTATCTAAACTGCATTTGTACTTCGATAGTCATGATTTTATGGTGTCTATTATAATTTCTGTGAGTACTGGAGATGTCTCCAAAACAATTTACTTTATCCTGTGGAAAATGATCTTTCATACTTCTTCTTAATAATTTGGACAATTTTTAAAGAATATCTAACGCGTATATTTCGCATTGTTCCTACAAGAAGGACATTATGCCTCAATAAAATATTAAATGTATATCTATTATGTAATATGCCTTTGCTCCACATCAGCTGGTTCAATTGTCTTTAACTTCTAACTAAGTTTGCACTGTGCTACCATCTCTCCTATTTGAGAGTTCCAGTCTATTTCAGTTCTTCCAAATCTATGATTTTAGTCCAGAAAAATCAAAACCATTAATATCAAATAATTAGATCAAATAATGGCGTTAGTACAATTCAGTTTTTATCGAAATAAATGTAGGGGTATAATTATCAGCTGTAGTCGACTATATAATGTCCTACACCGTTACCCAGGCATGTTAAATATGTACGGACCAATTGATCGTTCAGTTTTCTTCTGGTTGTAAAAAACTTAAAAAACTAAAGTTTAAACTGATTTTCGGAAGTTGGACTGTGTGACAGCTACGGTAATATCAGCACCGTTCATATTAAATTTTAGCATATGCATTTGGACTTATGAAAATTTTTATATACCAAATTTAATTATGTCCTAAATATCAGTAAGTTTATGAGTTAAGAAACACGTTTTTAACTGAAATACTGAAATACCTTATTCTTGTTGCATAAAAGATGATGAAATGCATGTCCTGGCAGATTTTTTGCAACTTCTTGGTAAAAAATTTTATGTTAATGAAGTTCGAGGGAATGTTGAAGAAAAGTTTACAACCCAAATCAGTCCAATTTCTCAAAGTTCTTGGTATGACAATATTTAGTTGCGGCAAAGGAATCCAATTATTTGCTACAATGGGCTCTATAAATACCGAAATTTACATTAAGGAGTCTTTACAAAACAGGCTGTTCCAAGCCATAAGACTTTTTAATGAGTCTATTTATTTTTGGCCCAACTTGGCATACTCTCACTATGGTAAATAAGCCATTGAGTAGTATAAGAACAATGTGGTATTTGTACCAAAGAGGTTAATCTTTCAAACTGCCCGGAGCTAAGACCAGTGGGGAGATATAGGGCTTTTGTTAAAAGAAAATTGAAGGACACAAAAAAGAGATTCAATAGTGTGGTAAATTTTTAATGACGATGAACTACCTGTTCGAGCAAGGTGACAAAAAGCATTACAAAAACATTACAAATGAAAAATGTTTAAAAGTATATAATTCCTTTTTAGTGTAATCACTTGTGATAGTGAAATTATTAAAAAATAAAAGAATAAATGAAATTAACATGATTTAATTTATTTCATTTAAAAAAAAAATTTCCATCATTAAGATAAATCAGTTTTTTTATTTTCAACTCCAATCTATTTTAAAAAATTTCCCTCATATATTCTCCATAATAACACAGAACTACATACAATTGCTAAGTTTCTCCCAAGTCTTTTTGCGCTATTTTTAAAACATCAAAACCCTACTTAACGGCAGCTCAAACTAATAAAATAAATTTGATTTAAAAGTGCAATCATTTTCATGTGATTTAACTGGGCCAACACACACAGAGACCACACTATAAACCTATAAATATATCAGTCATACCTAAAGAAAATATGTGAGAGGTTGTGTAGTAAAAAACGATAAATAAATAGTAAAATAAACAAACACCCGCTCCATTAAAGAAATGGACCAAAAACAAATTTCACTTCAATATTATCAACGAAGTCTATTATTCCTCTAACTTTCTTATAAATGGACATAACTAACATATGCGTACTTACAGATATTTTTATATACATACATACATACATACATACATACATACATACATACATACATACATACATACATACATACATATGTATATTATTAGAAACTATAACATTCTTTTATGTTTTTATTTTCTTTTCATTTCTATTTTTTTTCTTTCATTTCATTTAGCCATAACTGGAAATGACTTACATAAACATAAACATAAAAGATTGTAGTAAAATTTATCCTTGACTTGAGTTTAAAAGTCCAACATTGATGGAATTTGTAACGCCTTTCATTGTTATAGTCTTAATGCCAGTAATGCTAAGGTGGCGTTTTAATACTATGAATTTGACCAATTAAATTTTTTAAGATTGTAAAATATGATTTTGTAAAAAATTTAAATATTTTTGCTATCAGAGAATATAAGTTATACGATGTTAATTCATTACAATCCAAATCATATAGTATCCGATTAAATTCCCCAAAACTAAAGCACTAGTCACTCTCCATTGACACGAATAGACATTTTTAAAAAAGAGAAATGAGAAGAAATCTGTACCGTGAAGTGTTAGAGAGTTACGTAGCATTACCAATTTTTGGATCCTGTACAAATTGGTATCTTAAAAACACAAAAAAAAGAGAAGGGAAAAGAAAGAAGGAAACAGTGGAGAATTAAAGGCAGTCTAACTCTCTTTAATACTCAAAGACCCAAAATTTGAATCATTAACGGAAATCAAAACAAAGAGCTAATTTAAACCATTCTAAGGTTAAAGTGAGCAAGATTTTTGATGAGTGAGCGGCAATATTGCGAAACTGACAAACAAGAAGGAGTTGCTTTCTTTTTTGTTAATTAAGTGAGTAACTTCCATATATCTTCTGTACTAAGAGTGGTAGGATTGAAAAGACAATTAAATGTGGTGCTTAGACTTACGTTAGGGACGTCAAGGTCAATACGATACTACAAGACATTGAGCATAGTTGTAATAGAGTGACTTTTGTACTGAAGGTGGGCGGCCTCCGTTATGGTTCTTAAAACTGTGTTTTGGTAACTTTGAATATTTATTCATTGCGTATCACTTAGCGATGGATACTACACTGGAGAAGCATAAATAATCACTGATAGACCATTTTTTTAAAAGCAGCTCATAATGTTTTTTATCCATATAACTGTCGGCAGTTCAGACAGACTTAAATACAAGTTCTAGTTGGAATAACAAAACTCCCTTCACTAAGAATTTCATTTAAAATGTATCGCGTTTCTTCAGTATTGAAAAACTTACAAAAGGAACAGTTTTCTATTGGATGAATGACGGTGGAAATTCCTGAAAGAGCATTGATAGGGTATTCGAAAATAGACTCGGAAAAGATACGCTGTTTTGAAAAAAATAACTCTGGGAAAATCTAAAGAAAGATCTGTTTATCAAAACGAATAGAGTCCAAAAAGGCTAAAATACGAATACTAGTTGAAGTAATAAAAAGTATTCGGATTATGAATGAAAAAAATCTGATCTGAAGAAAACTCCTCTAACAAAAGTTCCGTTCAAAAATAGATTCAATCGCATTTTTTTACATGAAAAGATGGGTGACAATATAACGAAGAAAAATGGAAAATATTCCAAAGGAAAGTTAATCGCGGAGAGACACTTCTACGTTGGAGAGGCACTAATTGGGAGATTAGACAGAAGTCAACAAAACCCTATTCGGACAAAGTTAAGCGAAATCGGACTCAATATTACTACGACATGACAATAAAATGCCTATTTGCCGCTCAAATCACTGTGTCATATCTACTCTGGCGAAAAGGTGATAGTTCAATAAAACAAATCGTTAGGAACAGATGTACAAAGGATTGCATATCATAGTGAAAAGTAACTCTTGGAAACTATTTAGTGAACAGGTAGAATTACCATTAATAAGACCGGAGAGAAACTTGTTTTAAGATGCTTCGAAAATAAACATATAAATTGCTAAAGAAGCTATTAAATGCTTTTCTTCAGCAATTTTCTCGGTTCTCAACTCACCAATTCTTGCCTAACAAACCGATGAACACCTGTAATTGTATAAATTATTGTTCATAGCAAAAGATGAAAGTAAATTACACCCTACATAAGGCTTTCTGATTTCTTTCTACTTTGAATAAACCCTACTTTACAAAATAATAGTTGACTGACTTTTTACAAAGAGTCAGGCGATCAATTAAGGAGACGCCAGTCATTCTTAATACGAGGAAATTAACTGATATTCCTAAAACTGACATTATTTAGAATGGATAAATTAATATGTGTGTAGTATGTAACGTTCAAATTAAAATTTCTTCCAAAAATCGCCAGAATGCTAAAAATAGCCATAAATTAATTTAAGCGCTTTCCAAAAAAAAAAAAAAAAAAAAAAAAAAAAATTAACAAATTTATTGCGGAGAAAAGTGGATTTAGTAAAATTGAAAAGAAAATTTAACGAGAGAATCAAGAAATAAATGGAACTGAACTGTTTCAAACATGCCACATGCATTTTATGGTTGCCATTTACGATTGTCTTTTTATGGGTAGCAAACATATCATGTCACTCCGTCACTCACTTAAACCAACTAATAATCTTCCAAAGTACCACAATTCAGAAATACATACAAACACACTTACATACATTGTGATTCTTTCCTTTCAGTTAATGTGTATTGACAAACACCTTAACAATGTTTTATATAGATACGTCATGAATAGTAGTGGTGATGGTGAATTGTTAACGTAAAATTTTTCTTGTCGCGTCTTGTCGTCACTTGGCCGACAATTGTGTTGATGACGAAGATGATGATGATGATGATGATGATGATGATGACGATGGTCTTGTTCTTATTGCTGGCAATGGCAACGGTAATGACAATGACCACAATGTTGTTGACGACTAGGCCGTCAAGTCACACTTAAACGCATACTTTGGTGTCACTTTAAGTTTAGTTGGATTTTAGTCGTCCAATGTTATTTTTTACCTTTTCATGTTTTTCCCCCCAATTTTATTATTTGTATAAATGTATTTGTATGTGTGGCTAATGTTACGGTAGTAATTGTTGTTGACATGTTAAATGACATGTTGGTATGTGTGATCTGCAATCATTTTTGGTATTTTTGCTGTTCAGACACTTAAATTTACGAATTGCAGTTGTTTTATTCTATTTTTTTTTTGGTGGATTGTTTTTGTTTTTGCGTTTCTTGCCATTGAATTTTTGCAAATTAGTGTCATTGTGAAGATCATTGTTTAAAAAGTTTTTAAAATATTTTCATAAATGTTTTGAAGTATTTTATGTAATTTTTCAGTCTGACTGTTTGTGTTTAAACCATGAAATGTATCCTTATTTTGGATTTCAGGTGAATAGTTGTTTTTTTTTCTTAAGAATAATTCGGATAATTTGAAAACAGAGATGAGAAAACTGCGGTCCTAATGCAAATATACACAGAGCGAAATTAAATGAAATAAAGTGAAACTTATGTAACTTTTAATTGGAACTTTTACGGTGCCAGAATATCTTTATACAAGTTTGAATCAAAACAGGAAAAAACTTGAATGATCAATTACAAAATTTTCCTGAAAATTAAATATTTCAGCTTCTTTTTGAAAACGAATCCACACACAATGTCCATACCACTAAAATTGCTTTAGGTTGTGTCATATTCACAAAATAATTTGCATAACATGTTAGTAAGTGATTTTATAGCTTTATTGGGAATTAGGGAAAAATGGGATTGAAGGCTTGACGAGAAATCATGTCACATTATATAAAACTTATTTCAAAGAATTTAATTCTTTGTTCTTCAAGTGGGATGTCTTCATTTATATATCTTATTCATTTAGAAAGTTACGTTCTAGTATATCTATAACATAGAAAGGACTTAAAGTGGATCCGCATTGTACCTTTATTTCGAATTCAAAACACAAAGAGTCTTAGACAAGCACTTAGAGATTTTAATGTTGCTCAGCGGAACAGAAACATTTTTTATATAACTGACTTTTTAAAACTTATATGAAAGGAGCTGATACGATTTCTGGAAGATAAATATTCATAGCTGAGAAAAACTAATGTGATGGACCAATACTCACTTCTCAAAATACTGTTGGCACAGGCATTGATTACTAACAGTTGATTTGGATCTTGAACTCATCTGTTCGAAATTTTTCCTGTAAAACCGTGTCATAGAAAAAATAAATAAATAAATAAATAAATAAATAAATAAATAAATAAATATTGAATATAAGAAGATCGTATCCACCCTACATTTTCCAATAAATTAGATACTTGAAAAAGTGATTGGGAGCAAATTTAAAAAGTTCTTTAAGAAAGTGATGGATCCAAATTTTTGAACTTGTGTAGTTCTTCAGATATTCGATAATTAATGTTTGCTTTGAATGGACGTTGTTCTCATTGCAGTCTTATCGGAATTTTTTATAGCCTGTGATACTTTAGGGTATATTGTGATCATTTTGTGAAAATTTTAGCAAAATTCGTCTAGACCGTTTTAAGAGAAATAAAGATCCTAATTTTTGTGAATTTATCTTCACTGCAACATTATAAAGTAGGTAACTTTTCATAAAGTATATTAGAAAAAGGTTTTAAACAAAAAATCCTACATCTCAACTTGTGAACTCTATAACGGTCTATAACAGCAGCTTTGTTGTAGATGATATTTTTATAGAGCTGTATTTTTAACTCTTATCGGTCTCTCTTAGATCATGCTGTTTTTAATCTGTACCCGGACTTAGTTGTGACAAAAGTATTTTAATTTTTTTGTTTCTTTATATTCATTATATCTTATATACACTTAATGCTATTTAAACTTTCCCTTGGACACTCCAGTTTTACGCGAATCCTTTGCAATTTACCTGATTTTTTGTGAGCCATAAATTCATCTATACGTTTTCTTTTTGTTATATTTTATTGTGGCTAATTTTACCAGGCACTCCTATGATTAGAACAAATAACAATAGCAACCTTAGAATTTTTTACCAAATTCAGTAGCAACATCAGCACTTAAGATAAGAAACGTTTTACACTTCAGAGTTAAAACTGAAGAAAACAACAAATTGAAGGAATGAAACGAAGTTAAAACGTGCCTGCTCAACACCCATAATATTTAACAATTTAATGACTTAAATAGGGATTTTAAATAAAAACTTAATTTCAAATTTAAGCTTTTAAAAGCGATACTAAGAAAACAGTAAAAGCTTTGATGGCAGAGATGATAAGAGAAAACAATTAGATGGGAACGGCGAAATTGTTAAAGGTTTGAAGTTTTTGGGTAGATAAACGAGAAATAAGATAAGTTAAAGGATGTTTAAAAAATTATATATTAGGAGTGAGAACGAAAAATTCCTAACACATGTTTTATTAAAACTTTTAACCCAAATATTTTATTAAAACTTTTAACCCAAATATTAAATTGATTTTATAATTATTTTTATTTCATCAAGTTTCCTTTGTAAAACATGTCAGTTGATAAGTAAAATGTCAAACAAATGAATATATTATAAATCTGTTCAAATGAGTGATTGTGTACTAAACAAGTAGGAATTTTCAATACCCTTCACCACAAATTCGTGTGAGGTTAATACGATAGATTCCGCTGATATACATACACCCTCAAACATATACTTTATATATACGTTTCACAGAAGCATTTAGGGACTAATAAAATAAGTTATCTCTTATAGACTGAACCATTATTTTTTGGTTTTATATAGGAAACTTCTCAGAAGTAAATTCTTAGTGAATTCTTAGGCCAAATTCCATTGAGATTTGTGAATTTTTGTGGATGTGAGTGTGGCAATAACAGACAGACGGAAAGATAAACGAATATAGGTAAATCGACTCAGATTTTGATTTGATTTGATACATTATAGGATTCTGAGATGATTCCTTCTTAGCGCTACACACGAAATGAAAAAGTTAATACACCCTCTTCACCACTTGTGGTGGAGAATATAATTATTAAATGTTGTCCTAAAAAGTCAATCATTCAAAGGTCAATGTTATCTGTATATAGAAAACCATCATGTTTCTTACTGAAGCCAAAAAAATGAGAACAATTTCAAAAGAGCTCACAAAAAGGTTTCAAAAAATGGTTCAAAATTTCACGACTTGTCATTAAAACTTTAAACATATTTTTTGTTAATTTAAATAATAACTCCAATCAAATTTATTTATTTCTAGTTATCTGTTTAAAAACTATCATTTCTTTTGAATAACCACTGTGTTCAGTTAACATAAGTCACTTTTATTTTACTAGTGAATTCTGTTTTCCAATTCCTGTAACATTGTTTCTATATTTCAATTTCTTACCCAACAAAAATTATATCTTAAAATTTTTATTTTTAGTTCGTTTAATACCACCGATTTATTCTTCAATTGTTATACCGTATAATCTACATGACTTCAATGAACATAAATTTCAAAATTATTTTTCTTACCATCAAATATCTTCTAGCTTCTACTCGTCTTTTGTAAAAACTCTATCAATGAAATTTAAACATTATTTAATCTAAACCCAAAATGAAAGCCCATATGTATTTTCAAGTATAGATCATCCATATTTGGTAACGCATGAATTTTCACGATCATCATGAGTTTAGAGTGCCGTCAACTTTGTAATGTGTTCGCTATAAAAAAGAAGAGTGCTGAAAACTTAAAGCTGCAGAAATCTTCATAGCAAAACAGGCAAACGCACTAGCTTTAGTATTGTAAGTTACCCTACTCCACCATAGATGGTTGGGGTATCATGTGTTTTTGCTGATGTTTGTTACATGCAGGAAAAATGGTGTCACTTCCACCTCTAGGTATACCATTCAAAACTGAACCATTTTCTGAATCGATTTAACGTTCAGAAAATGTTCTGCATTAATTTCACATAAATATTAGTGTCATTGTAATGTACGACACAGTTAAAAATAAATCAGAAAATTAAATTATACGAGTGTCGTTCATTAATTTTTCGTAACATCTATTTATAACCAATATTGTGGTGTAGGCTGTTACATAGTCGTGCTTCACCGTCTTTAACATACTTACTTGCTTCCATATGTAGCTTTAGTCACGTGTAATACAGTTTTTACTCCTTTTTATTGACCTTTTGCGATAACGTTTCCATTTAATTTCTATGTTTGTTTTTTGTTAATTCTTATTTATAGAAAATAGTTTATGAGTTTTCTTTTAATAGTTCTTTGTTTAGTTGTTGTAATGTAGAATTTTAGAATCATGAAATTGTGCTAATTTTTCTTTTGGTTCTTATATTTATTTTAAACAATTTTTTTCTATTTATATACAAATCAATTTGTGTTTGTTTGTATGTAAGTTAGGTAGGGTTTTAAGGAGATACCAACAATGAAGATCGGTATCCATAGAAACTTTGTGGAATTTTATGATTCTTTATAAACCTCCTTCAATTTATAATTTATATAAAGATCGAGAACCGTTTTTAAGAAGCTTTTCCGTGCCACCTACATGTATCATCTTCTTAAATACCTAATTTTACCATGTGTTTTCCAAGGGTATTATGTATTAACTGTGCTGCAAAAGTAAATGATGCGTTTGTAGAATCGTGCCCAACTTCGGAGGACCGCGACAAAGTAGACGGCTATTAATTTCTACTGCTACATTGTCAATATTGCTATATGTGGCATCAATTTGTGTAGGGACTCTAGGAAATATAAAACGCAGGAACGTGTTATCACTTTTAGACAAAGATGCGTAAGGGTATGCTGTGGTTACAGAAAAATTTCACTGCAGGCTATTTGTGTAATATGATTCCTTTCGACCTGGCTGCAGATGAATTTCTAAGGATATATGAGGAGCATTCTGAAGGCAAGTAAGGTGAAAGGCAACAACGATAACGGGATAGGACATGAGCAAACTGGCAACGGAGATGGCAGAGTTCTCCAAACGACGATGGATGCATAGGTTAATGTGGATAGAACCTCCACCTTACTTAATTTCCTTTAGGTTATGGAGGATACAGAAGCTATCTGTATAAAATAGGATATGATGAATCTCCAAACTGTCCAATATATTTGGAAATGGAGCATGCTTCTCATGTGACACTGGGGTGAAACTGGCACGAGTGTTGATACGGAAAACATGATAAGAGTAATGAGTGAAGACAAAAGGGTAATTGGAATTCGGTTAAGTAAACATTGTGTTAAGTTTAGAGGAGAAAAGGCGAAAAAGGAACAGAAAAAGAGGACAATTGAGGTAGTTTAAGAGCTAACCGTCCCGAGGGTAATTTCGTCTATAGACAAAAATATTATTCTATTACATATACAGTATTATTCGAAGCCTTGAGAAAAATCGTCAAGTTTGGGGCATTAATCGTAAAATCGTCAGTATACCATTGTTGGCTCATGAAATCGTCAGAATGACGATAAATTATCAAATCTGGCAAGAGTGAACGTAAGCTGTAATGAACCAGAATTTAACATTCCATTACTCACTTACTTGCTTCTTTATTGCTTTTTATACCCTCAACCACCATAAGTGGTAAATAGGGTATATTAACTTTATCCTTCCTTCATCATAATGTATATATATTATTGCATCAAATCAAAATCTGTGTCGATTCAGCTATGTCCGTTTGTCTGTCCGCCAGATATTGGCAAGCTCATATCACAAAAATTTATGGAGCTCAATAAAATTTGGCCTAAGTATTCTTTATAGTCCAGAGAAATTTTCTATTTAACCAGCATAGCTAAATCGTTCAGACATAGCTAAATCGATTCAGTTTTTGATTTGATGCAATAATATATATACATTGTTTGGTCTGAGATGATTCCTTCTTGGCGTTACACACGGAATGACAAACTTAGTATACCCTTACCACTTATGATGGTGGAGGGTATAAAAATATAATTAATTTTATGACTCATTAAGTGTTTACTTGTTATATTAAAGAAAATAATGTGAGTGCATGTAGGTATATCTACGAAACCAAACGCATTAATTTCACTCGAGCTTGTGGTGGAGGCTATTGCAGAGTCGGCATAACGAATCTGCAATAGTCTTTTAAGAGATTGAATTTGATTCTTAAATTTTTAACAAATTTCCATATATCTCATCAAACTAACTCCTCTAACATGTGTCATTTTAATTTATATCCAAAATTCATTTATATCTAAACTCATTTAGTGAACTCAATCCATTTGTTCAGTTTAAAAAACACATCAGTTTTAAAAATAATAAAATAATATTTTCTATAATAAAAATTAACTATTATTACACTTTTATTACTATTATTATAAAAATTTATAAAAGCATTTATCACCATGCTAAGGAAAGCCAAAAATACATAAAAAGCGTTAACACCTTTTCCAACGCTTAAACTAATTAATTTTCTCAAGTGTTGTATTTTTGTGTCTCGAAAAATCCAAAAATTTTACTAAAATGAAATACAATGAAAAGAAAGCATTTCACTTAAAGTTACTGGCAAATTGCCTGTAGTAACGATATAACAGATTTGTGAGTCGAACATATTTAATGGTATGTAAAAATATTCTAAACTAAATTAAGGCTTTTTTACAAAATCTTTTGTAAAGGCAAATGTATGAGCAGAAAAATATTTTTCACATACATTCCCCGTAGTCAAATGAAAATAATGATGGTGTATTTTTATAACAAAATAAAAAAATAATAACGAAATTCAAATATGAATTTAACACATTTTCACTTTGAAATTTTTTGAGGTTAAATGAGTGATGTTAACTACAATAGGTAATTTTTTTATGGAAACAGTAGGTAATATTCAGAACAATTATGTACATAATTTTTGATATTTTAATAAAATATCAAATCTAATTATAACATTTCAAGACCATGTTCTATCAAGAATTGTTTTGCTTATGAGCAATTTTTTAATTTATATTATACTTTTAAAAACTGGTCACAGTCATTCTCTATTCAGCACCGTTTGAAATTTTATAATCGGTTCAAAATTGACGGAGTTATGAGTAAATTAGTTTTATTATTAAAAATATTATTATAAATACTGCTTACTATGCGCTTCTCATCAATACGAGGCACCATGAAGTATCGCTTACTATTCACTTCTCATGGTTTTGAGTATCTATTTATATTTTCCACTAAAAATTTTATTTAATTAAATATCAGCATTTTCACTAAAAACTTAACTTTTTTACAATGAAAATCACATTTTCACTAAAATGCAAATTTGCAATAAAAATACACATTTTCACTAAAAATGCACATTTTCACTAAAAATTCACATTTTCACTAAAAATTCACATTTTCACTAAAAATTCACATTTTCACTAAAAATTCACATTTTCACTAAAAATTCACATTTTCACTAAAATTCACATTTTCACTAAAAATTCACATTTTCACTAAAATCACATTTCACTAAAATTCACATTTCACTAAAAATTCACATTTTCACTAAAAATGCACATTTTCACTAAAAATGCACATTTTCACTAAAAATTCACATTTTCACTAAAAATTCACATTTTCACTAAAAATTCACATTTTCACTAAAAATTCACATTTTCACTAAAAAATTCACATTTTCACTAAAAATTCACATTTTCACTAAAAATTCACATTTTCACTAAAATTCACATTTTCACTAAAAATTCACATTTTCACTAAACATTCACATTTTCACTAAAATTCACATTTTCACTAAAAATTCACATTTTCACCAGAAATTCACATTTTCACTAAAAATTCACATTTTCACTAAAAAATTCACATTTTCACTAAAAATTCACATTTTCACTAAAAATTCACATTTTCACTAAAAATTCACATTTCACTAAAAATTCACATTTTCACTAAAAATTCACATTTTCACTAAAAATTCACATTTTCACTAAAAATTCACATTTTCACTAAAAATTCACATTTTCACTTAAAATTCACATTTTCACGTAAAATGCACATTTTCACTAAAAATTCACATTTTCACTAAAAATTCACATTTTCACTTAAAATTCAAATTTAATTAAATTAAATTAAATTAAATTTAATTAATTTAATTTTCACTAAAAATTCACATTTTCACTTAAAATTCACATTTTCACTAAAAATGCACATTCTTTTGTATGTGAGCTATTTTAAAATATAGATATTGTTTAAATTAATCATATAATTTTATCTATATATAAGCTTCATAGATACACTATTTTGAGGAGTATCAAATTTGGAACAATATTAGCCTTAACCTTTTCCTCTATTGTTTTTTTTTTTTTTTTTTTTTTTTTTTTGGTGAAACCCCCACCAGTAGATAAGAAGGTAAACATTTTGAAATAAGGGAAGAACTAAAATGTTTTTAATTTTGAATCTTTAAATTTTGATATCCAAAATACCCTATTTTGAGACATCGCAATTATGTCACTGGAATTCAACCAGCCCATTACTGAATCATTTCCAAAAATCACACTGCATTATTTATACACTCCGCTATCGTAGGGTATTATGCGTGTGTGCAGATGTTTGTAACGGACAGAAAAATAGTGCAATCACAATTTCTTTTTTGCAAAGTACAGGTTGCAGTTTTGAAATATCT
Source organism: Cochliomyia hominivorax (assembly GCA_004302925.2). Lineage (NCBI taxonomy): Eukaryota > Metazoa > Arthropoda > Insecta > Diptera > Calliphoridae > Cochliomyia > Cochliomyia hominivorax. The sequence continues at coordinate 49,853,460 of PYHX02000158.1, forward strand.
AATGAATTTAGTACAGAGTATTGTTTTGCTCTAAGAATGATTCCTATTGGTTATGAGTGGATTATTATTTCACATAGGTCCCATACAAATGTCATGGTATTTTTAACCCATAAAATTCATTAATATATAAAAAGCTTAGAAAAATTCAAATGTTATGATACTCTAAAACGCACCGAATAACACTAGGTTCATTGTTTGTTATAGGGCCCATAAAAATCATCTTCCAAATATCACTTGAAACACATAAATCGCACCTGTACATGGATATTGTAATGATATACTATCAAACTGAGATAAATATAAGAAAAATCAGTTTGTCGGTCCATAATTTTTTTCAAAAAATTCTTTAAAAATGCATAAATTTTACATAAATTTTAGCATCATAATAATATTAAGCATAAATCGGAAAAGCAAATTATACTGAGATGTTTCATAAATTTTTGTAGATGTCACTTAGAGCCAACAATGTGACATGACCAAGTGTAATATTTTTACTTGTTTTCTTTTCGTGTAGAGAACTAAATAGTCTGTTCTGACCGATTACAACTTTCTTACTTGTTTTCTAATTATTATTAGTTTTAAAGTAAAAAAGCATAATAAACAAACGTCTGTATATATTTATCTTAAAACACAGGTCTTATTGGGCGAATAAAGTAATTTCCAACCCATTTGTAAATATCCCAATTTAAAGTGTAGGCTTTTGGAAATACCTTCCTCTTATTTTACAACTACAACAACATAGTAACATCAAAAATGTTAAGAAAAAAATATAGGTTGGTTTGTATGTTGAATGAAAATGTTTTTGTAAAAAAAATTTTATATAATTGATTATACTACAATTACTTTCTGTAAGTTTTGTTAACAACTACAATAGGAAAATGTAAATGCAACTAAACGATACCTAAAGTAAAATTAGAATTTATAAGATACAAAACCATACACACAAACATACATACATTTAAACATCTCCGTACATAACTTATGTTTGTGGATACATTTATAAGTCACACTCCAGGAGGGAATCATTGCATTATAAATTCAAAAGAAAGAAATGAAAAAAGGCTCCATTCAAAAGCTCTTTTCATCTCATACATATTCATTGAATCGTTAAAGACATCATCTATTAATCAATCAAGTGCAATGCAATGAATGCAATGCAATTTATTTATTTGACTGTCTGTTAAAAAGTTTTTTTTCTAAACATTATTCGATTATAATTTCTTTAACTTAAAATGCAATTAATCTTAAAGTAATAAACATTTAAGCGTTTTTTTTCATTCTTCTTTTTCTACTTCGTCTAAATCAACAAACATGTAGGTCTTTTCTTCAGACGAATATTGTTTGAAGTACCAGAAAAAAAATTATTTAGGAGAAAATCTAGGGTTTGAGATAAAGAGAAATTTCTATTTTCGTTAACAATGGGCGTTTGTCAAATTTGTTCAAAAAACTAAAATAATACAAATGATATTAGTTTTTGATTATTATTGATCAATGTTGTATATTTAGGGGACAGACAAATGACAGAAATTGTTGTTTTATGATCCATACATAAGAGATAATAGAAGGGTGGTGACTGTTGGGTATATGAGCATAGTTAAGTTAATCTATGGATTTTAAGCGTTTAGGAAAACAACTTAAATAGCATTACAAGTACCAGGATGCTGGAAATCATTTAAAAATATACTAATGGATATTATGCGTTAGGGCAGAAGTTTTTTTGGAGATATCTAGATGAAATTTCGCACAGATAAATTTTGGAGCCAAAGACAAAGAATAGAGGTGGTGATTTAAATAGTTTCTAAGCAAATCTCCTCCTAGAATGGGCTTTAAGCTTAAAAAAAATGGTTATAATTAAATTTATTATAAATAAAGTTAATAAAACTCCACATGCTTCTATAAATAATTATAACTTCAAAAGTACCATAGAGGGCCAAAAACTATTTTTTTTTTTTGCAAATAATTGTGCAACTTCCGAAACATTGAATACACAAGGGCATGCAGCGAAATGGTATATATTTTTCGATAGAATTGATTTTTTTTCCTGAAAAAAGTCTACAAATTTTGATCGCGGGAATAAATGTGCCTCATAATTGATTTTTATGTATGCAACAAATTTTTATGAATAACATTATTGAGTAGTAATTATTATTATTTCGTAAAAATATCTATTATCTCTATTTTGAGCACTAATTTTATAATCGTGTGAAAAAATTTATTATCGTTAATGTCTCTTATAATTTTTTAAGTTATTAACATTTAAATTTTTAAACTTCAAAATTTTTCTTGATCTTAAGACAGTAAATTAAAAACTAAATTATTTATTTATTAAAAAATTAAGGTCCACCTGTAGCGCAATGCCTTAACTTATTTTCAATAACAAAAGAAAACAAGTAAGAATGCTATATTCGGCTATGCCGAATCTTAAATACCCTCCACCACAAATTCGTGTAAAGTTAATACGTTAGGTTCCATAGACACACATATACTCACAAATGTATATAACACAGAAATACTTAATTAGTCATAAAATTAGTTAAAATTTAAGCTATAAAGTTTTTCTATTAACTGCCTTTTTTCTACCAATTTTCATTGAGCTCTGTTAATTTTTGCGGATGTGAGCAGACAAAGAGATTGACGAAATCGATTGAGATTTGACTTGATGCAAGAATATATACATTATGGGTCTGAAATAATTCATTCTTAGCGTTACACACAGAATGACAAAGTTAATATTCTCTCTCTACCACTTGTACTGTGGAGCGTATAAAAACAAAAAATATGCTTGTTATAAGCTCAAAACTATTTTCCGGGAAGGGGTCTTATATGTAGCTCCCATATAAGACCCCTTCCCGAAGTTTGGACCAAGATTGTTCATATTTATAATATACTTTGATTATAGTTAGAAAAATCATTGTGCTAAATTTTAATGGAATTGATCTTTATTTAAATGTTTTATAAACTCTAATCCGTTTTCCGGAAAATCCCGTTATAAGGGAGCTATAGAAAAATTTGGACCGATACAGGGCAAATTAATATAATATCTTCAGAACAGTTAGCAAAATAATTGTGTCGACTTTCAGTAGAATTGGTCTTGATTTACTCGAGAAGGGGCGTTATAATGGAGCTATATCATAATATGGACCCACAATACAATAGAATTGGTTCAAATCTAAAAGTATTATAAGCTGTAAATCATATTCCGGGAAGGGGCCTTATATTGGAGCTATATCAAAATATGGACCCATGTAAATAAAACTTAATACATATGTAAATCATATTCCGGGAAGGGGCCTTATATGGGAGCTATATCAAAATATGGACCCATGTTAATAAATTTTATAACATATATTTAAAATAGCTAGAAAATTAGTTGTGCCAAATTTCAATAGAATTGGTTCAAATTTAAGAGTTTTATAAGCTATAAATCATATTCCGGGAAGAGGCCTTATATGGGAGCTATATCAAAATATGGACCCATGTAAATAAAATTTATAGTATATTTTTAAAATAGTTAAAACAATAATTGTGCCATATTTCAAAAGAATTGGTTCAAATTTAAGAGTTTTATGAGCTATAAATCACATTCCGGGAAGGGGCCTTATATGGGAGCCATATCAAAATACGGACCCATATGAATAAAATTTATAGTATATATTTAAAATAATTAAGAGATTAATTGTGCCAAATTTCAAAAGAATTGGTTCAAATTAAAGAGTTTTATGAGCTATAAATCACATTCCGGGAAGGGGCCTTATATGGGAGCTATATCAAAATACGGACCCATGTAAATAAATTTATAGTATATATTTGAAATGGTTAAAAAATTATTTGTGCCAAATTTCAATAGAATTGGTTCCAATTTAAGAGTTTTATGAGCTATAAATCAAATTCCGGGAAGGGGCCTTATATGGGAGCTATATCAAAATATGGATCCATATTAATAAAATTCACAATATATATTTAAAATAGTTGAAACAATAATTGTGCCAAATTTCAAAAGAATTAGTTCAAATTTAAAAGTTTTATAAGCTATAAATCATATTCCGGGAAAGTCCTTATATGGGAGCTATATCAAAATATGGACCCATCTTAATATAATTTATAACATATATTTAAAATAGCTAGGAAATTAGTTGTGCCAAATTTCAAAAGAATTGGTTCAAATTTAAGAGTTTTATGAGCTATAAATCATATTCCGGGAAATGGCGTTATATGGGAGCTATATCAAAATATGGACCAATGTTAATAAAATTTATAACATATATTAAGAATGGTTTAAAAATTAGTTGTGACAAATTTCAGTAAATTATCTTAAAAATTGCGGTCCATATGACACAAAGAGTTTGGGGTGTATCAAAGTTTTGCATATTATAGCCTATAACTTTTTTCCGGTTAATCAGATTTTGATAATTTTTGGCACGATGATGAAGCACGTGTAATTGTATGCTAAAATTAATATTTGGTTTAAGTCCAATTACATTTTTAGAAGAAATTATAAGAGTTCATTTTTGAAATTTTGAGGTTGTTTCAGATATCGGTCTATAACTTCCTTGCTTATAAACCGATATAGCTGGTTTTAAATAGCAAACTGCTTAGGACAATAACAAATAATGTGGCCAAGTTTATGAATTCGGTCAATTATTCTAGGCGTGAAAATGTTTCCAACAGACAGACAGACGGACAGACGGACAGACGGACATAGCTAAATCGACTCAGTTTTTGATTTGATGCAATAATATATATACATTGTTGGGTCTGAGATGATTCCTTCTTGGCGTTACATACAGAACGACAAACTTAATATACCCTCACCACTTGTGGTGGTGGAGGGTATAAAAATTGTAGTTAAGTAACGAAACTGCTTTATTGAAAAAAAGGTATTTTCTATTTTTGTCGTCAAAAGTATCGTATATTAACGACGTTTCTTTCCGATTAGCTAACTATAAATAAAAAGTTGTCTTAGAATCATAACGACAATAATAAAGTTTTTACGTTTGCCCATGTCTATAATATTCAGCTAATAATTTACCATTTCTGGACTTTTTATAGCATTTTTGTAATCTAATAAAAGATTGACACTAAATCCGGTCACAAGAATAAAATGAACTTGCAAAATGAAAGATTGATCCTTTTTTGGTTATAATAAATACCCTTTGGATACATCAGATACCATACCTTAATACTTCAATCATTTCAACTTCATCAGAGCCGCATATGAAGTCAGTGATCGAACTATTTTCATCCATGACCCCAAAATAGGTAGTAAATTTATTAAGACACAATGAGTTTAATCCACAATGTGTATTGTGGGCAGAGTGCACACAAGTGACTCTATTGACGCCAACAATCACCAAAAACTGCTGGTAGATTGGAAGATACTTGGTCGTCACCACGGGAAAAATGAATATGCTACCACAAAAGCAGTCTTATAACTTTAACGAACATTTCATAAATTTGGTTTAGAAAATAAATTTTATAAAAATTATGGATGAAAAATTAAAATTTAGAACGATAGAATTATAGTAATTCATTAACGTCACTTCCTCCAAATCATCATGGAAATAAAAAGTGTTAAATTTGAGAGGAAGACTAATTTTTATTTAATATTTTTATTAAATAAATAATAGATTATTTCAACATCATTAAAAATTGTTCAAAAAGTGTTAAATTTTGGCTGCGACTTTTATTCCGTAAATTCCCATTTTGTGTGACTTTTTGAAAAATCTCAACAGTAACGCTGATCGGTAGTAAACTTAAAAAAGTTATGAAATTGTGTTACTGTTTTAAATATAAAAAATTTCTATTTGGAAATTCAAAGAATTAAAAAATTGTGTTTGAGGCTGAGAAATTGTCTACACTGATTTTGATCTAAAGTGATATTTTTTTTAAAACATAAATAAAAGTCATCTTACAATTAAAATTTAATAGAGCATCAAACAAGTCACACGTATTTGAAACAGATAGAAAAGCAATAATTTAATAAAATTGGTATAAATTTAGGCTTCGTTTAATTTTAGAAGCTTATAAATATGCTACCAGCACAATATAATTTTATCTGTCCATTATTATATCAAAATAAGTGTATAAGACAAATTTCAGGAAATTATCTTTAAAATTGAAACTTTTATCGTGCATCTATTTTGGGGTGTATCAAAATTTTGCGGCATTTTTGTTAAGTTTCGAAGTATATGTAACTCTATTTTATGGATAAATTCTGTTAAAATCCAATTTTTTTCAATTACAAAAGAAAATTAAACTTTTCCCTTTGTCGGTTTTAAAGTATCAAAGAGGACTATTGCAACACTGTGGCCAATATTATTAGAATCGGTTAATTATTATCGACAAAGTTTTGAATTTAAATAAATATACTTTACATGATCATGGATGATTCCTTCTTGGCGTTACAATTGAAAGGACAATGTAAATGTACCCTCTTCACCACTTGTAGTGGTGGAGGTTATAACAAGGTAATATATGGGATAAAAATTTATTGACTTCAATAGCTCTAAAACTTTAAGAGATAACCTAAATATGTGAATAATTTTATAGATATTTACAAGGACATACTATATTCGTAATTTCTTTTTTTGAATCATAGATTATTTTTGACAACTTTTCAAAATACCGACGTACCATTGGTGGTTGAATTGGAAGGTCACCGACAACGCCTCTAACCAGAGGCTCTGTTCGAAAGCACCATAGATCTGATCATGCAAAAATATATATAATCGTTCATTATCCTGTCTGTTTTTTGTTTCTTTTATAGTTAATAATCCGTCATAGAAATTTATAATCTCTATTTTTAAACAACATTATTATGTAGTTCGTGATTCTATGAGGCAACTTAACTCCTCCCATAGTTCTAAAGTTCAAAAGTTTTTAATGAACACATCTTTGCTATTTTTATTTCAAATTTAATATAAATCCTACTAGGCGATCAAATATCCGCCCAACTGTGAAAAAAGTATAAATTTGTTTCTTGCTCACTATTTAAGACAATTTTGATCATACTGTACTTTTTTAATAAACATGCTAAATTATTAATATACGAGACCAAGTTATTGGAATTTTTTTCCAATTTTGAAATTAATTTATATAATTTTTTCGAAACATCTTCTGCCTTATAAATTTATGAAAATGTTTTAATAAAAAGATATTTGTATGATTACAATGAAGAAAGTTTTCTGTTTAAAAACAATATTTTACTAAAAAAATCGCAGATTTTTCTATATCGCTAACTATTGACAGATTATCTGATTAAAAATGACATTATTTTAAAAGATGTACACAAAAAGCAACTGCTTCAAAAGCGCAAATTAGTCTAAAGTAATTAATGCAATCTCCCTCAACCAGAAGATTTGCTATATGTTTATATTTAGATTATATACATACAAATATATGTGTTGTATTTGTAACATATTTGTTATTTCCTTTTTGTTGCCTTTTTTACATCAAATTTAAAAGATTGAAGAAAAACATAACTTAAACATACACTTAACATGTAATAAAATTGTGGTGCCACATTTTCTAGAGGGAAAAAACCAAACATCGCTCGTAATTTAACATGATATCTTATTTAACAGCTTACATTTGCGAAAAAATGGAAAAAAAGATGGAACACCAAAGACTTGAGCAAGAAGCAACATAAAAATGTAATAATGGCAACAAAAGGAAAAAAGCTTAAGAAAGAAGTATTAAAAAAAAACAAACTCCAACTCGTAGAAACATGTCACATAAACATTAGGTCACCTTTTTGGCTTTCAGCAGCAACATCGACCAGAGAGTCACAATAACCAACCGAAAACAACAACAACAACAACAGTAAATAGCATCTAAATAAAAATAAGGCAAATTATTTTATGTTTTGTGTTTGTTTTCATCGAAGAATACTCTACGAGAGGAATAGTTTGTTATTTGGGTTCCATATAGAAAATGTTAAATTACTGTAACAGTTGATACACCTTATATAAATAGGGCATCAGCAGGACTCCGAAGACAGGGCAGTGACAGGAAGGTGAGAAATCGTTTCCTCCTCCTTATGCTTCAACTCCTTTATAAGTTGTTTGAAGGAAGACCCATTATCATTGATGTATTCCAAAGATGCGGCAAATAATGCAGCTACTGTTGGAATGATATCCTGACTCCAGTAATTGCCATATCATGTAGTTGGTTTATTTTTCCTCTTGTCTTGCGCTATAGCAAAAAGCTCTATATGTGTTTTTAAGGCTCTGATAGGTAAAATAGACAAATGATCAATGCCCTTATTTGTGAGGTTCGCTTTCCTTTTCGCTAGGGAATCAGCATCTAATGTTGAATGCTCTACCATCTTATTTAATGATGTGCGTATTCCCGGACAATATTTGATGTCATGTAGAACACTTGTTAGGGTCTCAGTTGCGGCTTTAATGTTAAATCACAATATCACAAAATCTCTTGACTGAACTTGATTTGAAATAAATAGTGAACTGAAGTCACAATTAGGCTCTGAAATAGACTTAAATTAAAACAAGGTGCTGAACTAAAATTCGAACTTGGCCAAGAAATATATGCAAAATCTTAATTGAAATCTTAATTGCAAATTGAACTGTAATGAAATATTAAGTGGAATTCGTTCTAGACTTATCATGTATTTATAGAAAATGTCTTTAATCTCTAATAATTCCAGGCATCAAGTCTGTTACCTTGACTTAAAATAATAGAGGATCCATTCAAATTGGGACCAAAGTATAAGGAAACTGAAAATATATTAAAGTCGTATGATGATTTTAGAAATTACAGGGATTTACATCAAAGAAAACTTTATTATATTTGCCCGATATAAGGTCCTTTAAATTCGTTTTAAATCTTGTATATTTTCTTCGATTATTTTTGGACTAAAGACAGAAGAGTTTTTTTAACCGACCTCCTAAATGCATCTGAGGCAAGTTGTTGCATGTGATTGTAATAAACATTATGCACCTCCACATTTGGTTAATAAAAAACAACAACCCAACAAAAAATTGTTTCATCTAAAAAATACTCATATATTGTGTTTGTTTTCTGCCATTTACCGGACAGGACACACTCACCAATGGAAAATTTACAAAAATATATAAAAATAAGAAGAGAGAAAAAACGTTAAAGAAACAGTGCAGTATTTGTCGCTTAAAGGCAACTTTTAGCAAAAGCTCTAAAATATGTCATTTGGTGTTACATAAATTGTTTAACACTCGCTTCGAACAGATATTTTGTGAATATAACTCCAACTGCCGGAATATAATTGGGGTAAAGGAGAGACAGAGAGAGAGAGGTAGAGTAAAATTGAGAACAAAAACAAGCACTTTGTTTTAAAATAATTGTTGGCGTCCGATTTTTGAAGTATTCAGTTTTTTCGTACATTTCTGACTTTTTTAGTTAATTTTCCAATGAAAACAACTTGAGCGCATTACGATGTCTTTTTTTGCTGAACTTTAGATATAATTTTTAGTTCTAGGAATGATGAAGAAAAATAACAAAAAAGAAAAAATACATTATCTCAAGCTAGAATTTTAACATACGAATATCTGTAACTTGTAAATTAAGATACAATTTGATGGCCGAGACACCTGACAGTATACATTTGAATAAACTTTTTGTGAGACGATAAGTATGAGCACTTGTAGTTTGCAGATTTATATTAAAGTCCAAAATATATAGGATATTGTAAAATAAAAGAGGGTCAATCGAGAATGATATTATGCCTTTAATTTGTCATATGTACTTATGACTACATATGATCCTGCTTTTAATAAAGGATTAACTAGAAATGTCAGAGGTACATTGGCAACGCCACTGCGAAAAGATGTAATGCCGCTATATATGATGAAAAACTTTATACTGGTAATTCTAGGGTATCATTTACATTATATGTTAAGTTAATCAATAACGAATCAAAAATTTCCTGATGGAGTTTTGAGAAACTGTACCCTAAAATTTAAATTCATATTTGGTGTTTATCAGACATTTTTTTTATATTTTTATGTGCCAATAATATATAAACCGATTTCTATATATGCTACAAAATTATTCAGATATGTAAAATACTTTTCGAAGTCAATGGGGTCTTATATAAAGTCTTAGTGTAATGTGGAACGCTATTTCCAAAATTAATACTTTCTAGATAATCAGAATAATAATTGTTAAAAATTTTTACGGAATTAGTCCACATTATTGGTAGTTTTAGACTCTATTCTTGCATAAGCCTTATATAGGACTTATAACAAAAATGAACCGATATTTGTGATGTTAAAAGATAATAATGTGTTAAATGTGTGTTAAAGCCCTATTCCGAAAAGGGTTTATAAACATTGACGGATATTTCTATAAATGTATTTAATTTTGTCGCTACTTTCGTTTTAATGAGAGGCAACCTATCGCTACTATTTAACACAAAGAAGATGTTTCATTAGTCTTGTTATTTGCCTTATTCTTGCGATCTAATATTCTTGGAGCTATTCTATGTGTAACATTTCTATAAACGCAGACGTGAAAATAACATTTTCTGATTTAATCAATTCAATTCATAATATTTAAAGACGCCCGAGGGAATTTTTCTGTCCGCTAAAGAAAATATCCAAATTACATTTCTTCTTCTCTCTTTTATAGATGAGCAAATTGGGGAAGATTGCAAATCCCGCAAGATAATGCTACGGTACACGCTTCCAAGCATTGTTACTACATGATTTAACGAGTACAGCATTTCCCTGTCTTAAACCCAATGGATAACTTGTGGGGATACATGGCCCATAAATTTTATTCAAATAATGCCCAAAACGAAAGCATAATAACTTTGACAGAGTTTAAAATAAATAGGGTGGTTTTGTAGATATTGGTTCCGATCCTTAAAAAAAGTGGAATAATTCTTAGAGGCAGACCGTACTTTTTATGTAATCCACAACAAAGTATTATTCTGACATTAGTAATCATGTTATAGAGACTAACAAACTATTGTTTGCAAACAAGAGGTTGCCCCAAATATCGGTCTATATTTTTTAATATATTGAACCGATTTAAATAGAAAATTTCTCAAGACTATTAAAAATAATTAAACCAATTTTTATATAGCTCTAACAATTTTGTGGATGTAAGAATGCCAAAAACAGATAGACGGACATAGGTTAATCGACTCTTAAGTTAATTTGATGTAAGAATATATTTACATTGTGGGATCTAAGATGATTCCTTCTAGCGTTACACACTGAATAATAAAGTTATTCCCACAAGTGGTGACAAGTATTAAAATAAAACGTAATACAAATAATATTTGTTTGTCATATGATTTGCTTAATAAATATTTTATTATTATTATTTTTTTTTGTTTTTTGAATTCTTGAATTCTTTATCCTTCATACAAAGAAAATTGTGATAATCGTATATCTAATGCACAATTTTCGTATATCTAATAACTGTTTTACTAAACAGAAATAAAAGTGGATATGATCATGGGGAGAGGTGTACCCCATACAATGAAAATATTGGTTATCGAATATCTAAAGAACTATAACAGAAATAGTTCTCACAGAAATAGTCCCCAATCACTTTCTCAAGAATTTGTTTTACTGATCAAAATATAAGCCGGGTACAATCAAGAGGAATGATAATGCTAATGATAGTTAGTATTTAATAAAAATAGTAAATATAACAACTCTGCCTACTTTCAGTTGAGTTGTAGTAAGCCAAAAATTTAATTTCGCGAAGGGACTGATATGGGAGCTATGACTAAATGTGTAAAAATATTGATCAATTTACTTGCATATATTTCAGTCAGACTATTAGATATGCCGAATTTCTATTAAATAAGAAAAGGCTTTTTATGGAAACTAAAATTTGTTTGTCGTTTCTTTTTATAATATTCATTAAAGTTACTACCTTTCACTGATTTTGGGAGTATCGAAATATTTAATTTAATCCCATTTCAATGGTTTTTGTAATGATGATGAAATCCAATTAGTTAAGGATAATAGAAAATAATTTTATTCAATAGGGCAATTGATTTAGACGTGAGAATGTTTCCAATAGATAGATAGACAAATGGACACATCTAAATCGAGTCATACTTTGATGTAAGTTTATATACACTTTATGTGGTCTTCAAAGATACATTCTTAGCGACGCACATGGAATGACAATGTAAGTATACACTCATCAAAATTGTTAACATAGTCCCGGTAACAATTTTCATCGAAATTGCAATTATGATGAAAATTGCACTTATTACGTTAATTTCGTAACAATTATAAAGAAAGTTATCGTGGATCAGTTTTGTGTACACTAAAATGTTAAGTTTGATGAAAATCGGAACGCATTTGGAACTTGTCCCCATATAAAATCTCCTTCCTAAATTAATTTTAACGTTAATTTTTAAACTAAAAATGTTTGTATCATTACAAAATTTGACATGCACTTTTTTCCCAGTCATCTTAATCATTTTACCAAATTTTATTACAATCTACTAATAATTTCCTAGTGAAAAATTCTAGTCTAAATATATAAGTATTTTTGTTAATTTTCGCGACTTTGGCTTCATCTCAAAACTACAAACTACCGAATCGAACTTAAGTTTTTTTTAATTATTTTTTTCCTTTTTCGCCATGATTTCAGGAAATTAACTGCACAATGCTACGGTAGTTTTGAAACTGCATTATGCTAGACCTTAAAGACATGAGACCAATCATCAAATCAGCCGGAATTTAAATACAAAATTTATTGAAGATGAAAAAATATTATCGATTGATATTGTTAAGAGTTAAAGGTCTTTAAAGTAGTTTATCCACAAGAGTTGTAATATTGAGAAACTTTTATCTAAAATTCAGAAATTTTTTCAAACTCCATCAAAATCCACAAAATATTTGCATATATTTATATTTTTCTTGAACTAATTTAGTTTTCTATTTTATATTTTTTTAAACTCTCATTACTTTCAGTTATAATGAAAATCAACCTTTGCCATTTGCAAAATACTAAAACTCCTAATGATTCTACTTTAAATGCCACCACAAAAGAAACTATTAAAGTCTTAAACAAAACAGAAAAAAGGCCAATATCGAGTTGTCATTTGACAATGACAATAACATTAAAATGATAACAACTTTTACTACTTTTATTATTTTGGTTATTTTTATAAAGAAACTATTCCTCAGTAAAGGTTTGCATGACAATCAAAGCGCCACATGACCAAAAGTCCAAAAAAAAAAATAAAAAAATAATACTGAAATAAAATGCATTGAATACAGAACAACAATTTCGTCCTACCAACTCAAAAATTTAAGAAATGGAAAGAAACTTAAAAAAACAAGCACTTAACAATAAAATGACAACAACAGGAAAAAAGTCAAACTCAACAACGTTGCAACGTTGTCAACATTTCATTGTTATTTGCCAATATTGGCACTGGCAATGACATTGTCTTCAAAATGAATACAATTCAAAATCAAATATTGGAGGTATTGAGGGAATGTTTGAAATATATAAGGTAAAAGCGTTTTACGGAGAATGCTACATAGATTTATAGATTTGGAAATTTGATTTATCAATATTTTAGGTGCAAAATTGAAAACCTTTTAATTTTTAGTTAAATAATTTAAATCAATTTCATTTTGTGCTCACGTTTGTAAGCCCTCCCAAGTCTAAACGATTTTTTGGAAGTAATTCTGTTACTTTTGAACCTTAGACATATCTTAGTAAAATGTTCAATAGCAATACAAGGAACCGGAATAGAATACAAGGGACAGGGGCCTCCAAATTTGCAACCTCCACCACTTGTGGTGGTGGAGCCACAAGTGGTAAGTTAAGTTTTTCATTCCATTAAGAAAACAATTAGAACTTCCATATGAAAATCTTAAAACCGGCTCTTGCAGAATTGATTCATGACATTAAAATTTGTTACTGATTTTCGATTGTTTTGGGATATGGTCCACATTAGATGAGAATGTGGACCTGACAGATGGTAATTCAGATGTCATGGGTTTCACTTATTCGCACCAAATGTGGCCACTTACTAATCGGGCTTTCCTATATATGGAAATGTTAATATATATTTATGATGTTTCTCCACAATGATAAAGTTCTGCCTGAGGCGACAATTTATCAACAAATATCCCACAGTGAGCAGAATCGATGTTTTTGACAAAATCTGTATATTTTGTTCGACTGGCTGGAATTACTTTAAATTAAACATAATGATAGCACGGGTGTGTGGCACCTTAAAGTTTCTGGAAAGTGTTGATCTCGTATTAAAATTTTAAATTAAAGTATAAAAAAATATTGCTTTGATAAAAAAGTTTTTTTATGTTCTTAAAAACGCGAAGAATATTTATAACATAAAGGTAAAATTTCAAAGTTTTGATTAAAAAAAAAAACGTCAAATTCGAGAGGATCTGGACTTGGTAATGTAGGGTTTTACTATGCAAAGTTAAAATTATAATATTTGGCGCAATGAAGTCTTTTAGCATTGCGGATATATATCAAAAATAATTCTGAAAACAAATGTTGCAACATTTTGAAAAAACTCGGAAACTCTATGAAATAAATACCCACACATAAGCATGTTTTTTAATTGTCTAGTCAACAAGGGGCTCTAAGGCTGTACACATTTTTGAAATAAAATGAGAAAGAAAACTTTGACATGAGTTTAAAAACAATTAATTGCCAATTTGAACCCCTATAACTCCGCCCATGGATCCCAAAAAGAGCAGCTTATAATGCCGCACTCCTTAGCAATCACTATGTTAAATTTCATGTAAAATCTATTTAGCCGATCAAAAGTTACAGAGTTATGTACAAAATAAATCGATTCTGCTCACTGTACAACGTAGCGCCAAACAGTCTATTTTAAATAATTATGTAACTTTTTGTGATACCCCAATTAAATTTCTAATAAACAGTTCGGAAGATATAAAAAATACAATTATTCATGAATGAACTTAGTGCTGTGGCTTTTATTCATTGCAATGGGCTGAAGCTTGTATAAAATAGTTGGTCCTTTCATAGGTTTCCGTCTCTCTTACTAAAACAAAAACATATTTCTGTGACTTCTACCCATCATTTTTCGCTATTGTTTACTTTGCTTAAATTAATCCTAAAGGGCTTCACATCCTTATTTTATTTACACGTTTTATTATTTCAATCGCAGACAAAATAGACATAGAATCGTGCATGGGCACTGGTTATTGTGACTTTTGCAAGCAACTGTTGATATTTTCTTCCGATTCTACTGTCAAAATTTACAGTTTTAATGGAGAATTCGGCAAAAGTTTATAGCCCCCTAACTGGTCGAACATTGTAATGGATCTTTTTGATTGTCTCTTCAGATAAATCAATTTTATTTGTTTAAATTCAGAGCGTTTATGATCTTTTTTCTGTGGCTCATAATACAAAATATCATTCTGATCAGGGCGAAATATTTTGAGTTTATGCATGTTGATATTAAACTTGTAAAAACTATCGATCTCTAACGCATATCATTCAGTTGTAAGGTTATGGGGTTAACTTAATGGAATCTTTCGATAGTTATGCCATCACTCTAAAATGATGAATTTTAGTTCCAAATTTTTAAAGTAATAATGTAGGATTTGTTCCACTAAAACTCAGCTTTTGAAATGTTGGGTGGCTAAATCCATTTGAGACATGTAAATAAATGAGCATAAAATATTGTTTTCACAGAAAAGGAATCGTCTCCGTACTAAGCCACATATTATGCTCATTTTAATACAATATAAATATAATATTAGTTTTTTTAATTTCGCGTTTAATTGTAAAGTTATTACGGTTGGAGTGTACCTAAAATTCATTATTGCCGATTCAACCATTCTCACTTGTTTAAGATTCCACTTCACTTACTTTTCTAGTTTTTTTTTGTTTTTCATTTATTTAAATTTTTGGTCACATTTACTAATGTAGGTCCACCATACACATCGCATTAAGATAATTTTTGAGTATAAATAGTAGAGATTTTATTTTACTATTTGCAACTTGCCAACTACTTGGGTTCCTTTCATGTGCTTCAAACATTGTTTTCACAATTTAACATATTTATATTATAGAAATTTTTCTTCCATTTTTGTTGGTCTTCTGGTTCCAACTATAATATTTTTGTTTCACTTAACATTTGTTGGGAGGTACTTTTTTCTTTTGACTTTAGTTAGAAAACAATAACAAAATTGATATCTCAGTGAAACAGTAATAAAAATTTATGATCTTTATAATACACAATCACATTCCAATTTTGTTGTTGGAAAAATTGGGAGAAAAGGATGGAATAATAATATTATAGACAAAGTCATTTTGGACAACTGGCAGCCAAATTTAGTAAAACATCATAAATTTTTAAAAGTTTACATTAAATCAAATGTTATAATTAAGCGATTGTATAAAAAGGATATTTTGATTTCTTGTAGAGGGAAAGTTAATGGAAATGGACTTAAGAAATAAATTACTAATTGACATGGTAAAATTGTAAGTGTATAAAGTGTATGTCAAAGATATGGAATTAATTATACCCTCCACCACCACAAGTGGTGAGGGTATATTAAGTTTGTCATTCTGTATGTAACGCCAAGAAGGAATCATCTCAGACCCAACAATGTATATATATTATTGCATCAAATCAAAAACTGAGTCGATTTAGCTATGTCCGTCTGTACGTCTGTCCGTCTGTCCGTCTGTCTGTCTGTTGGAAACATTCTCACGCCTAGAATAATTGACCGAATTCAATAAAACTTGGCCACATTATTGTTATTGTCCTAAGCAGTTTGCTATTTAAAACCAGCTATATCGGTTTATAAGCAAGGAAGTTATAGACCGATATCTGAAACAACCTCAAAATTTCAAAAATGAACTCTTATAATTTCTTCTAAAAATGTAATTGGACTAAAACAAAAAATTAATTTTAGCATACAATTACACGTGCTTCATCATCGTGCCAAAAATTATCAAAATCTGATTAACCGGAAAAAAGTTATAGGCTATAATATGCAAAATTTTGATACACCCCAAACTCTTTGTGTCATATGGACCGCAATTTTTAAGATAATTTACTGAAATTTGTCACAACTAATTTTTAAACCATTCTTAATATATGTTATAAATTTTATTAACATTGGTCCATATTTTGATATAGCTCCCATATAACGCCATTTCCCGGAATATGATTTATAGCTCATAAAACTCTTAAATTGGAACCAATTCTATTGAAATTTGGCACAAATAATTGTTTAACTATTTTAAATATATACTATAAATTTTATTTACATGGGTCCGTATTTTGATATAGCTCCCATATAAGGCCCCTTCCCGGAATGCGATTTATAGCTCATAAAACTCTTAAATTTGAACCAATTCTATTGAAATTTGGCACAACTTATTTCCTAGCCATTTTAAATATATGTTATAAATTATATTAAGATGGGTCCATATTTTGATATAGCTCCCATATAAGGACTTTCCCGGAATATGATTTATAGCTTATAAAACTTTTAAATTTGAACTAATTCTTTTGAAATTTGGCACAATTATTGTTTCAACTATTTTAAATATATATTGTGAATTTTATTAATATGGACCCATATTTTGATATAGCTCCCATATAAGGCCCCTTCCCGGAATTTGATTTATAGCTCATAAAACTCTTAAATTGGAATCAATTCTATTGAAATTTGGCACAAATAATTGTTTAACTATTTTAAATATATACTATAAATTTTATTCACATGGGTCCGTATTTTGATATAGCTCCCATATAAGGCCCCTTCCCGGAATGTGATTTATAGCTCATAAAACTCTTAAATTTGAACCAATTCTTTTGAAATTTGGCACAACTAATTTTCTAGCTATTCTAAATATATGTTATAAAATTTATTAACATGGGTCCATATTTTGATATAGCTCCCATATAAGGCCCCTTCCCGGAATATGATTTACAGCTTATAACACTTTTAAATTTGAACCAATTCTTTTGAAATTTAGCACAATTGATTTTCTAGCTATTTTAAATATATGTATTAAGTTTTATTTACATGGGTCCATATTTTGATATAGCTCCCATATAAGGCCCCTACCCGGAATATGATTTATAGCTTATAACACTTTTAGATTTGAACCAATTCTATTGAAATTTGGCACAACTAATTTTCTAGCTATTTTAAATATATGTTGTAAACTTTATTAAAATGGGTCCATATTATGATATAGCTACATTATAACGCCCCTTCTCGAGTAAATAAAGAAAAATTCTACTGAAAGTCGACACAATTATTTGCTAACTGTTCTGAAGATATTATATTAATTTGCCCTGTATCGGTCCAAATTTTCCTATAGCTCCCTTATAACGGGATTTTCCGGAAAACGGATTAGAGTTTATAAAACATTTAAATAAAGATCAATTCCATTAAAATTTAGCACAATGATTTTTCTAACTATAATCAAAGTATATTATAAATATGAACAATCTTGGTCCAAACTTCGGGAAGGGGTCTTATATGGGAACTACATATAAGACCCCTTCCCGGAAAATAGTTTTGAGCTTATAACAAGCATATTTTTTGTTTTTATACGCTCCACAGTACAAGTGGTAGAGAGAGAATATTAACTTTGTCATTCTGTGTGTAACGCTAAAAATGAATTATTTCAGACCCCATAATGTATATATTCTTGCATCAAGTCAAAATCTCAATCGATTTTCGTCAATCTCTTTGTCTGCTCACATCCGCAAAAATTAACAGAGCTCAATGAAAATTGGTAGAAAAAAGGCAGTTAATAGAAAAATTTATAGCTTAAATTGTAACTAATTTTATGACTAATTAAGTATTTCTGTGTTATATACATTTGTGAGTATATGTGTGTCTATGGAACCTAACGTATTAACTTTACACGAATTTGTGGTGGAGGGTATTTAAGATTCGGCATAGCCGAATATAGCATTCTTACTTGTTACTATAACAATTTTCCAAAGTGTAATCTCCACCTTTTCTGCAAATGATGTATAAAGTTCACAATTTAAGAGTTTGTCCGTCTGTGTGTTGGAAACATTCTCACGCCGAATTCAATGAAACTTTGCCACATTATTTGTTGTTTAAAACCAGCTATATTGGTCAACTATCAAAAAGCGATACCTGAGAAAACTTCAAAATTCCGATTCTAAAATCTTCAACAAAAAGTGATTGGATTTAGCTTCCATATAAAGCCCCTTTCC
Organism: Cochliomyia hominivorax; assembly: GCA_004302925.2. Lineage (NCBI taxonomy): Eukaryota > Metazoa > Arthropoda > Insecta > Diptera > Calliphoridae > Cochliomyia > Cochliomyia hominivorax. The sequence continues at coordinate 49,872,664 of PYHX02000158.1, forward strand.
GGAATAACGTTTCGTGCTCTTAAACATTAGCCAATTTTGTTGAAATCCGGCACAATAACTTTTGTAACTTTATACATGTTATTCATTTTACCATTATGGATCTATGTTTTCCTATAGCTCCCATAGAGTGTCACTTCCTGGAAGACGGTTTATAAAAGTACTTAATAGAATGTAATTTTACAATTATCGGAGTATATTATTTTATAAGACTTCCGGAAAAGGGTTTGTTCAGGAACGAATCACTGCGCGAACCACTGAACATAATACTTAGTTTGTCAATATCACGAGGGTTAACGAGCGAATATGTAGAGGATATAAAAAGTCCCTCAATACAATAATGACACAATCGCTTAACAGGAAAGTAATAATACCTAAACTTACGCTGCAGTGATGTTACAATGAAATGATTGATAGTATACCTGGTAAACAGTTGGATACCATTGCATCACTCATATACTGGATGCTTAATATTCTTTATATTTTTAATGACAGCCAAATGGCAATCTGGGATTTGGGATCCAAGATTTTGATTTAACAGAGCATCCTGGATTGCAAAGAGGCTGTTAAAGATTTCTCCACATGTAGAACGATACACATGATGGAATAATCGAAAATAAAGAGGCATACAAATTAGCTAATAAGGTTACATTTTTGTGGATTGCGAGCTTGGAAAATCCAATGATTTTCTTTGCACATAAAAACAGGCAACAGGAGCGGCCTACAAAGTCATACAGAACAATGCGAAACACTAATAGTGTTTGCAAAATTACAAAAATACAATGGAGTGGCCCATAGGAGACTCTACGAGAATATCTTAATTGAAATGGTGTCACAGGCGAAATCAAATGTAGTGCATATGGGAATATATCTAAATAGTGGAACAATAACTATGTTACTTTCCAGCCTTTCTTTTTATTTTCCAGCAAGGATTTTTCAATATTTCGTAAGATGCTTTACCAAGCGGTCTAACCTTAAGGAATTTGATTGGAGGAATTTGAGGAATTACGTACATATGATATGGAATTCCTATATTAACTTATGGTTGATATCTGTTTCTTGTTCATAAACGATTAGCGCATAACAAGCCGATTTAGTAGTTTATATCACTTTTATCTCCTTCCTTTTTAAAAGCATAAAAACAAGAAGAACTACAATAAAATAAGGTAATTATGAGACAAATATTTAACTATCCTGAGGTGTACCTTTTCAATTAGTTAGAAATTTTGTTGACATTAATAAAATTTAGTGCAGCATTATATCCAATCTATTGCATCTATGAAAGCTCTCATTGTGTGTTGTTGAATTCTAAAGGAAATTTGTAAAAATTTGTTAAAGCGAGGAAATTATATATGGGCAAAAGCTATTATAGGTTCCTTTCATCTGTATTAGAATGTGTATCGTTGATTATTTGCATTATAGTTTGACTAGAGGCAATAATTTAGTGTTTAATTCTAGCAACTCCCAGTCATGTCTTGGACGACAAAAACTATTTAGGAAACCGTGGACTGGAAGTCTTGGCTTAGCCATATTATAACCCAGATTTTGCAGTTTCTAACTACCATGTGTCGCGATTATTACTGAATGCTTCATTCCAGAATTGGCTTAATTCATTCGTTATCTCAGAAGCGGAACACTATTTTAGGCGCGAAATCCATACGCTATCAGAAAGACAGGAAAAGATACTGGCTAATGGTAACGACATTATAAATTTGTATACCAAGTTTTTACTCTAAAAATTTTCTAGCTTATAAACTTAATTAATAATACCGATTAAAGTTCGTGTACTGTCCTAAAGGCTATTTTAATTTATTGTAATAAATCTAGGAAAAAAAAGCCCCATCTACCTTTACTAAGCACGTGTCAAAACAAATAATATTTATTATATTGATATGTTGGGGTCAAGTGAAAGCTTAAGGTTTTAGCTTTTATGTTTTCGCCTTAAAAAATTCCATACTGAAAATGAGATTTAAAAACAAGTAAGAATGGTATATTCGACTATGCCGAATCTTAAATACCCTCCACCACAAATTCGTGTAAGTTAATACGTAAGGTTCCATAGATACACATACACTGACAAATGCATATAACACAGAAATACTTAATCAGTCATAAAATTAGTTACAATTTAGGCTATAAATTTTTCTACTAACTGCCTTTTTTCTACCAATTTTCATTGAGCTCTGTTAATTTTTGCGGATGTGAGCAGACAAAGAGATTGACGAAAATCGACTGAGATTTTGACTTGATGCAAGAATATATACATTATGGGGTCTGAAATAATTCATTCTTAGCGTTACACACAGAATGACAAATTTAATATTCTCTCTCTACGACTTGTAGTGTGGAGCGTATAAAAACAAAAAATATGCTTGTTATAAGCTCAAAACTATTTTCCGGGAAAGGGCCTTATATGGGAGCTTCAGCAAAATTTAGACCAAGATTGTTCATATTTATAATATACTTTGATTATAGTTAGAAAATTCATTGTGCTAAATTTTAATGGAATTGATCTTTATTTAAATGTTTTATAAACTCTAATCCGTTTTCCGGGAAATCCCGTTATAAGCGAGCTATAGGAAAATTTGGACCGATATAGGGCAAATTAATATAATATCTTCAGAAGAGTAAGCAAAATAATTGTGTCGACATTCAATAGAATTGGTCTTTATTTACTCGGGAAGGGGCGTTATAATGGAGCTATATCAAAATATGGACCCATGTAAATAAAATGTATAGTATATATTTAAAATAGTTAAAACAATAATTGTGCAAAATTTCGAAAGAATTAGTTCCAATTTAAGAGTTTTATGAGCTATAAATCATATTCCAGGAAAGGACCTTATATGGGAGCTATATCAAAACATGGACCCATGTTAACAAAATTTATAACACATATTCAAAATAGTTAAAAAATTAATTATGCCAAATTTCAATAGAAATGGTTCAAATTTTAAAGTGTTATAAGCTAAAAATCATATTCCGGGAAGGGGCATTATATGGGAGCTATATCAAAATATGGACCCATGTTAATAAAATTTATAACGTATATTAAGAATGGTTAAAAAATTAGTTGTGACAAAAATCAGTAAATTATCTTAAGAATTGCGGCCCATATGGCACAAAGATATTGGGGTGTATCAAAATTTTGCATATTATAGCCTATAACTTTTTTCCGGTTAATCTGATTTTGATAATTTTTTGCACGATGATGAGGCAGTTGTATGCAAAAATTAATTTTTTGTTTAAGTCCAATTACATTTTAGAAGAAATTATAAGAGTTCATTTTCGAAATTTTGAGGTTGTTTCAGATATCGGTCTATAACTTCCTTGCTTATAAACCGATATAGCTGGTTTTAAACAGCAAACTGCTTAGGACAATAACAAACAATGTGGCCAAGTTTTATTGAATTCGGTCAATTATTCTAGGCGTGAGAATGTTTCCAACAGACAGACAGACGGACAGACGGACATAGCTAAATCGACTCAGTTTTTGATTTGATGCAATAATATATATACATTGTTGGGTCTGAGATGATTCCTTCTTGGCGTTACATACAGAATGACAAACTTAATATACCCTCACCACTTGTGGTGGTGGAGGGTATAAAAATGTAATTTAAAAAAAAGAATCACAATCTCTTATGTTAAATTTTAAATAAAATACAATTTGTTTTGTATTGTATACGAAACATACAAAAAACAACAAAATAATCCTTGTTTTTTTTTTTTTTTTTTTTTTTTTTTTGAACAACAAACCATTGAAACAAAATATCGGTCAATGTAAGTAATGGGTGTAGGGCGGCTACACTGACATACTGCCATATATTATGAAATCAACCAAATACACAAAAAAAATGTTCGAAAATCGGTAAATCTACTCATTGGTTTATCGCCAAGGAAGAAGTTGTTATTGCGTTTGCCATAAAATATTATTAAATTACAAAATGAAGACAATATTCAGGCAATGAAACACAAAAAAAAAAACATATTTAAAAGAATCTCTGAATCTTCTCTTCTTTGGGAAGGTATTTATGATTTTTTTGGTTGTAGAATTTGTATAGGCATACACATATATAAATGTGGTTAAAAGTATTTAATGTCATTTTGCAGTTATAAGCCATAAAATATGTTTAAGCCAATCACAAAAAAAAAGCACAAAGAACAAAACTAAACTTTTTGTATGAACATAAATATATAAGTACTGAGATATCAATATACACTTCGAAAAATTATTGAGAATAATGAAATTGGAAAAAGTTTTTAAACAAAAAATAAATGTTCTGTTTTAAGATTTTAGAAGCAATATTAAAATTTAAATATGGGAAACAGAAAAGTTGAAACGAAACCTATAATTACTACGATATTTAGAATGAAGAAGAGTCATGAAGGTCAAGTTTACTGTTTACGGAAATTCAATTTCAAATTCTCTTGATTATTCATTTCGTAAATGTTTTTCCATTACACCGTTTGAGCTTTCGGGAAATCACATCTATTGTATACGTTATCCTGTACATAAAAAATGCGACGAAACAGATTTTGGAAAATCTTCGCTGTTCGCATTTTTTTTGTTCCTTGAGTGTTTCTCAAAGCGGAGTTCTTAATGATTCCACCCAAGTGTTATCACCTCAACTTGTAATATATGATTATGTCTTCTTTCAGGCCAAAAGAATCATTTCCTTCTCACAGGCATAAATTATATGTGTAGTGGCTTCGATGTCTACTCATTGCCTTACTGTTTTTTTAACTTTCTAATTACTCTCCCATCAATAGGAAAAAAAATTATGAAGGAATCATAGATGCTTTAGGGGGATCACATAGATGGTAAAGGAGGATCACACAGAATTGTGTACGACTGGCGATATGAGATTTTAGAAATTTTTACAATAGAAAAATTGTGAGTTATAACAAAGCAGTAACTAGTTACGACGTAATGTCGAAATGTTGGTCTGTCCTGTAAACTCTTCTAAATGTGGACAGACCAGATGTTAAGTGATTGGAAAAACTTTCAATGATAGTAGTAAAGCCTGTTTCAAAAGCCACCTTAATGCACAGATAACATGAAGTATTTCAGCCTCAAGTATATTGATATCATTTGGATGTTTATTTAAAAGTCCTATTTAGTTTGAAACCATACCTCTGAGGAGTAACTCTTATTCTACTAGAGAAACTTACAATTTAAAATTTCTGAATGTATCAGATTTTCAACTGTACGCTGCTTTAAGCTGCACTGCTAGCAGATAAAGTCATTATTTGGAGGTTAAGAAAAATAAGATATAAAATGGGAGTGCCTTCTGAAATTTCATTTCATTCTCTTCTTATTCCTTTGGTATCATCTGAAAGAGATTTGAGGGTACATGTCTTTTTCCCTCATAATTGTTAAACCTTTTTTTGTTGTTCCATGTATTAGTCACATAAGAATACACGTATGGCAATATACCATACATCCAATCGAGGGCATGGTCGAATGTAACGAAAGAAGATGCAATTTACTTTTTATACCCTCTACCATCACAAATAACTTTGTAACATCAAGAAAGGAATTATCTTAGACCCTATAAATTATACATATTCTTGCAACAATTTCAAAATCTGAATCGATTTCGCTATGTCCATCTGTCTGTTGTTGATATTTGGCCTGAGTATTTACTACTGTCCTAGAAAGTTTAATATTTAAAAGTCCGGCAAATTTGGTTTAGCAGAAAAAATTTACAGACTGATATCTGATAGAACCCCCCTTAACAAACGAAGTATCGCGTATTTAGTTCAAGATAAGTGATTTAGCATTGGAAATAATACCTACTTCTTTACACATTATTTTGTAATTCAGGTTCCCGTCACTACCACCTTTACCTTAGAAGTGAGGGATTAAGGAAATATTAAATAATAAACTTAACATCAGAATAAGAAATGAAATGTTCTCCTCAATATATAATCCAGTCTTGTCATGAAAGTTGGTACTAGTAGTTGACTTTTTTTCCTGAGTGTATCATGAACTTCACTCCAATTGTAAATACAATTTTTCTCTTTTATATAAAATGATTTGTATTATGGGATTTTTATTAATATTGGTCATGGTCCTTTGGTCATTTTATTAAAGAAAATCATTTTTCTTTCATATATTTTTTATTGTACTTAATTTTTTCTTATTTTTGATTTTGAAGAAGCAACAATAAAATATGAACCACTTATTTGTTATCGTTTATATCTAGAGGGGTTTATACCTGTAACGCCCATAACATACTTCCGAATTTTTGGCCACAAAACAGAAAATTTGTCGATGAAAAATTAATAAAAAAAGCAACGAATTCAAAGATGCAGATATTTATAAAAAATTTGTTATACAAGGTTGTTGCATATGTGAGTGTGCATCTGTGTGATTTAATATAAATCCATGCCACTCTCTGTTTGTGGAAAATAAAAAGTAACAGACAAAAATTATAATATACAACGTTATGTCAACATTCAATAAACAATAAATTAATTAATTTTATGATTTAAACTTAACGGATCATGTGAATGCTTAACATTTATTTTAGTTTTTTATACCTCCACCAAAAAGCGGTGAAGGGGGTATATTAACTTTGTCATTCTGTGTGTAACGCTAAGAAGTAATCATCTCAGAATGTATATATATTCTTGCATCAAATTAAAATCTGAATCGATTTAGTTTGTCCGTCTGTCTATGGTTGCACGCTCACATCCCAGTAATTCATAGATCTCAATGAAATTTGGTCTAGCAAATTTCCTATTTAAAAGCAGCGAAATCGGTTTAGTTTATTTAAAGATAAAGACCGATACCTGAGGCAATCTCTAAATTTAGAGAAATATTTTTTCGTAAATGTCTTAATTATAGATCGACTTCTGATAATATAACTTCCTTGCCATTTCAAAAATCATCAAAATCGGTTCAGCAGAAAAAAATTATAACAAAAAATATAAATAATTTTATGACTCATTAAGAGTTCCAGTGTTATATTTAGGAAAATCTTTTTTATACGGTGTATGTAAGAATCAGGCATTGCCGAATGTAGCATTCTTACTTTTTTCTTACTTTCGTATACATTACAAAAACATATTTATTTAAAGCCATAAAATAAATTTAATTTTTATTTTATTTAGTTTTTGAGACTAAAATTGAAATCTTTACAATTTAAGATTTCACTTTTAATTTCAATTATCTTCTGTTTTCTGCTTGCTGGATACTTGTTTCTTTTATATATTGTTATGGTGTTTTTTTTTATAATTTATTTTTTTAATTTTAAACCAGGAAACCATTAAATTATAGCCAGAAACTTATTTAAAAAAGTGTAAAGAAACAAGAGTCTTAAAAGCCAAAATCACTGCTAGAGCAAATAGTAAATATTATGTGTGTTTGTTAACTCGTTATCACCTTTGTTTCATGATAATTTAGCTACTACTTTATTACATTTGAATTCTTCTTTGGGTGATCAAAATCCCACCACTATTCACTGACCACGCAGTCACTCATTGGCTGTGTTAGCTGCTCTGATTTCAATTAACACGCATGTTTAACTTGCTGTGTTGTGCAGCCGCGTTTGTAGCTTAAAATTTACATCGCCAGCTTGTGCCTACTTATTGGTCGGTTGTTGGTTCGGTTTCTTCAGACTGACTTATTTGGTTGTTATCTTTTTTGTATTCGTCCATGATTCATTTTTAAACGATTGCATGTGGTGGCAACACTGCTTGCGATAATTAATTTCCATTCATGTGACAATTGTTGTTTTTTTTTAATTTTCTTTCCAATTGTGTGTGTGTGTGATTGTAATTTTAATATTAGTGATGTTAAATTTTTAACTGTGATATTCGTGTTTGAGACAGCTGAATTTTATTTTATTTTTTTTAATTAAAAAATTATATTTTCATTCGCCTGTGCTGAATCTTTAAAATATCAACCACTTACCTTTTAATACTTTGACCATGATGTATGATCTGATATACTTGAAATTTCTTACATATGTTGATATCGAGGAAAAGTTTTTATGCTTTTGCTTTAACTCCAAAGTATAGTATTATCACCGTAGGAATAATCTTTTCTGGAAGAACTCCTAAACTATTACAGCAAGAGTTTCTCAAGGAACGATTTTAATGAAGGAGGAGATATGTCCCTATACAAAGCAAATATTATTTATCGAATATCAAAAGTGAAATGAAGTGAATTGAGAGTACAAAATGCCGGATGTATTGGATTTCATTTCAGTTACGAATATCTAAAAACTATAGGTAAGATTAATAATGGTTCAGCCAAATTAGTTTTACCAAGGAATAGTTTTAGCATATATAATGTAGGACTTATGGGATCACGAGGAGAGGTAGCTACATTAGTTATGAATTTTTTGTACAAATATTACTGGAATTTAAAAAAATACACCATTTTGTTGAATAAATCACGAAGTGAAAAATACTGGTCTTATATGGCCATGGGAAGGGGACCTTCCATACATCTAGAATTCTTAAATTTAGTCCTTTATTCTTCTGTGAAATAATTTTGAGTAAAAAACTGAAGAAGATCGGCTCAGAGAAAAAAGTTTCTATGGTACAAAATTGAAAGCTTCCCCTCATTTAGACTGAATATTAATTGTCGAATATAAAGGAAAATTTCACCAAGAATTATCATTTTCCACTTTCCTATGAAACTGTTTTACTGGAAAAATTTGAACAGACAGGGTTAAGGTGAAATGTACGTCGATTCATGTTTAATTTTTCTCCTTTGCATTTTTTTAATATAAAATTCGAATCGAGGGCGAGGGATTTTTTTTGCAACAACACGCGCCGGTAAATAGTTAATAATTTATAAGGGTTGGTATGGACAATAGATTTAAATGGCATATTTTTCTAAAAAAATATACTAAAAAAATATTCTATATGAGAGGCAATATTTATGAAATTTGTTAAATATATTGAAGACAATTATAAAAATATCTGAATAAAGTTATAACGAATATGAATCATATAATTGTCAATTTAGATCCATATTTCAAAGACGATTTAAAACAACGTTTAAACAAACGTTAAGCTATCCCGAATTTTAAATATTTTAAAGATATTGTACCCGAAAACTACAGCTTAAAAGCTTTTAAAGATTTTATAAATTCAAACCCGTTTTATGGATAATGCCTTGTATGAGATTTTTAGAAAATACGGACCGAAATTTGTCAAATAAGTAATATACTTATGTCAGTTAGAAAAATAAATGCGCAATATTTTATTAGAATTGGTCCATATTTAAGAGATATATAACCAAAAACATATTATAATGAAGCTTTATATGGGAGCTTAGTCAAAAAACGGCTACAACATAATTTAATTTATTTGGGTTTCTTATATTTAAATTAATTCATAAAATTATCTTTTAATTTAATTTTTCGGAGTGTATCAAGATTTTGCATATATTATATTAAAACCTTTTTCACTTGAATCTTGTTGATTTTTGGTGTCATAGCAAACTACATGTAGCTGTATTTATGGGTAAATTAGTTTAAAATCTAATTACTTTTTAGTTTTAATTGCAATTTTTGATTTTTCTTTTTTTTAATTTCAGATATCGGTCTGTAATTTTTATTCCTACTGAACCTATATTGCAGGTTTTAATTAACAAACTGAGGACTTTTATAAACATTCATAACAAATATCACTCAATTTTTCTTTTAGTGCAAGAATATTTATACTTTATGAGATTTTAGATGATTTCTTCTTGATTTTACATATGGAACTACAAAGTTGTTTAGCTACATGTGTTAGCTATTACTCAAAAACTCGGTAACAGGCCAAACGGCAGAGTGAGAACTTTAGAGCAAAATGTAATTTTTTCAAAACAGTTTTTCCACGAATTGAAATTTTGCTTATTTTGGGA
>PYHX02000158.1:49882634-49941389 GCA_004302925.2 Cochliomyia hominivorax
CATTGGCAACGCACTGCGAAAAGATGTAATGCCGCTATAGATGATGAAAAACTTTATACTGGTAATTCTAGGGTATATTTACATTATATGTTAAGTTAAACAATAGCGAATCAAAAATTTCCTGATGGAGTTTTGAGAACTGTACCTAAAATTTAAATTCATATTTGGTGTTTATCAGACATTTTTTTTTATATTTTTATGTGCAATAATATATAAACCGATTCTATATATGCTACAAAATTATTCAGATATGTAAAATACTTTTCGAAGTCAATGGGGTCTTATATAAAGTCTTAGGTGTAATGTGGAACGCTATTCCAAAATTAATACTTTCTAGATAATCAGAATAATAATTGTTAAACATTTACGCAATTAGTCCACATTATTGGTAGTTTTAGACTCTATTCTTGCATAAGCCTTATAGGACTTATAACAAAATATGAACCGATATTTGTGATGTTAAAAAGATAATTAATTGTGTTAAATGTGTGTTAAAGCCCTATTCGAAAAGGTTTATAAACATTGACGGATATTTCTATAAATGTATTTAATTTTGTCGCTACTTTCGTTTTACTGAGAGGCAACCTATCGCTACTATTTAACACAAAGAAGATGTTTCATTACTTGTGTATTTGCCTATTCTTGCGATCTAATATTCTTTGAGCTATTCTATGTGTAACATTTCTATAAACGCAGACGTGAAAATAACATTTCTGATTTAATCAATTCAATTCATAATATTTAAGATGCCCAAGGAATTTTCTGTCCGCTAAAGAAAACATCCAAATTACTTTTTTCTCTCTCTTTTATATATGACAAATTAGGGAAGATTGCAAATCCTGCAAGATAATGCTACGATACACGCTTCAAAGCAGTGTTACTGCATGATTTAACGAATACAGTATTCCCTGTCTTAAAACCAATGGATAACTTGTGGGGATACATGGCCTATAAACATTCTTCAAATAATGCCCCAAAACGAAAGCATAATATTTGGAGATATTGGTTCCGATCCTTAAAGTGGAATAATTTTTTTTAGGCAGACCGTAAAATGTTATTCTTACATTATAAGATGCTTTATTTGTTTAAGCCAAATATAGCATTCTTACGGCGAACTCGTCCCAATATAAAGTCCCTTCCGAAATTAACTTTAACGTTCATTTTTAACTCTAAAAATATTTGTATCATTATAAAATTTGGCATGAACTATTTTTCCCAGTAATCTTAATCATTTTACCAAGTTTTATTACAGTCTACAATAATTTCAGTAAAAAATTCTAATCTTAATATATAAGTATTTTTGTTAATTTTCGCGACTTTGGCGGCATCTCAGAACTACAAACTACCGAATCGAACTTAAGTTTTTTAAATTATTTTCTTTTTTTGCCAGGATTTCAGGAAATTAACTGCACTATGCCACGGTAGTTTTGAAACTGATTATGCTAGACCTTAAAGACATGAGACCAATCATCAAATCAGCTGAATTTAAATACAAAATTTATTGAAGATGCAAAATATTATCGATTGATATGTTAAGAGTTAAAGGTCTTTAAAGTAGTTTATCCACAAGATTTGTAATATTGAGAAACTTTTATCTAAAATTCAGAAGAATTTTTTCAAAACCCATCAAAATCCACAAAATATTTGCATATATTTATATTTTTCTTGAACTAATTTAGTTTTCTATTTTATATTTTTTTTAAACTCTCATTACTTTCAGTATAATGAAATCAACTTTGCATTTGCAAATACTAAAACTCCTAATGATTCTACTTTAAATGCCAACAAAAGAAACTATTAAAGTCTTAAACAAAACAGAAAAAAGGCCAATATCGAGTTGTCATTTGACAATGACAATAACATTAAAATGATAACAACTTTTACTACTTTTATTATTTTGGTTATTTTTATAAAGAAACTATTCCTCAGTAAAGGTTTGCATGACAATCAAAGCGCCACATGACCAAAAGTCCAAAAAAAAAATAATAATACTGAAATAAAATGCATTGAATACAGAACAACAATTTCGTCCTACCAACTCAAAAATTTAAGAAATGGAAAGAAACTTAAAAAACAAGCACTTAACAATAAAATGACAACAACAGGAAAAAAAGTCAAACTCAACAACGTTGCAACGTTGTCAACATTTCATTGTTATTTGCCAATATTGGCACTGGCAATGACATTGTCTTCAAAATGAATACAATTCAAAATCAAATATTGGAGGTATTGAGGGAATGTTTGAAATATATAAGGTAAAAGCGTTTTACGGAGAATGCTACATAGATTTATAGATTTGGAAATTTGATTTATCAATATTTTAAGTGCAAAATTGAAAACCTTTTAATTCTTAGTTAAATAATTAAATCAATTTTCATTTGTGCTCACGTTTGCAACTCCCAAGTCTAAAACGATTTTTTGGAAGTAATTCTGTTACTTTTGAACCTTAGACATGTCTTAGTAAAATGTTCAATAGCAATACAAGGGACACGGAAATAGAAATACAAGGGACAGGGGCCTCCAAATATGCAACCTCCACCACTTGTGGTGGTGGAGCCACAAAGTAGTAAGTTAAGTTTTTCATTCCATTAAGAAAACAATTAGAACTTCCATATGAAAATCTTAAAACCGGTTCTTGCAGAATTGATTCATGACATTAAAATTTGCTACTGATTTTCGATTCTTTTGGGATATGGTCCACAATTAGATGAGAATGTGGACCTGACTGATGGTAATTCAGATGTCATGGGTTCACTTATTCGCACCAAATGTGGCCACTTACTAATCGGGCTTTCCTATATATGGAAATGTTAATATATATTTATGATGTTTCTCCACAATGATAAAGTTCTCCTGAGGCGACAATTTATCAACAAATATCCCACAGTGAGCAGAATCGATGTTTTTTGACAAATCTGTATATTTTGTTCGACTGGCTGGAATTACTTTAAATTAAACATAATGATATCATGGTGTGTGGCACCTTAAAGTTTCAGGAAGTGTTGATCTCGTAATTTTAATACGAGATCAACACTAAATAAATTTTAAATTAAAGTATAAAAAAATATTGCTTTGATAAAAAAGTTTTTTTATGTTCTTAAAAACGCGAAGAATATATTATAACAAAAAGGTGAAATTCAAAGTTTGATTAAAAAAAAACGTCAAATTCGAGAGGATCTGGACTTGGTAATGTAGGGGTTTACTATGCAAAGTTTAAATTATAATATTTGGCGCAATGAAGTCTATCTATGCGGATATATATCAAAAATAAACCTGAAACAAATGTTGCAACATTTTGAAAACCTCGAAAACTCTAAGAAATAAATACCACACATAAGCATTTTTTTAATTGTCTAGTCAACAACGGCTCTAAGGCTGTACACATTTTTGAAATAAAATGAGAAAGAAAACTTTGACATGAGTTTAAAAACAATTAATTGCCAATTTGAACCACTATAACTCCGCCCATGGATCCCGAAAAGAGCAGCTTATAATGCCGCACTTCTCTGCAATAATTATGTTAAATTTCATGTAAATCTATTTAGCCGTCCAAAAGTTACAGAATTATGTACAAAATAAATCGATTCTGCTCACTGTACAACGTAGCGCCAAATACTCTATTTAAATAATTATGTAATTTTTTGCGATACCTCAATTAAATTTCACATAAACAGTTCGGAAGATATAAAAAATACAATTGTTCATGAATGAACTTAGTCCTGTGGCTCAAATTCATTGCAATGGGCTTGAAGCTTGTACAAAATAGTTGGTCCTTTCATAGGTTTCCGTCTCTCTTACTAAAACAAAAACATATTTCTGTGACTTCTCCCCATTTTTCGCTATTATTTACCTTTGCTTAAATTAATCCTAAATGCTTCACATCCTTATTTTATTTACACGTTTTATTATTTCAATCGCAGACAAAGTAGACATAGAATCGTGCATGGGCACTGGTTATTGTGACTTTTGCAAGCAACTGTTGATATTTTCTTCCGATTCTACTGTCAAAATTTACAGTTTTGATTGCGAATTCTGCAAAAGTTTTAGCCTTCTAACTGGTCGAACATTATGATGGATCTTTTTGATTGTCTCTTCAGATAAATCATCATATTTGTTTAAATTCAGAGCGTTTATGATCTTTTTTCTGTGGCTCATAATACAAAATATCATTCTGATCAGACGAAATATTTTGAGTTGATGCATGTTGATATTAAACTTGTAAAAACTATCGATCTCTAACGCATATCATTCAGTTGTAAGGTTATGGGGTTAACTTAATGGAATCTTTCGATAGTTATGCCATCACTCAAAAATGATGAATTTTCGTTCCAAATTTTGAAAGTAATAATGTAGGATTTGTTCCACTAAAACTCAGCTTTTGAAATGTTGGGTGACTAAATCCATTTGAGACATGTAAATAAATGAGCATAAAATATTGTTTTCACAGAAAAGGAATCGTCTCCGTACTAAGCCACATATTATGCTCACTTTAATACAATAAAAATATATTATTAGTTTTGTTTTTCATTTCGCTTTTAATTGTAAAGTTATTACGGTTTGAGTATACTTAAAATTCATTATTGCCGATTCAACCATTCTCACTTGTTTGAAATTCCACTTCACTTACTTTTCTAGTTCTTTTTTTTTTTTTTTGTTTTTCATTTATTTAAATTTTTGGTCACATTTACTAATGTAGGTCCACCATACACATCGCATTAAGATAATTTTTTGAGTATAAATAGTAGAGATTTTATTTTACTATTTGCAACTTGCCAACTACTTGGGTTTCCTTTCATGTGCTTCAAACATTGTTTTCACAATTTAACATATTTATATGATAGAAATTTTTCTTCCATTTTTTGTTGGTCTTCTGGTTCCAACTATAATATTTTTGTTTCACTTAACATTTGTTGGGAGGTACTTTTTTCTTTTGACTTTAGTTAGAAAACAATAACAAAATTGATATCTCAGTGAAACAGTAATAAAAATTTATGATCTTTATAATACACAATCACATTCCAATTTTGTTGTTGGAAAAATTGGGAGAAAAGGATGGAATAATAATATTATAGACAAAGTCATTTTGACAACTGGCAGCCAAATTTAGTAAAACATCATAAATTTTTAAAAGTTTACATTAAATCAAATGTTATAATTTAAGCGATTGTATAAAAAGGATATTTTGATTTCTTGAAGAGGGAAAGTTAATGGAAATGGACTTAAGAAATAAATTACTAATTGACATGGTAAAATTGTAAGTGTATAAAGTGTAAGTCAAAGATATGGAATTAATTATACCCTCCACCACCACAAGTGGTGAGGGTATATTAAGTTTGTCATTCTGTATGTAACGCCAAGAAGGAATCATCTCAGACCCAACAATGTATATATATTATTGCATCAAATCAAAAACTGAGTCGATTTAGCTATGTCCGTCTGTACGTCTGTCCGTCTGTCTGTCTGTTGGAAACATTCTCACGCCTAGAATAATTGACCGAATTCAATAAAACTTGGCCACATTATTTGTTATTGTCCTAAGCAGTTTGCTATTTAAAACCAGCTATATCGGTTATAAGCAAGGAAGTTATAGACCGATATCTGAAACAACCTCAAAATTTCAAAAATGAACTCTTATAATTTCTTCTAAAAATGTAATTGGACTAAAACAAAAAATTAATTTTAGCATACAATTACACGTGCTTCATCATCGTGCCAAAAATTATCAAAATCTGATTAACCGGAAAAAAGTTATAGGCTATAATATGCAAAATTTTGATACACCCCAAACTCTTTGTGTCATATGGACCGCAATTTTTAAGATAATTTACTGAAATTTGTCACAACTAATTTTTAAACCATTCTTAATATATGTTATAAATTTTATTAACATTGGTCCATATTTTGATATAGCTCCCATATAAGGCCATTTCCCGGAATATGATTTATAGCTCATAAAACTCTTAAATTGGAACCAATTCTATTGAAATTTGGCACAAATAATTGTTTAACTATTTTAAATATATGCTATAAATTTTATTTACATGGGTCCGTATTTTGATATAGCTCCCATATAAGGCCCCTTCCCGGAATGCGATTTATAGCTCATAAAACTCTTAAATTTGAACCAATTCTATTGAAATTTGGCACAACTTATTTCCTAGCCATTTTAAATATATGTTATAAATTATATTAAGATGGGTCCATATTTTGATATAGCTCCCATATAAGGACTTTCCCGGAATATGATTTATAGCTTATAAAACTTTTAAATTTGAACTAATTCTTTTGAAATTTGGCACAATTATTGTTTCAACTATTTTAAATATATATTGTGAATTTTATTAATATGGACCCATATTTTGATATAGCTCCCATATAAGGCCCCTTCCCGGAATTTGATTTATAGCTCATAAAACTCTTAAATTGGAATCAATTCTATTGAAATTTGGCACAAATAATTGTTTAACTATTTTAAATATATACTATAAATTTTATTCACATGGGTCCGTATTTTGATATAGCTCCCATATAAGGCCCCTTCCCGGAATGTGATTTATAGCTCATAAAACTCTTAAATTTGAACCAATTCTTTTGAAATTTGGCACAACTAATTTTCTAGCTATTCTAAATATATGTTATAAAATTTATTAACATGGGTCCATATTTTGATATAGCTCCCATATAAGGCCCCTTCCCGGAATATGATTTACAGCTTATAACACTTTTAAATTTGAACCAATTCTTTTGAAATTTAGCACAATTGATTTTCTAGCTATTTTAAATATATGTATTAAGTTTTATTTACATGGGTCCATATTTTGATATAGCTCCCATATAAGGCCCCTTCCCGGAATATGATTTATAGCTTATAACACTTTTAGATTTGAACCAATTCTATTGAAATTTGGCACAACTAATTTTCTAGCTATTTTAAATATATGTTGTAAACTTTATTAAAATGGGTCCATATTATGATATAGCTACATTATAACGCCCCTTCTCGAGTAAATAAAGAAAAATTCTACTGAAAGTCGACACAATTATTTTGCTAACTGTTCTGAAGATATTATATTAATTTGCCCTGTATCGGTCCAAATTTTCCTATAGATCCCTTATAACGGGATTTTCCGGAAAACGGATTAGAGTTTATAAAACATTTAAATAAAGATCAATTCCATTAAAATTTAGCACAATGATTTTTCTAACTATAATCAAAGTATATTATAAATATGAACAATCTTGGTCCAAACTTCGGGAAGGGGTCTTATATGGGAACTACATATAAGACCCCTTCCCGGAAAATAGTTTTGAGCTTATAACAAGCATATTTTTTGTTTTTATACGCTCCACAGTACAAGTGGTAGAGAGAGAATATTAACTTTGTCATTCTGTGTGTAACGCTAAAAATGAATTATTTCAGACCCCATAATGTATATATTCTTGCATCAAGTCAAAATCTCAATCGATTTTCGTCAATCTCTTTGTCTGCTCACATCCGCAAAAATTAACAGAGCTCAATGAAAATTGGTAGAAAAAAGGCAGTTAATAGAAAAATTTTATAGCTTAAATTGTAACTAATTTTATGACTAATTAAGTATTTCTGTGTTTTATACATTTGTGAGTATGTGTGTGTCTATGGAACCTAACTTATTAACTTTACACGAATTTGTGGTGGAGGGTATTTAAGATTCGGCATAGCCGAATATAGCATTCTTACTTGTTACTATAACAATTTTCCAAAGTGTAATCTCCACCTTTTCTGCAAATGATGTATAAAGTTCACAATTTAAGAGTTTGTCCGTCTGTGTGTTGGAAACATTCTCACGCCGAATTCAATGAAACTTTGCCACATTATTTGTTGTTTAAAACCAGCTATATCGGTCAACTATCAAAAAGCGATACCTGAGAAAACTTCAAAATTCCGATTCTAAAATCTTCAACAAAAAGTGATTGGATTTAGCTTCCATATAAAGCCCCTTTCCGGAATAACGTTTCGTGCTCTTAAACATTAGCCAATTTTGTTGAAATCCGGCACAATAACTTTTGTAACTTTATACATGTTATTCATTTTACCATTATGGATCTATGTTTTCCTATAGCTCCCATAGAGTGTCACTTCCTGGAAGACGGTTTATAAAAGTACTTAATAGAATGTAATTTTACAATTATCGGAGTATATTATTTTATAAGACTTCCGGAAAAGGGTTTGTTCAGGAACGAATCACTGCGCGAACCATTGAACATAATACTTAGTTTGTCAATATCACGCTTAACAGGAAAGTAATAATACTTAAACTTACGTTGCAGGGATGTTGCAATGAAATGATAGACAGTGTACCTGGTATACAGTTGGAAAATGCAATAATTTCCACTCGTATACCGGATGCTTAATTTTCTTTATATTTTTAATGACAGCCAAATGGCAATCTGGGATTTGGGATCCAAGATTTTGATTTAACAGAGCATCCTGGATTGCAAAGAGGCTGTTAAAGACTTCTCCACATGTAGAACGATACACATCGCCTGGATAACAAGACATTATGGAATAATCGAAAATAAAGAGGTATACAAATTAGCTAACAAGGTTACATTTTTTGGATTGCGAGCTTGGAAAATCCGATGCTTTTCTTTGCACATAAAAACATTCTACATGAGCGGCCTACAGAGTCATACAGAACAATGCGAAATACTAATAGTGTTTGCAAAATTACAAAATTTAAATGGAGTGGCCCATAGGAGACTCTACGAGAATATCTTAATTGAAATGGTGTCACAGGCGAAATCAAATGTGGTGCATATAGGAAAATATCTATGTTACATTCCAGCAAGGATATTTCAATATTTCGTAAGATGCTTTACCAAGCGGTCTAACCTTAAGGAATTTGATTGGAGGAATTTGAGGAATTACGTACATATGATATGGAATTCCTATATTAACTTATGGTTGATATCTGTTTCTTGTTCATAAACGATTAGCGCATAACAAGCCGATTTAGTAGTTTATATCACTTTTATCTCCTTCCTTTTTAAAAGCATAAAAACAAGAAGAACTACAATAAAATAAGGTAATTATGAGACAAATATTTAACTATCCTGAGGTGTAACTTTTTCAATTAGTTAGAAATTTTGTTGACATTAATAAAATTTAGTGCAGCATTGTATCCAATCTATTGCATCTATGAAAGCTCTCATTGTGTGTTGTTGAATTCTAAAGGAAATTTGTAAAAATTTGTTAAAGCGAGGGAATTGTATATGGGGAAAAGCTATCATAGGAGCCTTTCATCTGTATTAGAATGTGTATCGTTGATTATTTGCATTATAGTTTGACTAGAGACAATAATTTAGTGTTTAATTCTAACAACTCCCAGTCATTTGTTGGACGACAAAAATTATTTGGGAAACCATGGATTGGAAGTATTGGCTTAGCCATCTTATAACCCATCTTTTGCAGTTTCTAACTACC
This sequence comes from Cochliomyia hominivorax, assembly GCA_004302925.2. Classification (NCBI taxonomy): domain Eukaryota; kingdom Metazoa; phylum Arthropoda; class Insecta; order Diptera; family Calliphoridae; genus Cochliomyia; species Cochliomyia hominivorax. The sequence goes on from PYHX02000158.1 coordinate 49,892,098, forward strand.
ATATGTCGCGATTATTACTGAATGCTTCATTCCAGAATTGGTTTAATTCATTCGTTATCTCAGAAGCGGAACACTATTTTAGGCGCAAAATACATACGCTATCAGAAAGATAGGAAAAGGTACTGGCTAATGGTAACGACATTATAAATTTGAATACCAAGTTTTTACATCTAAAAATTTTCTAGCTTATAAACTTAATTAATAATACCGATTAAAGTTCGTGTACTGTCCTAAAGGCTATTTTAATTTATTGTAATAAATCTAGGAAAAAAAGCCCCATCTACCTTTACTAAGCACGTGTCAAAACAAATAATATTTATTATATTGATATGTTGGGGTCAAGTGAAAGCTTAAGGTTTTAGCTTTTATGTTTTCGCTTAAAAAATTCCATACTGAAAATGAGATTTAAAAAAAATGTTATTTAAAAAAAAAGAGTCACAATCTCTTATGTTAAATTTTAAATAAAATACAATTTGTTTTGTATCGTATACGAAACATAAAAAAAACAACAAAATAATCCTTGTTTTTTTGTGAAACAACAAACCATTGAACAAAATATCGGTCAATGTAAGTAATGGGTGTAGGGCGGCTACACTGACATACTGCCATATATTATGAAATCAACCAAATACACAAAAAAATGTTCGAAAATCGGTAAATCTACTCATTGGTTTATCGCCAAGGAAGAAGTTGTTATTGCGTTTGCCATAAAATATTATTAAATTACAAAATGAAGACAATATTCAGGCAATGAAACACAAAAAAAAAAAAAAAAAAAAAACATATTTAAAAGAATCTTATGAATCTTCTCTTCTTTGGGAAGGTATTTATGATTTTTTTGGTTGTAGAATTTGTATAGGCATACACATATATAAATGTGGTTAAAAAGTATTTAATGTCATTTTGCAGTTATAAGCCATAAAATATGTTTAAGCCAATCACAAAAAAAGCACAAAGAACAAAACTAAACCTTTTGTATGAACATAAATACATAAGTACTGAGATATCAATATACACTCGAAAATTATTGAGAATAATGAAATTGGAAAAAGTTTTTAAACAAAAAATAAATGTTCTGTTTTAAGATTTTAGAAGCAATATTATAATTAAATATGGGAAACAGAAAAGTTGAAACGAAACCTATAATTACTACGATATTTAGAATGAAGAAGAGTCATGAAGGTCAAGTTTACTGTTTACGGAAATTCAATTTCAATTCTCTTGATTATTCATTTCGTAAATGTTTTTCCATTACACCGTTTAGCTTTCGGAAATCACATCTATTGTGTACGTTATCCTGTACATAAAAAATGCGACGAAACAGATTTTGGAAAATCTTCGCTGTTCGCATTTTTTTGTTCCTTGAGTGTTTCTCAAAGCGGAGTTCTTAATGATTCCACCCAAGTGTTATCACCTCAACTTGTAATATATGATTATGTCTTCTTTCAGGCCAAAAGAATCATTTCCTTCTCACAGGCATAAATTATATGTGTAGTGGCTTCGATGTCTACTCATTGCCTTACTGTTTTTTTAACTTTCTAATTACTCTCCCATCAATAGGAAAAAAAATTATGAAGGAATCATAGATGCTTTAGGGGATCACATAGATGGTAAAGGAGGATCACACAGAATTGTGTACGACTGGCGATATGAGATTTTAGAAATTTTTACAATAGAAAAATTGTGAGTTATAACAAAAGCAGTAACTAGTTACGACGTAATGTCGAAATGTTGGTCTGTCCTGTAAACTCTTTCTAAATGTGACAGACCAGATGTTAGGTGATTGGAAAAACTTTCAATGATAGTAGTAAAGCCTGTTCAAAAGCCACCTTAATGCACAGATAACATGAAGTATTTCAGCCTCAAGTATATTGATATCATTTGGATGTTTATTTAAAAGTCCTATTTAGTTTGAAACCATACCTCTGAGGAGTAACTCTTATTCTACTAGAGAAACTTACAATTTAAAATTTCTGAATGTATCAGATTTTCAACTGTACGCTGCTTTAAGCTGCACTGCTAGCAGATAAAGTCATTATTTGGAGGTTAAGAAAAATAAGATATAAAATGGGAGTGCCTTCTGAAATTTCATTTCATTCTCTTCTTATTCCTTTGGTATCATCTGAAAGAGATTTGAGGTACCATGTCTTTTTCCCTCATAATTGTTAAACCTTTTTTTGTTGTTCCATGTATTAGTCACATAAGAATACACGTATGGCAATATACCATACATCCAATCGAGGGCATGGTCGATGTAACGAAAGAAGATGCAATTTACTTTTTATACCCTCTACCATCACAAATAACTTTGTAACATCAAGAAAGAATTATCTTAGACCCTATAAATTATACATATTCTTGCAACAATTCAAAATCTGAATCGATTTCGCTATGTCCATCTGTCTGTTGTTGATATTTGGCCTGAGTATTTACTACTGTCCTAGAAAGTTTAATATTTAAAGTCGGCAAATTTGGTTTAGCAGAAAAAATTTACAGACTGATATCTGATAGAACCCCCCTTAACAAACGAAGTATCGCGTATTTAGTTCAAGATAAGTGATTTAGCATTGGAAATAATACCTACTTCTTTACACATTATTTTGTAATTCAGGTTCCCGTCACTACCACCTTTACCTTAGAAGTGAGGGATTAAGGAAATATTAAATAATAAACTTAACAGAATTAGAAATGAAATGTTCTCCTCAATATATAATCCAGTCTTGTCATGAAAGTTGGTACTAGAAGTTGACTTTTTTTCCTGAGTGTATCATGAACTTCACTCCAATTGTAAATACAATTTTTCTCTTTTTATATAAAATGATTTGTATTATGGGATTTTTATTAATATTGGTCATGGTCCTTTGGTCATTTTATTAAAAGAAAATCATTTTTCTTTCATATATTTTTTATTGTACTTAATTTTTTCTTATTTTTGATTTTGAAGAAGCAACAATAAAATATGAACACTTATTGTTATCGTTTATATCTAGAGGGGTTTATACCTGTAACGCCCATAACATACTTCCGAATTTTTGGCCACAAACAGAAAATTTGTCGATGAAAAATTAATAAAAAAAGCAACGAATTCAAAGATGCAGATATTTATAAAAAATTTGTTATACAAGGTTGTTGCATATGTGAGTGTGCATCTGTGTGATTTAATATAAATCCATGCCACTCTCTGTTTGTGGAAAATAAAAAGTAACAGACAAAAATTATAATATACAACGTTATGTCAACATTCAATAAACAATAAATTAATTAATTTTATGATTTAAACTTAACGGATCATGTGAATGCTTAACATTTATTTTAGTTTTTATACCCTCCACCACCAAAAGCGGTGAAGGGGGTATATTAACTTTGTCATTCTGTGTGTAACGCTAAGAAGTAATCATCTCAGAATGAAATTTGGTCCTAGCAAATTTCCTATTTAAAAGCAGCGAAATCGGTTTAGTTTATTTAAAGATAAAGACCGATACCTGAGGCAATCTCTAAATTTAGAGAAATATTTTTCGTAAATGTCTTAATTATAGATCGACTTCTGATAATATAACTTCCTTGCCATTTCAAAAATCATCAAAATCGATTCAGCAGAAAAAAATTATAACAAAAAATATAACTAATTTTATGACTCATTAAGAGTTCCAGTGTTATATTTAGGAAAATCTTTTTTATACGGTATACACCTGAGAGTGTATGTAAGAATCGGCATTGCCGAATGTAGCATTCTTACTTTTTTCTTACATTCGTATACATTACAAAAACATATTTATTTAAAGCCATAAAATAAATTTAAATTTTTATTTTATTTAGTTTTTGAGACTAAAATTGAAATCTTAACAATTTAAGATTTCACTTTTAATTTCAATTATCTTCTGTTTCTGTTTGCTGGATACTTGTTTCTTTATATATTGTTTATGTGTTTTTTTATAATTTATTTGTTTAATTTTAAACCAGGAAACCCATTAAATTATAGCCAGAAACTTATTTAAAAAAGTGTAAAGAAACAAGAGTCTTAAAAGCCAAAATCACTGCTAGAGCAAATAGTAAATATTATGTGTGTTTGTTAACTCGTTATCACCTTTGTTTCATGATAATTTTTAGCTACTACTTTATTACATTTGAATTCTTCTTTGGGTGATCAAAATCCCACCACTATTCACTGACCACGCAGTCACTCATTGGCTGTGTTAGCTGCTCTGATTTCAATTAACACGCATGTTTAACTTGCTGTGTTGTGCAGCCGCGTTTGTAGCTTAAAATTTACATCGCCAGCTTGTGCCTACTTATTGGTCGGTTGTTGGTTCGGTTTCTTCAGACTGACTTATTTGGTTGTTATCTTTTTTGTATTCGTCCATGATTCATGTTTAAACGATTGCATGTGGTGGCAACACTGCTTGCGATAATTAATTTCCATTCATGTGACAATTGTTGTTTCTTTTTAATTTTCTTTCCAATTGTGTGTGTGTGATTGTAATTTTAATATTAGTGATGTTAAATATTAACTGTGATATTCGTGGTTTGAGACAGCTGAATTTTATTTTATTTTTTTTTTAATTAAAAAAATTATATTTCATTCGCCTGTGCTGAATCTTTAAAATATCCAACCACTTACCTTTTATCACTTTGAACCATGATGTATGATCTGATATACTTGAAATTTCTTACATATGTTGATACCGAGGAAAAGTTTTTGTGCTTTTGCTTTAACTCCAAAGTATTATCACCTTAGGAATAATCTTTTCTTTTTCCTAAACTATTACAGCAAGAGTTTCTCAAGGAACGGTTTTAATGAAGGAGGAGATGTACCCCTATACAGCAAATATTTATTTATCGAATATCAAAAGTGTAGTAATGTGAGAGTACAAAATGCAGGATGTATTGGATTTCATTTCAGTTTCGAATATCTAAAAACTACAGAGGTAAGATTAATATGGTTTCAGCCAAATTAGTTTTACCAAGGAATAGTTTAGCATATATAATTTAGGACTTATGGGATCACGAGGAGAGGTAGCTACATTAGTTATGAATTTTTTGTACAAATATTACTGGAAGTTAAAAAAATGTACCATTTTGTTGATTAAATCACGAAGTGAAAAATACTGGTCTTATATGGCCATGGGAAGGGGACCTTCCATACATCTAGAATTCTTAAATTTAGTCCTTTATTCTTCTGTGAAATAATTTTGAGTAAAAAACTGGGGAGATCGGCTCAGAGAAAAAAAGTTTCTATGGTACAAAATTGAAAGCTTCCCCTCATTTAGACTGAATATTAATTATCGAATATAAAGGAAAATTTCACCAAGAATTATTATTTTACACTTTCCTATGAAACTGTTTTACTGGAAAATTTTTGAACAGTAAACAGGTGAAATATACGTCGATTCATGTTAAATTTTTCTCCTTTGCATTTTTTTAATATAAAAAATTCGAATCGAGGGCGAGGGGATTTCTTTTGCAACAACACGCGCCGGTAAAAAGTTAGTTATTTATAAGAGTTAGTATGGACAATAGATTTAAATGGTATATTTTTATATGCTAAAAATGTTCTGTATGAGAGGCAATATTTATGAAATTTGTTAAATATATTGAAGACAATTATAAAAATATCTGAATAAAGTTATAACCGAATATGAATCATATAATTATCAATTTAGATCCATATTTCAAAAACGGTTTAAAACAACGTTTAAACAAACGTTTAGCTATCCCGAATTTTAAAATTGTTAAAGATATTGTACCCGAAAACTAAAGCTTAAAAGCTTTTAAAGATTTTATAAATTCAAAACCGTTTTACGGGATAATGTCTTATATGAGATTTTTAGAAAAATACGGACCGAAATTTGTCAAATAAGTAATATACTTATGTCAGTTAGAAAAATAAATGCGCAATACTTTATTAGAATTGGTTCCATATTTAAGAGATATATAAGCCTAAAACATATTCCAGAATGAAGCTTTATATGGGAGCTTAGACAAAAAACGGCTACAACATAATTTAATTTATTTGGGTTTGTTATATCAAAATTAATTCATAAAATTATCTTTTAATTTTTACTTGTATGGCATAAAAATTTCGGAGTGTATCAAAATTTTGCATATATTATATTAAAACCTTTTTCACTTGATCCCATCTTGTTGCTTTTTGGTGTGATAACAAACTACATGTGTGCTGTGTTTTATGGGTAAATTCGTTTAAAATCTAATTACTTTTTAGTTTTAATTGCAAATTTTAGATTTTTTTTTAAATTTCAGATACCGGTCTGTAACTTTTATTCCTAGTGAACCTATATTGCAGTTTTTAATTAACAAACTGAGGACTTTTATAAACATTCATAACAAATATCACTCAATTTTTCTTTTAGTGCAAGAATATTTATACTTAATGAGGTTTTAGATGATTTCTTCTTGATTTTATATATGGAACTACAAAGTTGTTTAGCTACATATGTTAGCTATTTACTCAAAAACTCGGTAACAGGCCAAACAGCAGAGTGAGCACTTTAGAGAAAAATGTAAGTTTTTCAAAACAGTTTTCCACGAATTGAAATTTTGCTTATTTTGGGATAAAAAACTTAGAATTTTTTATAGTCCTACATTAAGGACAAGCTATCGATCGCTTCATCAGCCGACAATTGTTTTGATATAAGTAAATTTTGTTTTATATAACTCAACTGAATATACATATTCGATTACCTGCTTAAATGACATCTCTAGTGCGCCTCTCTTGCATGTGTGAACATGTAATACAAATCTTCTAATCATGTGGTCATTTCTAAATTTACTGTGAAGTAACAATGTTATGCGTTATTTAGTGGTTTTGCCAAATAATCTCGTGGAAAATATAAAGTAAATGGTAAAATGTTTATTTATGATTGTGGTCACAGTATGAAATAACACATTATTGCATAAGTTTCTCTTTCATTAAATAGAGATACAATACGTTTGTTCATAAATAGGTTTTTGGGGTAATAAGGATAAAATTGGTTTTTATTTGTATTTAAACTGTTATTTAAAAACAAGTGAGAATGATATATTCGGCTGTGCCGAATCTTACATACCCTTCATTACTAACATTATGCCAAAATTAGAATGAGTTGAAGATGTTGCACCAAAAAACTTATTATTCGTTCATCAGCTTAAACAGCGATTTCGGAAAAGTCTTCTATAAAATCTACAGTGAAATATGGTAACGTGTTACACATATCTTTAGAAAAGTTTAATCCACTTTTCTAAAACCCTTAACTATAGCAAATATGGTCCGATATTCATTAAGTTAAAGGAGTAATTATGCCGATTTTCAATAGAATTGTTTTAATTCTAAAAAGTTTTATAATTTTAAAGTCTTTTTTTCATGAACGAGATTTAATGGGAAATATAGCAAAATAAGGACCGATATTCACCAAGAAATTAAAATTATCGTAATGATTATAAAATAAATTGGTTTATATCATAAGAGTTTTCGAGAAAGGATGTTATATAGGTGCTTTATTTAAACCCGTTTTCGTGAAGTGACGTTATACGGAAGCCACAGAAAAATATGGACCGATATTGGTTAAATATTCAAGACAGTTAAAAAACTCATTGAAACGATTTCAATCGAATTGGTCTTTAATGAAGAGTTTTATAAGCTCAAACACGTTTTCCAGAAAGGGACCTTCTATGGAAGCGAGGTCAAATAATGATACGAGGACAATCTAGTATCTTCGGCTTTATTATTGTGTCAAAATAATTAATTTTGACACATATGACACACAGTTTTTTTATAACCTCCACCACCACAAGAGGTGAGGGTATATTAAGTTTGTCATTCCGTGTGCAACGCCAGAAGGAATCATCTCAGACCCTACAATGTATTAAACTTATATATTATTGCATCAAATTAAAAACTGAGACGATTTAGCTATGTCCGTCTGTTGGAAACAGACGCTTAGAATAATTGTCCGAATTCAATAAAATTTGGCCACATTGTTTGCTATTGTCCTAAGCAGTTTGCTATTTAAAACCAGCTGTATCGGTTTATAAGAAAGGAAGTTATAGACCGATATCTGAAACTACCTCAAAACTTCGAAAATGTACTCTTATAATTCCTTCTAAAAATGTAATTGGACTACAACAAAAAAATTAATTTAACATACAATTGCATGTGTTTCATCATCGTACAAAAAACTATCAAAATCTGATTAACAGGAAAAAAGTTATAGGCTATAATATGCAAAATTTTGATACACACCAAACTCTGTGTGTAAAAATTTACTGAAATTTGTCAAATATACTTATTTTGATACAATAATAAATCCAAAGAAGTCATATTGTTCTGGGATCATTAATTGTTCCAGCTCCCATATAAGGCCCCTTCCCAGAATATGATTTATATCTTATAAAACTTTTAAATTTGAACCAATTCTGTTGAAATTTGGCACAATTAATTTTCTAGCTATTCTAAATATATGCTATAAATTTTATTAACATGGGTCCATATTTTGATATAGCTCCCATATAATTTGAACCAATTCTAATGAAAGTTGGCACAGTAAATTTTTCAACTATTTTAAATATATGTTATAAATTTTATTAACATGGGTCCCATATTTATTTAATTAGAAAAATCTCGGTCCATATTTTGATATAGCTTCCATATCACGCCCCACACCGAAAACAGTTTTCAGCTAACAAAACGAGTAAATAAAGACCAATGCTATTGAAATTCGACACAAATATTTTGCTTACTGTTCTGAAGATGTTATATTAATTTGCCTTATATCGGTCCAAATATTTCTATAGCTCCCTTATAACGGGATTTCCCGGAAAACGGTTTTGAGTTTATAAAACATTTAAATATTATAAATATGAACAATCTTGGTCCAAATTTTGCTGTAGCTCCCATATAAGACCCCTTCCCGGAAAATAGTTTTGAGCTTATAACAAACATATTTTTTGTTTTTATTCGCCTCACAATACAAGTGGTAGAGAGATAATATTAACTTTATCATTCTGGGTGTAACGCTAAGAATGAATTATTTCAGACCCCATAATGTATATATTCTTGCATCAAATCAAAATCTCAGCCGATTTTCGTCAAATTCTCTGTCTGCTCACATCCACAAAAATTTAAAGAGCTCAATGAAATTTGGTAGAAAAAAAGCCAGCTCAGTAGAAAAAAAGTTATAGCCAATATTATAACTAATTTTATGACTCATTAAGTGTTTCTGTGTTATATATACATTTGTGAGTGTATTTGTGTCTGTGGAATCTGACGTATTAACTTCACACGAATTTGTGGAGGAGGGTATTGAAGATTCGGCATAGCCGAATATAGCATTCTTAATTGTTTATTAGAAAAATTAGAAAAAATCTTTTTCAGAATTTTGAGGTTGTCCAAGATATGTGTCTATAACTTTTTTGCTTTTGAACACATATTGCTGTTTTTGAGTAGAAAACTAAAAATAGAATTCAAACAATTATTTGAACAACTCAGATTTTCATATGATGCAAAAATATATGTACTTTATGGGATCTCAGTTGATCCCTTCTTGGCTTCACATGCGAAACGAAAAGGTTAATATACTCTCATCAGCACTTGTGGTGATGGAGGGAATAAAAAAATTTGTGCTAGAAACTTTTTCATTTAATAAAATTCCTTTTTTTTAAGAAATTTCAACAGAATTTCTTAGATTAACAATTTTAAGAAATTGTTTTTCTTTGGAAGATAAATAAAAAAGAATAAATAGAATTTGTTTTGTGTTTTTTCAACACACTTATCGGTCAGACAGGTTGGGATTTTTCTTTTGAATCTCTTCAGCATGGCAGAACTAACAAGGTAGTCTTATCAGCTCGGCTGATTTTTCACTGATTCGTGTAGTTGTCAAAATATTTGTTACACATTATACACTTTGCTTTATATTTCTGACAGAGATGGATGTAATTAATTAAATTTGCACTTTCCACAAATTTAAAAAAATTAGCCGTTTAGAAATAAAAATGCAGTTTATAAATACGAGAAGGAGTGAGATTGAAAAATACTAGCATACATATATCAATAAATACGAAACCACTAAACTTACAGTTTTATTTTTTTGATTGAAGTTATTATTGTAAATTACAAAAATAATTTTGCAATCACTTGTGATGAAATTGGCTTTCCATCACATTGCTCGAATTCCTCTCGGTTTAAAATCTATCACACTTTTAAACACCTTTTTAGTGCTCTTCAATTTTCTCTTAACAAGTGTCTAATATCTGTCCACTAGCCTTAGCTATGGCAGTACGAAAGTTCTTTCTGCTTTTGGGTCCTAAACATTTCTTCAATAATCCCTCGAGCATCAGCAAGGTAAGACTTTTGACCAGGATATTGCGAAAAATCTGCTAGAACATAGAATTCGTTATCAATGCAGAAAGAAATTTAAGGACACCTTGTCAATAGTTTATTCAAAATTCTTAATAGTATCTTAATTAACGACTCTACAACACTATATTATGGTTGTGAATAATTATGCAGACATGTTGTTTGTTTATCTGTGTGTGGTAGAGCAAAAGCAAAGCCTGGGCATTTGTGGAAAAACCTTCCCGCTCTTCCTATTGAAATTTCGTTATTTTCAAAATTTTCTTTAGCTTTTTAGGGAAAAACAAATTTCAAAGCTAAAATGAGGGCAACTTTGTCCATTTATTCAAAATTCTTAGTAGTATCTCAATTAACGGCTCTACAATTTCCGTGTTTTGGCTTTTAATTTTTTTTGCAGAATTCCTGTCAGGAACCAACTTTCTCACCAAATAGTCCAAGCACTGAGCTAACCGGTCAGCTTTTTATTTTTCATTCCTTCTGCCAGAACCAGGCTTTCTATTAACAGAAAAGAAAAAATCAACAGCAAAACAATGGTCTTTCCTAACAAAATATATGTAGATTGTTGTTTTTGTTCTAACGAGACTACCTGTTTTAATTGTACCATGATCTTCAATATAGATTTTCTTAAAAACTGTTATATTTTAAAGTTGAATGTCTTATTCATGATTTATTGTCTGCGTTGTAGTCTGTTGAAGAACAAAAAGAATTTCAAATAAATTCGATTTTCTGGCTTTTACTTTTTCAAAGTTCAATACAAAGTTCAGGTGTTTTTTCATTTAAATTTTGGCAAACAAATATGTAAAATATTTCAAAACTGTCTGGATTTAACGTTTTAAACTTTATATGTTCGATATACGAAATATTTGTTAAAATTAATTTTAATTGTCTGTGAAAATTTGATGGTTCATTTAAATAAATTCATTAAAATTAATAATGTTGCATATTAGCATTGGGGTATTTTATATGGGATGAATAAATAACACTGGTGGGCTATAGCAATTTACATTTTTTTTATAAAATTTTGGGAAATTAAAAATCACATCCATGTATGGAGCAATTTTAGAGATAATTCAACGAAATTTCCATATGCTTATGATTATTTTTAGTCAAGGATGAAGGTCATTAGATTGGTTCAATTTTCAGTCCAAATTAAAAGCTATGACACAAACATATTTTTTATTATTCTAAAAGTGGGTGCCAAATTTAACAATATGGCTGTCATGTCGTTCAAAATGTATATCAAAAACCGAGTCAATTTTCTATACGTCCACACATCTGTCCGTCCGTCTGCCTATTTTGGCGCGCTCTCATTTCTATTAATATGTTCGTCAATGAAATTTGGAAAGAAGGTTTAAACCAGAAAATCGGTTCCTTACAATGAATTTGTGAACCGATAGCTGATACAGTCATAAAATTTCAACAAAAAACTTATTTTTTTGAATTGATGGCAAACAGATTTAAGTAAAATTTTGCCATCCTACATAATTTATCAATTTTCCAAAAAAAAAAAAAAAAAAATAGCAAAACCGAATCAGTAGAAAATAAAGTTATAGTCGTAATATAACAGATTTTATGTTATTCACATATCAAAACAAATAATTGGTATAGCTGCCACATACTGAAACTTTTCCGAAAAAAGGTCAGGAGCTAATAAAATTCAGTTCTATCGATATAAGTCATATATTTTTATACCCTCCACCACCACAAGTGGTGATGAAGGTATATTAATTTTGTCATTCCGTGTGGAATGGAATTAATGTATAATATTATTGCATCAAATCAAAATCTGTGACGATTTAGCTTTGTCTGTCCATTGGAAACCTTCCTACGCCTAGAATTATTGCCCAAATTCAATGAAATGTAGCCACATTGTTTGCTCTTGTTTCCTATTTAAAACCAGCTATATCGGTTTATTAGCAAGAAAGTTATTTACCAATAACTTGAACAACCTCAAAAATTCAAAAAAATATCTTTTTTAAAAAAGTTAAAGGCTCAAAAAATTTTGACACAATCCAAAACCTATATACTGTATGGGTCGCAATTTTTCAGATAATTTTCTGAAATTTTCCACAAATTGAAATTTGCAACAAATATTTTTATAACTGTCTTCAATATATGTGCTATAGTTCTCATATACGCATCTAACTTCTTTTTCTTAACATTAATTTTTTAATAAAATGGGCCATTAAAATCTATAGTTCGGTTGCAATATTAGCATTGTTCTAACTATATTTAATGTATGTATTTGGCGAATATAAGTCTGTATTTTTGAATAAAAATATATCTTTTTTCCAAATATGGTTTTAAGGTTATAACAAGGACCAATTCAAATATATAATTACACGGATTTTCAAAAATTCCACATGTGAGAGATTGATTAAATTTTATTGGCCACCGACTACTCCCTAATCAGCTTTGGACTTGTGCTACTTGAATTCACCACAAATAACTTAATTTAGCTATAAACGTGTTATAAGTTATAAAGATAACTTGAACGGTTCAAGGTACTGTATCATTCTGAGCCAGTGTATAACGTCTTTTTTCTTTATTTAATTAAAATTTAATTTCAATTATCAGATTGTTGAAATTAAATAAACATACCAGAGCAATTAATGAGTATTCATGGAAGTGATGCTCAATAAGTCTAAAATATATCTCTCACTTTTCAGCAGAAAATAAATCAAATGGAAATATTTCGTTAAAAGCTCTTTTAGTTTTTATTCAATAAATAATATTCGCTCTCTATGTGAGTTACTTATTTCTGATACCTTTTGTATTTTATACCCTTCACAAGTGGTGATGAGGGATTTTAACTTTGTCATTTGTGGAAATCATCTCAGACCCCATAAAGTACTATTGTTATTCTTGCATTATATCAAAAACTAAGTCGAAAAGGCCATGTCCGTCTGAGCGCCTGTCTATTAGAAACTTTCTTATGCCTAAAATAGTTGTACTAATTCAATGAAATTTGGCCACAATATTTCTTACTCCTACCAGTTCCTATTAATACCAGCTATGTAGGTTCATCAGCAAAAAAAGTTATAGTTGGACATCTGATACAACCTTGAAATTTTGAATAAGAACATTTCTTCAATTAATTTGTTTAGATAATTTTCTGAAATCAGCCATATACATTTGTTTTGATACAATAATAACTTCAAAGAAACTATATTATGATGGGGTCATTATTTGACGTATCTCCTATATAAGGTCCCTTCCCGGAATATGGTTTATAGCTTAAAAGCTCCTAAATATGAATTATATTTATATTTGGCACAATTAATTTCCTAAACGTCTTGAATATATGTTGTTAGTTTTATTAATATCGGTTCATATTTTGCTATAGCTACCACATAACGCCCCTTCCTGGAAAAAGAGGTTGTGCTTATGAAACTATACTCATATAGGTATCTAATTTATTTACCTTAACATTTTTCTAATAAAATGGGCCATTAAAATCTATAGCTCGGTACTAATATTTGTAGGTAATTTCAAGAATATATTGCCACATTTCACCGAAGTTTTAATAGAGGCCTTTTTGCGCAATCTCCTAAGTTGAACACCGGAAACGAAATTTTTTTTAATATCGCCAAAGCTTTTTTTATGATTTAGTTGAAAAAATATCATGCATAAGCACTTAGAATTTTTACATTAGTAGGTTATCTCTTATAGTTTAAGAGGTATTTAGACCAAAGTAAATTTTTTACCAAATTTTGGCTTATTTTTTTATATTGTGTGAATTGTTTGTAAAATTCTAATAATAAGTTTCAATAAAAATCTGCATTATTTTGAATTAGAAGTATAGAAAAATATAGGTTTTATATTGATTTATTCCAACACTTCAAAACTTTCCCGCAAGTCCTTTTGAAATTTCTTTATTTTCAAAAAAGTTTCTTTAGTTTTTTTTAGAAGAAAAAAATTGCTAAATTTGTCAAAAATGTATCTTAATTATATAACTACATATGTTAGCTATTTAATCAAGTGGGAATCCTTTTAAAATCTAATATTAGAGACAAATTTGTCCACAGTTTATTCAAAATTCTCAATGGTATCTTAATTAACGACTCTACATATATGCAACAAATATATTATGGTTGTGAATAATTATGCAGATATATTGTTAATTTATCCATATGTGGTAAGGCAAGGTTATTATAATTTTGTCTCTCTCATATATATGAATCAATTAGATTAAGAGTATAATAAAGTACATATATAGATAATATAGATCCTTGAGAAGTAATTAGAACCGATTTGAATACCCCTTCTTTTACAGTTCTTTAGATATTCTATAATTTATATTTGCTTTGTATGGAGTACCTTTCCCCTTGGTCTTACCCATTTTATATTTTGATCAGTGAAATAAATTCTTGAGAAATTGGTTGGAGTCGAATCCTATCCGCCTCATTTTCTAAAACAGTTCCTTGATGAAGTCTTTTGAACCAAATTCGAAAATGCTCGCTGTTATAGTTCTTTAAATATACGATGATCAACAGTTCCTTGAAAACATTATTGAAACCAAAACCGAAAATTCTCGCTGTTATAGTTTCTTAGATATTCCCTGATCAAAATTTGTTTTGTATGAAGCTACCCCTGATTCTATCCGCCCCAAAGTTTTTCTTCTAAAAAAGTTCCTTGAAAAAATTATTGGGACCAACTTTTAGAATTCTCGCTGTTATAGTTCTATAGATATTCGATAAGCACCATTTGCTTTGTTGGGGGAGGGTACCTCTCCCCATGATTCTATCGAATTTTTTTGGATATATGGGAATCATTCTGTGGTTTAGCTGTCTGCAAGTCCCAAAGCAAGCAAACAGACAAACACAGATTCATTTTTATTTATATAGATACCATATACATTGATGTAATCATTCCAAATTACGGACCTACCTATTTCCTTGGACTTTGTTTTCGATCCAAAATCCTAACATATACCAAATTTCTTTAAAATATTTTTAAAACTGTGAGTTGAAGAGTTTCCACGACGTTAATGTGAACACCTAGCTGAACTGGCAGACGGACATCGTTAAATCGATTTAGATATTTTTTCTGTATTTTGCAAACATCAGCAGAAATGCATAACAACCAAACCACATATGGTGGTGTAGGGTATAAATACTATCAGCTTTCATTTCAGCACACACCACACAAAATTTATAGCAATCAGTATTTCAATTTAGTGACGTTCCGACAGCACAACAAGATGATATTCCGTCATACTAAGTTCTGTGTAATAATTTACAAATTAATTATAATTTATTTTGCATTTATTCGTCTGTCTTATCAGCAATACGTACTTGTTGGGGAAAATCTGAAATATTATTCACATACTAATTTAGTAGCAAACACAATACAAACATTCTGGCATGATGTCAATGTCGATTGTAAAATAGATTCAATGCAAATTCTAAAATTACACACGAAATTAGTTAATCAAATAGAAATCGAAGAGGAAGATCAATTTGAGGTCTTATTAAAACATCATGTACGTAAAAAGTTAATACGTGTAATATCTTCAGATCTCATCGAGGCTTTTCGTAGTAATACAACAAAAATAAATGAAATCCAAGAACAATTTGAAAATATTGAAGACAAACGAATTGAAAGCACGATTTTGAAAATTTCAATAAATAAATTATATTCATTAATTTCAATTGAAGACATTATTCATGGGATTAAATTGCTTAAAGAGGAGGAAGGGCAAGCTGTAGCCTTTTTACATTTAATAAAGAAATATAAATCCGATATTTTCAATACTAAAAATGTGATGCCTTTGCTTGCTTATAACATTATTACCAAATTTTGGAGGAACGTATCCTGTAATTCGACTAAGACAACAATGAACCAGCTTTATTGTCACATACCAGAAGAATTACGTTCCCTATATAAGCAACCACTTCAATTACATCAACTTGTCAACTATATGCGTGTCAATTACCTTCAATTAAAATTTGTCTATGAAAAAGGTCATAATGTTGTAATAAGCATTTATGATAAGGGTTTGGTATCATTTGGTCAAAATGCAGATGGTGATATGGAATATTTATATGCTCATGAAAATAAGACTTTATTCTATTGGAGTTTTTTCGAAGAGGATAAAAATCAATTGTGGGAAGTTATTTGGCCAGAGTATGCATACAGTTGGCACGCGTCTGGTTTTATGATGTTTCAGAATTTAGGCACCAAAAATCTTTTATGTGAAAATAATAATGAACTTATACAACTTGAAGCAGCTGTGAATATGTTGAATTTTAATTGTTATTGGTATGTTAAATAATAAATTGTAGACTTAATAATTTAATTAAAATATTAAAAAAAACTTTAATAAATCTTTTTATTATAATTCTAGTTTTATTTAACGTATTATTTTTGTTTATCTCATAGTAATTTACTAGACATAGTGCGGTTAAAATGAACGATCATTGATGGATGACATCACTATGGCGTCCTTCTTTCAATCGATGACCCCATTGCCGTTGTAGGATTCTCATAGAATTAGACTTTATTTGTAAATATTTATTTTCTAATTTGTATGAGGGATTTGTTCGTTTTTAGAGGCTTTAACTGGGGCGTAATACCATCGCAAAATTTCGCACAACGACTTTTAGCTTCTGTTTATCCTAATTTTTTTATTACAATAACAACGTACATGTAAGATTTAAGCCCTTCAAAGTGATCTTTGAAAAGGTATTTGAATGGGACCTATAAGAAATAATGGACCGATACAATTTGGCATATCGATAAGACTTATTTGTGACATAATTCGTTAATTTAAGACTTCGTCATATATACAACTTGTATGACCTTAAAACCGCATTTCGGGAGGAACATTTGTAGAAGGGCTAGGAGAAATAATGGACACATCATCATCAATATCAAAAGGTATCATCTTTAAGCTAAAATATTGGCAAATGGCAAGATTCATCATTAAATCGGCACAAAAATTGATTTTAAGACGGACGGTATATATAAACTATTATATATAAGAGTTGAAATGGGAATAAATCTGTAAGTTCGGAATGGTTATATATATGTGAACTGAGTACAAAGATTTTTTATGAGTGGATTCTGCTAGTGAAGACCTATAAAGAACCTCGTCGTATGTGTACTCGCTTACACTTCTTGAAAATTTATTTAATAGAAATTTCATTCAAATGGATCTAGCGCTTCGGAAGTTTATTATTATTATTTATATTAATTTCATTTTTTATTAGAAACACTGTGTCACGGTGCTGTAGGGTTTAAAACTGAATCTCACGACATAGTCGAAAATAGCATTCTTACTTGTTTAAGTTAGCTACCTTAATATAGATTCTATTTTGTAATGATGAAGTCCAATTCAAAAAAATATTTTCTGCTGGGCTGCCGTATCAAAATATATGGCGACATCTGTCGTATTAATCTTGTCAAACTTTATTAAAATAGTTGTTTTAGGTTTCTAAATAATTAAATCAAATTCAAATAAAAATTATCTTTAAATTTATATGAATTATTGGATTTGGAATGTATTAAATTTTGGACCATAGCCTTTTTGCGGATCATGATTTCGATGAATTTTAACACAATATCATTTTAAATTCGAATAACTTTAATATTGTAAATTTAGAAAAGCTTTTCTTCAGAATTTTGGAGTTGTTTGATGTTCAGTCATTAGACCGACGATATCTGAGCGAAGATTTAGTATAATAAGAACATATAGTATTGTATACAACCAATATCTGTTTCGATTTAGTTAGTTTCTTGAAATGAAATAATATTCGGACTGATAATTTCTTATTGCCCTGAGAAATTTCTCATTTAATAGAGTCTAAAATAGTGTTGACTTACATAACTTATTAAAGTTATCGGAGTCAATCTTTAAAAATTGCATTTAGTGAAAAATGTACTTTAAAATTTTTGCATAAGACACACGGAAATGGTATCCCCCTTTCAAATTTCATATACACGTAAATTTTTTCGGTACAGTAAATTGAAACTTTATAGAGTACAAATTCGGAGAAATCAGGTTTTATAAAGATGTTCATGTCGCCGTTTCTTCTTTAGACAAATATATTTGCCATTCAAAGAATGCAATTCACTGTTCCTGCATTTATTTCAAAATTAATCTTGATGGAAAACTTTATAGATTCGGCATAGACGAATATAACATTAATATTTGTTAACTAATCCACTTTTTATCTACTGTTCAAATCAACGTGCAACGTCTTCATATAAAGATGGATGGAATTTATTTACATATAAAATTTTCTTTCTCACATGTGAGGAAAGATCTACTTCTATTTAACATTTATTAACATAATAAACATCCGCACTGTAGAAAAAATTTAAAATAGAGAAAAATAAAATGATGAAACAAATAAAGAATAAATTCATAAATAATGACAAAAATTCCAAGTATTGAGTTCAATATTCAATTGAAAAAGTTCATAGTGTATTTTTAATACTTTTTTTTTTCAAAAAAGAGAGTAATGACCACAAAACGTCATTTAATTTTAACCTATAATCAGTTGTTGTATTCAAAAGGTGTCAATGCATTCAAAACTTAATTGATCATGCAAATTTATAGTATATTTTGTATTACAAATGAGTTATTTCTAAAAAAAACCTTATTTAAGATTTCACAGAACTAAAGAAGGAAAGGGAAAAATCTAGATAAAAAATCTATGGTCACCATATGCACTTTCGATAACGCATGTTGTTTTCTAGTCATTCAATTACACAGATTAAGAAAAAAACATGTAAATTTAAAATGGAATTTAAATGTTTTTTCTTTTTAACAAATTTCATTCCTTTTATTTGAAAGTAGTTTAAGGGTTCATTGCCTTCCTTTGTCAGATACTTCGATTTTTAATTGTATCTAGAGGAAAAATAAAACACTTACTGTAGTACATGAAAATGGTGATTTTTATCTGGGAATAGAACTTATTAACTGGGGTAAATATTTCGAAAATCTTTAGATCAATCACATATATTCAAATTACTTATATAACCTTTTATACACTCCACCACCACAAGTAGTAATAAGGGTATAATAACTTTGTCATTCCATGTGCAACGCAAGAAGCAGGCATCAAGAACCCCATAAAGAGCCCATTTATTCTTACACAAAATCTGGGTAGGTTTAGCTCTATTCATCTATCTTCCTCTATCTAAATAATGTCGAATTAACGGATTTGGCCAGTTTTTTGTTAACGTCTAAGACAGTTAGCTATTTACAACAACCAAATTGAATTATTGGCAAATAACTTATAGACTGATATTTGAGACATCCGCAAAATTCTCAAGAAAAATAGGGTATATTTACTTTGTCATTTCATACGTAACGTAAAGAAGCAGGCATCTAGAGTACCATAAAGACAGCATCTATTCCTACATCAAATCAAAATTTGGGACAATTGAGCTTTGTTCGTCAGTCTGTTGGAAACATTCTCACGCTTAGAATACTTGTTCAAATTAAATTATATTAAGTCAGTTTTATAGACTGATACCTGAGACAGTCTCAAAATGCCGAAGAAAAACTTTTTTTAATATTTAAGTTTTTTGAACAAAATGTCAAATATCGTCCTTATAGAAAAAAGTAATAATATATGCAAAATTTTGATACACTCCACAATCAGAGTGTCGAAATACGTCGAAATTTTAAATATAATTTTCTGAAATTTATTACAAACTTTTACTTCGTTATGAAAATGAAACCACAATAAATTGCAATATGATGAGACCAATATTTGACCAAGTCTCCTATATAAGGACTGAGATCGAAAAATTCTTTATTTTTATTATTATTTTAAAACACATATATTTCGGTTAGTATTATTGGATCAAGTCACCCTTGTGTAATATGTCAGTTATTATATTTAATGTTAAACAAATGAATATATTTTTAATCTGATTAAAATAAGTGATTAGAAAAAAGTGTGCATTTAAGCTATTAAATATATTCAACATAACTAAATTTGGTACTACAAAAACTTGGCTAATCACTCAAAGGTCTTTCGTCAAACTGCTCCCAATGTTATCTGCGTTTAAGAAATGGTCTACATGATATTTTTAAAGACAAAAAATAAAGCATTTTTAAAAGAACTTCCAACACATCCGAAAGGAAAAAAGCCCAGTTAGCTCAGTGTTTGAACTATTTGGAACGAAAAGTTTAAGCTTAAACCGGTTTAGAAGGCTCAAAACGTTCGTGGTCAAAAATTTTATGTCTATTATGATTGAGGAAATATTGAAGAAAAGTTTAGAATCCAAAAAAGCAGTCAAAATTTCCCAAAAATATCTTGGTATGAGAAGCAATATGCAGCAATAATGATCCCAGAACAATATGACCATTTATGTTTACAAAAAAGTGTCCAAATTCTATTCCATTAAATTCGTGTCATATCTTAAGGAGTATATTTGATTGTAGCCAGCAAAGATGATAATTTTTGACTATGAAGGCAATCGCTAAATGTATTGAGCTAAAGTCCAGTTAATTGAAATTTAGAGTCTTGTTAAAAGAGTGCAAACGTCTATATTCCTTTTATAAAATGATATACTGTTTAGTAGCAAAGTTGAGCAAGAAAACAATGTGGATAGTTATGAATCGGACATTATTTAGGCGTAAGAGTTTCCACAGCGAAGAGGACATCTAAATCGCATCCAGTTTTTGATTTAATGCAAATAAAAATATATGTTGGTCTGAAATGATTTTCTGACGTTGATCACAGAATGAAAACTTAATAACTCACAATGTGGTGTGGAGATTATATAAAAATTGTGAGTTAAGTGGTTTCGTTTTTATTATCATATATGTATGTGGAGAATTTTTTAATCACATTCCTTATCTTCTACTTATGCAAATGTTTCCATAATATGAGAGGTGGAGGGTATTTAAGATTCGGCACAGTCGAATATAGCATTCCTTTTTGTTTAAAAATAACTTTTTCTTATTTGGAATTTTCAACTGCAATTGCGGACGATAAGAAGGGAAACAAGGTAAATGTTAAATAATTGTTAGAATTTTAAAAATACCTCATGGAATACATTAATATCAAATTCATTTCTAATGCAAAGTGGAGAAAGAGTATGTCATTTGTGGAATAACAAAATTACTTAAATGCTTTATCAGTCAGTTAGATATCTTCAGTTATCCAAAGTATTTGAAACATTTCAAAATATTTTACATTTGTAAATATAAATAATTTATTTTCTTCTTAAAAAATTTTTATTTCTAAAAGTTGCATTAATTATTGAATTGAAAAATTTCACTAATTTTAACTATATTTTCTATTTAATTTTTTTCCTAAAATATTTTCTTTATTGTCGCTCTCTTTTTAAGGGAAAACCAAAAATTCAAATTTATTTTGCATTTTAACACACTTTCACTTTGTCGTAAGAAAACTTTTACTTTTTTTCCAATTTTAGCATATAAATTTATTTCCTTATACAACTTTTACATGTGTACGGTTCTTAGAACCAGATGCAGTTAGATTTAATTTCTATATTAGATTCTGCATAATTTTCTAGAATTTAAGGTAGAAAAATCATATAACATCATCACACATCACACAACATGTTGGAATCTTAAAATAAACTGTTGAACAAACGGTAATTTTTAACAGTTCTGGATATAATTTTAGAAATAAAACGTCACATTTTTTGTTGCTGATACTAGAACCAAAAGTAGTTTGAATTATAGAATGATTTTGGAAGCAGATGTTAGAAAGGTACGGAGCTTTTTGTAACAAAATTGCAGCAGAATAATTATGAAGAGTCTTTAGCCATTTAACATATAATTTTCTTTACAACAAGAAGGTTTGTAACGGTGTACATGAAAAATCAGACAAAGTATCACGAGGAGAAAATATTGCAGATTTCTCATTCTGCCCTACTGAAAAAAAAATTATGGATTGGATGGATGGAGTCGGCCTTCTTATTACAAAAATCAGTCTTCAAATATTCGTATCAAATTGTTGGACGAAAGATAATGGAATATTAGAGCAACGGAGCTACTTTTACTTCTAAAGAAGTGAAGCTAATTCTTCGGTATTAAATACGGTTTTAGTTAAACCCGTATTTCGATTATTTGGTTTTTAAAGAAGAAAATTATAGCATAATCACAATAAAGATTTTTTTAATAATTTTTGATCTTATCTCAAAACTTTTATTCTGCTGAATGGATCGATTTGCTGTTGGACAAAATTGGATAAAACATTTTAGAAGACCATCGTATCTAAAATTAATTTCTATGTTTGTATATCTGTCAGATATCTGAACTTAAAAATAATTTTAGAAATAATTGTGTAACTTTAAACCATTTAAGATATTATAATATATTCAACTATACCTGGTTGAGTCGGAAAATACAAGCTGCTTTTGAGCTTAATATAGGTCCCACAATTTTTTTAAAATGTATTATAAATTTTCTATAAAATACAAGAAAGCGTTTAAAAGTTTTATTTAATAATAAATAAGGTGGCAACATTTGTTTAATATTCAAAACTTTATTATTTTTTAATATCATTTAATGAAAATTTAACTGGAAACAAAATCTGTAAGATCTGCCCCGAGAATCTTTTCAAAGTCGTTCAATTTTAATATAAAATTTAATTATGCCATTAACTTCTCAAATCGTAAAATGCTATCGTATTCTAGTAAACCATATGATAAACATCCAAAAGTTATTTTCTGCCAAATGGCCTGTATAATAACATGATTTATGCAAACCAGGATATTGGGTAATTCGATATAGAAAAGTGATTTTTTTTGGCTTTTCTAGGTCGTTTATTAATATAGAAATATGAACTAAACACAGAAAAAAAATAAAAATAACTTCAATTACGAAATTGTTTGTAATAATCATATTTTTATTCGATTTTGCTCCCATAACCTAAATTATAATATTAATTAAATTATTCATATTTTTTTGTTACGTCTGTTAATTTTTTTAATTAACTTCAATGATTATTTGAACTACTGTTTTTCATTATAATAATAATTAATATTTTAATTATATTATTATATTATGTTTTAAATTTTCCCATATAATAATAAAGATTTTAATTAATTTGACCAAATATGATAGTAATTGTTTTTATTAATTTATTAGTTAATTTTATCAAAATTATAAAGTATACTGACAATAACTTATACAAACAATTTTACAAAATAAATTATCTGACCAGATTTCTTCATGACGTTCAAAATAGAAGAGCTTGAAAATCTACGAAGGAAAGAATATAAGTCAGATTGATATTTATGGCATATAACTTTTCAATATATTTACCCCTTTGCGTTCACAACTCTGCAGTATTTCCTCTCAGAGTTCAATTCGGCGCCAAAATTGCTTACCCCCACTTTGTTTTCTTGTGTGATTATTCCTCTAACAGTATTGTAAAAGAGCCCGGAAGTTGCTAATATTGCAATGTATTTGAAAGTAAGAAAAAAACAGATTTTGGTTTGCAAAAATGACAGAAAGTTTCAATTCTTCCTCAGTGACATTAACTTTAACTAACACCGTTCTCATTCATCAAAATAGTTAAGTTAAAGAACCTGCTTGAGTCCTATACTTACCAGTTAACAGTGCACATTGGTCGCAAAAACCTGATGACGTATAAGCTTCTTGACAGCATTTGGTTTTGTGGAATCTTTCCTATATGTATGGAAAGGGTTGACATTCCAAAGTATGCGAACGTAAGACGAATACCTGATTTTGTTTCTGTAAAAAAGACCAGAAAGATTATATTTTTTACATTTGATGTGATCAACTTTAAAATCTTACAACAGCATTTTGTTTACCATGAAATCTAAGCGGCCAAACAGGAGACCACAATCCACAATTTAATATGACTTATTGTTCCTAAAATAATACGGAAAATAATAATAACAAAATCTTATTAAAGTGCTTACAACTTAAAATTACCAAACTATTTAGTAAAATAATAGTTTTAATTGGAAGTACATCGCTAAATATCAGATTAATATTTTTGTTGCAAATTTTTCTATATTATTTTAATATTTTTTTAAATGTTTTGTTTTTTATTTCTGTCAGTTTTTGTAAATTTAATTAATATTTTTAATTCATTCAATAAGAGTTATAATTCATATTGATTTTTAAATTAATTATTAAGTTAATTGAAATATTTATACGAATAAGTTATTAAAAATGTTATACGTTTTTGAAAAGAAGACATAATTTAAGATACACTGATGTACAATATGACCATCAATACCCAATGAAGTTTTAAACATTACAACTACTTTCAAATGTTGTTCATCTAGTTAACTTTATACTTAGCTAAGTCAACAACCCTCTATCATAAACTATGAAAAATTTTAATAAATGCGCCAAATTAACAAGGAGTTTTAAAGTTTTAACCTCATATGTCTAGTTTAGTTATAAGGAATCTGGATCGTTTTCAATATTCTTATGATTCTTATGATACGAGGAATTAAATTTTACAAAGTCCGATCTAAAAATTCAATCCCATCTACACTTCTGCTATCATTATATGAAATTTTTTTGAAATTGGAATAGTTATTCGTTAGTTACAAATTTGTTTCCATTTTATTCTTCATTTGAAACACTGTGATGTTATTAATATTACATAAAAAATTAAAGTGCATGATCCCACTCTGGAATTCTAAAATAATTATATTTTGGTGAATCAATTTCCAAATAATATGTTTCCAAAAACCAATTCCATTTGCATTTTTTCAATTATTTTTTTTACAAATTTTATAAATTGTGTTGAAACAATACAGATCACTGTTCCATACATTTGATTTTTATTATTGTAGAATTTATTTAGTTTCTTTCAATTGTGTTAAAAAAATGTAAATATATTTTTTCTTAATGCAAATCCATGGGAAGAGAATATCTTCCTTTAAAGTTTATAAACCTTCTTTTTCTTTGTTGTATTTTTCAATTCATTCACTTTGAGTGAATTGTGTAGTACGTGCAGTTTGTCAAATATTGAAGTGTTAACGACATGTGATTAAACGATATTAACATAAATCCTTGACTATGAAATGAATTAAAAGTTCAAATTGCAACTTCCTTGGAAACAAAACAGAATTAACACTAAACATTTAGTTCTAAGAAAAGTTGAGATGTATAGAGAAAATGTGAAATATTCGTATTTAGTTATGCGAAATAAAAAGTTTGTTGCTATTAAAATCATTTTAATGGAATTGTTTTGAAAAATTTTAAATCTGGAATAAAATTATATTTTTTAGAACTAAAGATCTATATAAAAACGAATCTGTGTTTGTTTGGGACTGAGAGTCACTAAAGGATCCCAATATATTCGAAAGACACACAGGTTATAGAAAAATCCAGAATATCTAAAGAGAATTTGCAAATTTGGTCCCAATCACTTCCTGAAGAAACTGTTTTACTAAACAAATTTAAGAAAGAATAGGATCAGAGGGAAAGGTAGCCCCATAAAAGGCAAATATAGATTTTCTGTTATCGAAAGAACTATTGAAGTATTAAGATTTGATCTCAATTATTTTTTGGAACAGTTTTACTGGGCAAAATGATATGGATAGGATTGGGGGGAGAAGTATCCCCAATCTCCATACAAAGCAAATTAAGAGTCTATACCACATACTTTCTCAAAGAAACAGTTTTACAAGAAAAATCGTAAGGAAGCAGTAGCGCCCATACAATGCAATGCAGCTATCTACCTGTATCTGTATTATAGTTAGAGCTAACAGGCTGTGTTTTAATTATTTTCTTAACAAATTAAGGTAAATAAGGATAGATAGGATCATGGTACTCTGCATATAACTTTTGTTGCAAGATCTTATATATTTTGCCCCAATAATATTCCAGTCACACTATTCTTCTTGAGAAAATCGAAACAAAGAAAAATGGAAAGTCTACCACACACATACCAATTATTAATTATGAAAGTTTAATGAACTATTTCAACTAGAGAGCACAAATTTTATCACTTCCCTATGAAACCATTTTATTGGAAAATGTTATAACGGACAAGGTCTAGAGGATTTACCAAAATCCCGGTTGCATGAAATGTTTTTTATCACGCGTCGTGATTTGTGAAATTTCTTTTGAGTTCTTGAACTGAGAATTATGGTTTAGCAAAGCGCACCGGGTAAAAGCTAGTAATTTAAAAAATATAACTTTTGATTAAATTTTTAATCATAAAATTTTAACAAAATTATATTCATGAGAATTTTTACTGTTCTCAAAAGTTTATGAAAATAATTCACATAACAACTTGATCTTTACACTTTTCTTAATATTTTCTTTTAGAAAATAAATATTTACTTTTCTCTTCAAAATGCAAGTGCATAAATTTTTGTTAAGCATCTAATAAAACATTTATAATAAAGCTGGATAAGAAGAAGACGAGGAAGAAGAAAAAAGGTGAAATACTCATATTCCACTTTTTCACTAACGACAATAACCCATTAACTTAAAAATGACAGCAATGTAACATAAATCTTGTGAATAAACATTTAGAGGGGCAAATAGTTATAATAATAAAACTTGTATGCAATAAATGTTTAGAATCAATGATCATGATGGTGGTGGTGGTGGTCATTTTGGAATTTAAATTTTGTTGTCTCTTTTGATCACTACTTTTCTCTGATATTCTTTGGTATATTTTTTGTGTTTAGAATTTTCTTTTAGCATTTAGAATCATGAAGAACATTTTAAAGAAATAACTAAGATTACAATCATAACATTTTTATGAACATCCTAGACCATCATCATCGTCGTCGTCATCATCGTAGACATCATTGTGGTCATCATATAGAGAACATATAAGTTTATTATAAAACTTTACAGTAGAATTTCGATTATGGGAATACTGATAAATATAATTATTTTATTAATTATCATAAATGTAAGTTGATAATTATTGGGCCTTAGCCCAATGGGTAGGAGCTTATATTAACTCCGTCAATACGTGTACAAAAAAAATATCTAAGACCCCAAAAAGTATATATATATATATATATATATATATATATATATATATATATATATATATATATATATTGTTGGATCAAATCAAAACCTAAGTAAATTTTTCTGTGTATATTTATTCATCTATTATGTATAAGTTTTGTTCTATATTAAAGATTCCAACTTAACGAAATAATTGTAGTTCTGGAAATTTTCAATATAATTTTAACAAAAAAAAAAAAAAAAAAACGATTTCACGTCAAAATTAATTTTTCTAGCAAACTCGTGATACAAATGGGATCATAGACATTCCATTCGGATGGTGCTTCGAATGGTTTTAAGTGACTAATGACTGGAATTCAAAGGGCATTTTGCGAAGTGAAATAGTTCTTAATTGCGGACTACGATGTTAGAGTCTCCTATAGTCTATAGAAATGACTCTAGCAGCATACAGAGATTTCTATCATAAAAATGCTTCAGGATATAAGGAGATATCAGAATCTCTACTAACAACAAACAAGCCATTAGACCTATAACAGATATTTATGTAACATCGATTAAAATTTTACCTTTTACATATACAATTTTAAAATTTCAGTTTTTTGTTAATATAATAATTTGTTATTACAAAAATGTCTTGACATATGCTGCAATGGTTTCAGAGATATGTTTCATCTATAAAGGGATAACTTCCCCTCGTTCCTTATTTGAAAATTTTGTTGCATTTAAAGTAGAAGTACATGGCCAACATACAACACAAATGATTATACTGCGAGGATTGTTGTCAGATGAACAATCCATTAGCATGTGTTTAAAAAACTATGGAATATATTCGAAAGATAAAAAATTGGATCCCATATGAGTTGATGTAGAGATACACACAATAGCAAGTTTGCATATTGAGTGGATGAGAAAATGATAAACAGAATAAGTTTCGGCATTTTATTATTAACCGTAATACAAAGACGATATGTTTCCATAACTTCCAACCCGAACAACTAGAAAAATCAGAACCCCCTAAATATCAGTATAATCAAACATACACAAGGTCAGCATGGCAATGTTGAATCAAAAACGGTCAAAAGCTATGTGTAACGTTATGCAATGGAGGTTTTGCTTTATAGTCCAACTGTTGGTTCTTCAGACTAAATAAAAAATAAAATTTATATCAATTGTAGGTCTTACTGGGATGTACGCAACAGTTATCGTCTTGAATTCTCCTAAATTCAAAACAGTTCTTTTGATATGGATTTCATATGACACAAGAAAGAAAAAAAAATTAATTTGCATACCTAATATTTTGCTTTATAGTACATAGTGTAACAACACAGCACAACACTGACCCTGCATTACGACAATGCAGGACAAATTTGGGACCGATCCTTGTGAAATATGATTTTATATTTTGTGCTTGTGTATTTAAAATACTTCATATTCATATCTCATTTTCACATATATGAGAAGTTTATCTTATTTGAGAAGATTTTCTGAAGGACCAACCCTCATGAAATTATGTACAGTATTTTTGGGGTGTCGGCAATGTGATATTATATACGAAATAATATCACATTGCCGACATTTTTGGGATTTACGAACTCCCATATGCCTGGCTTTTTACAAATATTTTGGAATGGCTTTGTAAGAAGAGAGATCTTGTGCAGTGAGATGAAAACTCGATTAATGTGAGCATTATATTATTTTGAAAGACTGGACGTACACAGAGATAATTAAAGAAATCCTAAAGAAGAATTAAAAATGCTATGAATTTAATAACAGGACTTACTAATACATCTAAGTCTGAGGGTAATAACAAGTGTTTGTATTGAAAGTTGTTATATATTTCAATCAGGTGAAAAGGTTCATAATGAAATAGCTATCGAATAATAAATAGAGGTCTGATATCATCCAATACATCTCTTAAATTCCACTCGAAAAACCTATCACGAAACAACATATTTTGTGCCACTCGTTAAAAATACTCAAATTTGAAATTCACTTCACAGTATTTTAATCTCATCGGTTTAAAAATGAAATGTAATATTCGCTATTCTACTGTTATTCTGCAGATGACGTCGTTGCAATTTAACAAAGACAGAATCAAATTAACGATCTTGTCGTATGTTTAATACAGCTTCAACGAAAACTGCAATATTTTGCTGTTTGTTGTTATTTTTATTTATACTTTAAAGTGAAGCGTATAAAAGAAGATCATGATCATATTTATATGTTATTCTTTAAGGTTAAGAGGGAGTTCATTTT
This sequence comes from Cochliomyia hominivorax, assembly GCA_004302925.2. Classification (NCBI taxonomy): domain Eukaryota; kingdom Metazoa; phylum Arthropoda; class Insecta; order Diptera; family Calliphoridae; genus Cochliomyia; species Cochliomyia hominivorax. Next base: position 49,921,623 of record PYHX02000158.1, read on the forward strand.
ATAATGTCTAAAAGTCATAAAAAGTATAATTTCATTTTTTCTCATATCTACTTATTTTTACTCCTTTTCTATGCAAATGTGTTTTTGTAAAAGATTTTATTCGAAACTTCTTCTAAACTATTGATATGTTAAATTTAGTTAAGAAATTCTTATAACCAGCGCGTGTCTTGTCTCTGGGAGTAAGTGATCTTGATCATATTCGTTTTGAGTATTAAATAAGTGGTTGTCTGTGATATACTAACTTAAATAAGATAAAGGATTTATTATGAATATATATACATATATATTTATATACATATATATTTATAAAATTTTTTATTTAAGAGAATATTTTTTATTTAGATGACAAACATTTGACCTTTGTTAATGTTTATGATTTTTATATTCTTAAAACAAATAGTTGTCATTGTTGAAATTTCTAAGTATTTCAGGTTCAATATAGAATAATAATTGTAATATGATTCGATCTTTAATTATTAAATGATCAAACGGTAAATTCAAAGATTAAATTTTAATCTAAACTTTCACTTGTTTTTCAATCGGTAATAAAATTAATTTTTATTTCGAAGAGCCTTAGAAGTAGAAATGGATCTCAATATTTTTGGATACACCCAGATCAATTAAATATAATGGCAAATAAACTCACAAAATATATATCGGAGATTCATATTTAATTAAAAGTATTTATTATTGAAGTGCGGATACATTGAAAACAAATCGTGATTTTAAACCCTCCACCATCGCAAGTGGTTATGAGGGTATTATTAACTTTGTTATTCCGTGTGTAACACTTATAAAGGAATCATTTCAGACCTCCTATATATAGTCGTATGCTGAAATATGCAAAATTTTGATATACCCCAATATCTGTGTTCTTTTTTGGTCGCAATTATTAAGATAATTTACTGATATGTATCATATATATTTATTTTTGTACAGTAATAGACCTAAGAAACAATATTGTCCTTGGGTCATTATTTAACCTATCCCCCATATAATAGCTCTTTCCGTAATATTGTTTATAGCTTATAAAACTTTTATATATGAACCAATTCTATCAAAATTTGGTACAATTAATTTTGTAACTGTCTTTAATATATGGTAATAATTTTATTAATATCAATATTTTGATATTGCTCCCATAATAAGCCCCTTCCCGGAAAACAGGTTTGAGCTTATAAAACACTTTAATAAAGACCAATTCCATTGGAATTCGGCACAATGATTTTTCTAAATATCTTTAATGTATATTTATAAAATAAACAATCTCGGACCAAATTTTGTATATATCTCCCACATCAGACCTCTTCCAGGAAAACGGGTTTGTGCTTATAACACCAGTAAATAATGCTAATTCTGTTAAAATTCTGCTCAATTATGTTACTAGCTGTCTTGAATATATGTTAATAATTTGACCCATATCGGTTCATATTTTGCTTCCAGAAAACGGATTTGAGCTTTTAAAAATAATTCATGAATATGAACCAATTTAATTTAAAATCATCACAATTATTCTTCTATACGGTACTTTCTAGGCGAATGTCGGTCAATATTTTGCTACAAACTGCCATTCAAGTCTCGTTATCGGAAAAAAGGTTAAACTTATTATATTTTTAAATTTAAAACAATTTTGTTGAAATTCTGCACAATTATTAGTGGAGGGTATTTAAGATTCGGCGCTGCTAATATAAAATTTTTACTTGTTTATTCTTATAAATCATCGTACAAGGCAAAAATAACAACATAACACCGACCCTGCACTACGACAAGGTATGACAAATTTGGACCGACCTTGTGGAATATGATTTTATGTTTTGTGCTTGTGTATTTCAAAAATTTCATATTCATATCTCATTTTCACATATATGAGGAGTTTATCTTATTTGAGGAGATTTTCTGAAGGACCAACCCTCGTGAAATTATGTACAGTATTTTTTGGGTGCATAAATCTTAAATATACGAAATATTAATTCACATTGCCGACATTTTTTGGGATTAACGAACTCTAAAGTGATTTTTGCAAGTGAGCCCATATGGGATCTACGGTTATTTGGGAACTGATCTGCATGAAATTCTGTACCCAGATGTAGATAAATATACAATTTTATCACAAATTAACGAAAATACTAAAATTTTCAACAAAATTATATTGATGGTTATAGTGGCATTTTACTATACAGTGGTCAACAAACGTTTAGTTGACCATATTGATATTTCTGGCAAATAATTACACGATTTTTTCGAAGAGCAATGAAGTCGCCAGCTTATAAACCAAATAATAACACATCGTGAATATATTGACTATTTAGAATTTTTTTGTATATTGTCAATGGTCTAACTGAAGTTTTTTAATAATTTCACAACGCTAATAAAGTGAACGTGATATTAGTGAAAGTTACCAATCTCCTCAGTCCATTCAATTAACTTAGATTGGTAGGTTGGTTTCTTCTTTTTCCTTGGAATATATGCTTGTATAAAATCTAATTTGACACACCCGTTACTATATCACAATTTGTATACCAGTGACTTCTGGTTATTGAATCGGCTATACGAATCCCTTCGAAAGCACTTTTTAACTCGATTATTATAACGAAATCTTAATTGGGATAGGTCTTACAACAAACTAAATTTCAGTCGATTTTAAAATGTCCATCTGTTTGTCCGTTTTCAATACTCTCAAAAACTTATTTAAAGAGCAATAAAGATTTGGCCTAAATATGCACAATGTTTCAAATGTGGAATAAAATGGAAATAAATCTATTACTTTCGAACGAACACAGAGTGATAGCAGAAGTGTAGGCGAGTTTAAGTTTTGAGGGTCCAAAAGTTTGTCACCTCGGGTCATATAAATTTTTAAAATGATCTTGATTCCTTATATCCAATTTTAAAGATATTTGAATTAATGGAATCTACTAGTGAAGACCTATAAAAAACCTTGTGGTATGGGCAGGCTATTTCTATGTTTTAAGAGATATCTAGATTAATAATTAAAAAATTTAATTTTTGACCGATCTTGGCGATCATAAAACTAATTTGTGTAAAATTTCATTAAAATCTCCCTTAAATTTCCATTCTGAAAGGAACATATGTATGGAGGATAGGTGAAACAATGAACTCATCATCACCACCTTCAACAGTCATCGTCCTTGGGCTGAATTAATGACACTTGCCAAATTTCATTAAGATATATAAATACATTTTTGTACCAAATAATCGAAGTACCGGGCTGATTTCCTACCTGTTGTGTTGAGAGCTTTTCTGAAAATGCTTTTTTTACTTTAGAAGCATCTTGTGGACCATTCCATCAAATTGAAAAAGGTGTTCTGTCAACAGATAAGTTCTCCCGCCGTTTAATAGCATTGGAAATAATTTGAAGGTAGACCTTTGAACGCTTATCCAACTTTTGGTAGAATCAAATTGAGTTTTGTTGAAGATATTAATAATAAATAATTTAAGTACACACTTTTTGTAGTCACTCATGTTAATACAATTTACAGTATGTTTTTCAATGGTAACTTTAAAAAAAATACCAAGATTAAAAGTTATAATATTCAAAAGAGATATATATCTTTATACATTTATTTCAATTATTTTTAAATTTTCAAAAATACTTAGAAAACTTCGATAAACTTTCTCAAGTTTTTGAAATTCCTAAAATCTTAATAAATGTATATCAAACACATTACGCTATAAAATATATCCAAGTAAACTAATTTTATACAATTTTCTCCAAATTCGTTAACAAATCAGGTGCATCTAACAAATCATTATATTTAGACCATAAATGTTGTCTATTTTGTGAAATATACTTTTTTCTCTTTTAGTCTCTTAACTAATATTATTTATCTTGTAGCCATGTTTTGCCATCAAACGTAACAGAAAAAATACGTCCTCATCATTGTCTTTATAATAAACCCAAGGTTTATATTGGCAATCATTTGACCATTTTTATCATCTTCTTAGACTTATAATGGAAAAAAGGAGAGCCGACTTTTATTTTATATAAATTTTTTCATTTGGTCTATGTTTTGTCATAAACCGAAACAAACATAGTAATAAATCATACTCATGTTGCTGCATTCCCCAATGCTGATGCATCAAGTAAAGGAAGAAACAGTAGAAATATCAACTTATGACCAGGTTACCGACCAAGAATTAACTCAACTTTATCTTCTGTTTAGGTATAGAAACTAACGACACTTTTTTTCTTAATGTTTGTTGTATTATTATTTTATGTTGAAGTTTTTTCCGATATATATTATTGTATCTTGTAGATTGTTTAAATGTTTGATCGTTCGCTCATTTGTTGTTCACATTATGACCACAAATGGTCTCAACGTTGCGCCATTAAATTGTGTTTAAAATAAAATGCACTCACATTTCAAATAATAATCCACATTTTTTGTTGTTGTTATTATTATTTGTGAATTTTGCTGTTGTTGTTCCGAGGGGACATTCAGTAATTGGTAAAAAGAAAAAAACTCTAATGAAAGAAAAAGAGTCTATATGCGGTAAAATAGATGAAATATTGAAGGTGGTACGGTGGGCTTAGCTAAGAGATACCAAATGAATGAAGATTGAAGTTATTTTGCGATTGGATTCTTTGGAAGCCAAGCATCAAGGAAATTTCTCAGGTTTATACAAAATACGCACTCCAGATTTCACTTAATGTTGATGCTAGGAATACTCCTCATGTAATATCCCTGATAGTAATGAAAGATAACATTACGTCTGATTGTATAGTTTTTCCGTCCAGAACTCTATAAACTCCAAATATAAAAATGCGGACATCCAATGTTGTATGCATTAGAACTGTACAAACTGGAATTGCTTACCGATTAAATCTTCTGAACCACATTGACTAAGATATTGTTTTGCTTCACAATTACATTCCCATGGAGACGACTGGAGTATGGTTATTAACTCAGGAACCAAGGTAGCGGCAGTTGATGGTATATATAGCATATGTTTATCATGAAGATTAAATAGAGTTCTTTCGCTGAAGCATGTACAACCTTTTAATTCAAGAATTGCACCTGAGCTAAACAAACATTAGAGTAAACGGTTCTGGTACAGTGACCAGACTTATGGTGCGTTTTTTTATTTCCGCACAGACCAGCGAGAGGAATTCTAACAGTGTCGATAGGTGTTGTTCCATAGGCGGTTGAAGTATTATGCGCGTAGATGTGTTGTAACGTCATAAAAACACCACTTTTAAATATGCCGTTCGATTCAGAACCACTTTCTCAGGTGATTTTACTATGTCCATCTGTCATGCTGTCTATGCAAAGTTTGTTATTAAAGTACAGTTCGCAATTTTGAAGAATAAGACTTGGCAGGTAGTATTATTTTGACCCAAGGACAAAGCCTATTGAAATTGGTTATAATCGGTCCATTATTTCATATAGACGGCATAAAATTCAAAGATATGAAACGGGTTTAATGAAATTTTTAGCAGAAATCAGATAAACAAATAAGACGAAGATCGTTTCATATTGCCAGTGTATTCGGTAGAGTATTTCATTGTTTGGCTTGTCGGGCTTGGCGGAGTGTAACTTTCTTACTTGTTAACAGTATCTTAATTTAGATGAGATTACAGTCCACCGTCTTAAAGTTTCTCATAATTTCGGTGCGAAGAAGCGATTGTCGCGAGAAAGTTTCGACAACTTCGTGATTTCTTTTTCAGAAAAGTCGAAAATATTAAAATAATTCGTTGTCATAATTTATCACTGATTAGAATGCAGATTAGAAAAAAAATAAGTATTCAGTATATAAATAGCAAGAATTGAAGGATGTTTGTTGGTCAATTGCATGGTTGATGTAAGTGAAAGTTCGGCTTCGTTAGTGCTACTAAAACGAAGAAAGACATGCGGACAAACAAAGATCAGTAATAGCAATATGATGCTGTTACTGATGCTGTTCAACTGTCTACTGGAACAGCAAGAACTTGGCATATATGGACCATATAACAATAACGACAAACAACAGTGACAACAACAGAAACAACAACGGCTAAAGTAAAAAATAAAGAACACACACAATGGTGAAGTTCCTATATATTTTTCTATTTCTGAAAAAGAAGCTAAACTTTTTTCCCATTCTCTTCATCTGGTAACATAAAGAACTTAAGTTTTTTGTTAACTCAAATATGAAAAATGTTTTACTTGTAGTAGAGCATTTTTGTGTAAAATAATATACAAACAAATACATATAATTTTATTTCCAGAAATCTTATGGGTTTTGTGTAAAAGCACTTTGGCAGGCTTATTTAAATGCCACCACCCAAAAAAAGTCTAAAAATTCGCAACAGAATTTTAGTGGAGAAAAATAAAAAAAGATGCCAGAAAAGAATTAATGACAATTGCCGCCACTGACATAAATGACCCCTTAAGTCATTACTCACCTGTGATAGTAAAATTTTCTATTTTTTCCCTAACTTCTAGCCTGGCCATAAGTCTGCCCCATGTGCTCAACGTGCTCTGGCATAATACAATTTATGCCAACACAACTGGCATTTGCATTTTATTATTTAAGGTCTATTAGCAGCTAATGACCGACTTTTATGAGACATCATATATTGATAGTGATGGCAACAAAAGAAAGCCAATAACATCAAGATTCCTTTGTCATAGATGAAATCCTTTTGTCTGGTTTTTAATTTTTACGCCTTTTTCTGCGTACATGTGTCTTTCAAAAAACACATACTTCAGCGTGGAAACATTTCAAAAGCCAAACATACAAATATGTTGATGAGCTAAAAATCTATGAATTTAAAAAATGATATTCGCTACAAACGCATGATCACACACAAATGAACATTTTTTTCGTATGGTCAACGTTTACAAATGTTTTAACAAATCACATAATCGCAGAATGTGAGTAAGTAATAGTTGTTTTTATAGCGTTTTAGGTTTATTTTTTAGTGTTTTTTTTGTAAAATATTAATGGCAGAATATTTGAACATTTAGTAGAATAAGAAGTAGGAAAAAATCACAATTTATGACACTAATGTTTTGGTATTTTGTTTGGAAATTGTTTTATTATATCCAAAAGGTACCCTACTCATGGTTAAAGGATTAGATTTTTGAACTTGTTATTATGATCAAATTCAAAGTCATTCGAGTCGAATTTATATGAAGTGACAGTCGTTTGCTAAATGTATGTATGTCTTATGGAGACATATTAGAGAAATTTGATTAAGAACCTTCGACTTCTAAGGCAGCTTGTTATAGAGACTAAAATACAAGTTGTCTTAAATTATTATCTCTAATATCTCTTTCACAAAGTATTTCCATCTTATAGGTTTGCTTGTGTTATTTTTGTGTCCAATCAAGTGTATGATTGCACTGTGCAAGATCATAGGTCATCAATAATATATAGGTGAACCTTGAGCCACCAAAACTTCTAGAACCTTGAGAATTCCTCTCAAGAACCCTCTTTTTTTTTACTCTAAAAATATAATTTTATAGCAAGCTAAACAGCTTTCAATTTGTTGGCTGTATATTTGGCAACTCCCCAATTCCCGCCTTTATAATATGTCTAATTTTGCAGAAAGTCAGAAATCTAATGCGACAATAGACAAATATTATTGTCGAAATTTTTTATCTCTGAAATGACTTTGCTCATTATGTTATTCAGCTCAAAGGTGAATATCAAAGGTGATAGTTGGATTTCTTGTTTTTTCTCCAGTTTTATCTCTCTCTTGAGAGTTCTCTCCCAATTGATAATATCTAAAGCACTCCATTCCATTGACATTGGAGAAGATTTTTGTTTATACCGATAAACCAACTATTTGTGTGGTTGATTTTTCTATATTTAGCTTTGAAACGTGAAAAATATCGGTATTAAGTAGAATAATTTCTTTCAAGTTTTCGGTAACTTAACGATGAAACCTTTCTTCCAAGTTGGAGTTTGCTTTACTTTATCTTGGCTTATGTGAGGTCACAGAAGTTCTGCTTTCAATTATGTCTATATTTTGTTTTGATAATTTCTATGTTTTGTTTTGCATTCTTTCCTAAGTGAAGAATGTCAATATTAAGTAAAATTTTTCGTTTCAAGTTATTGAGTTTTTCAGTTCATCTCCTTTAAATAAATTAAATATCCTGCCTTTTTGGATCATAGTTAGCATTTCCTAGTTCTACATTTATGTGGCGTATTCAGTATCATGTTTCTGTTAGTATCTTCTATTATCTGCCTCTTTAATTTTATAGTTTCCATACCACCCATTTTATTTCACTTATACCAGGAGACTTGTATGTTTCTCATTATATCTAATACTATTAAGCAAAATAACAATAATTTGGTCTGATTTGCGTTATATATTTACTATTAGTTCCAATACAATATGAAGTTAAAAATTATTTATACTTTCGTTAAGTAATACTATTCAGGAATGCTCCATATAAATATCATAGAGTTATGCGGCTGATCATTTGAAAATATCACCAAGGAACCAAAGAAAAATAATAATTGTAATTCTTACAAAGCCCCTTAAAAACAGTTTTGCGAAAATTTATTGTATTAATATTCGGACCCTGTCGTTTGGATCAATATACAGCACGAAACGAACTACACATCAATACTTTTTTTACAGTCCTTTACCAACGTTGTCTGCGTGTATATATTCCACAACATAAGATTCTTTCTAAAGTCATTGTAACACGAAGTCTTCAATTAGATGAACCGAATTGTATATCATTCTTAAAATATACATTTTGTAGCACAATGCAATAAAAGTATCTAATTCTTCCGATAAAATAAAATAAATATTTGAATCCCAATTATAAATTGATTATAGTATCAGTCCCTAAGATATTCAAAACATAATGTTTGTTGTCTCTTAAGCAGTTCCATAAAAATTATATTGAGTATTCACATGTCATAGAAGGCATTCCGTTTTATTGTCCATTGAACCACTAGTCAAAGTGTATATATGTTATCTAATTCTGGTTATCAGAGAATATAAATAGCAATGATACTTCACAGAGGGCCCAATCAAAGATTCTGATGATCAAAGATGGCAACATCCACAGAAATTCTTAAATACAATTGGTTACGCAACAATTTGAGAATATACGTAAGAATTTAATTTAAAATAATAATATTTAAAATTGCTTCTGCTTTTCAGAAATAAATCAAATTACAAATTTTATCTTTCCTAACTGTTTAGGGAATGTGGATCCAAAGATTCGAAATCATAGATTTGAAAATAATCATTTATTTATTGAAGAATTTCCTTGTATTCTCACAAACTTTCAAATTATGTCCATATTTATTGCAGGTCTGGAAAAAGTCAAAACCAAATAATCAGAATTACATTAAGATTTCTTACACTGCATTTATTTTTAAATGCAAAATTTTAATAAAAATGTGTCTGGACTTAGTCCTTCATATGTGTAGAAACATATGAGGAAAAAATAAATTTCATACATCTTTTAAGGAGAATTTAATTTTGGATAAATATGTCAAAAATAATAAAAAAGATTTGAAATTAAATGAGGAAGAAAAATTTCGCACGCTGTTGTCTAAAGTAGACTACATTGCACCAATATAAATCCCTCATTTAGCATTCTGATTACCAAAGTTCTAATGTTACGCTCCACTGTAATGATTGTATTTAATTCCGTGAAAATCCATCCAGCCGATCAAAAGTTACAGATAGAATCTATTGTGCCTCAGTACCCATATACTGAGCAGTTCAATAGGAAAGTTACTGATACGAAATTCAAATCCTATTAGGACTTTTGAAAAGTACAAAAGAACAGATAATTAAATACTTAAAAGGCTGATTTCAAAAATACTTTAATTTGTTCATATAGAAAAAAAGTTTAGACATTTCGCAGGTATTATATCGTTTTATAACAATTCACATGATATTTAAATGATATCCATCCGTTATCTGAAGCATTTTTAAATACCTAAGGCTTGATGTCCTCGTAGAATGAGAGAAAAATTCTTGAAAATTAAATTTTTCCACTTCATTGTATAGCATCCTTTGTTCGCTTATTACCACCAACAATTTGTCTTAGTTAAAATTTATTATTCTACAACTTACATTTTCTCCATGACTATTGTAGCAGCAATTATAATTATTATTAGTTTTTATGAGTTTTTAACTCTTTTGCTCAAATCAGTGTGTTTAACAACTATTTACTACCACAACAACTACTACTACAACTACTGCTAATACCTTTGATGATTCTACACAGCTTCTGCTGAAGCTTAAAAGTCATCTTCTTCTACTTCTATGTCTTCTCCTATAGCAGCATATTGCCATTTACACTCAGTAGCTTTTGATATCTTTAAACGTGGCTAATGTTTAGGTTATCTACTCTTTTCATTTTTATGGCTTTTAGTAGTAGTTGTTGTTTTTTTTTTTTTTCTCATATTTCCGTAGCAAAAAAAGAAACGGCCAACATTAACATTCATTTATTGTAGCAGAAATAATGTTTCTTTGCTGTTATCTTTTCTTTTCTGCAAATATGTATGTAGTAGTTGTTGCTGTTTTTATTTCTTTTTCAAGCGATTTCTCTTGTCTTTACAAATTGTAAGGTGTTTCTGGTGTTCTGTTCGTATGGGGATATGACATGTGTTACATACAATTCATATGTATGTACATGCACACACACAAGTGTAGCTGGTGTGAAGGAAGTGTTAGATTTTTATGGTCTCTGTAATGATTTACAAATAGTTTTAAAATTTCAATGATTAATTACATAACGCCTCCGAATTTTTCATATTCTTAGACAAGAAATAAAAAAATACATTAAACGAATAAGACAACATTTTGCAGATAATGAGTTATGTTTATTTTATGCTTAAGTTTCTTTAATATTTTGTTGTAGAAGTTTTCCTTTTGTGAATTTTTTTAGGGTTGAGGAAAGTGAATTTTAAGTACCAGAAAAGTTGTTATGAAAGAATCAATTAAATAATAATTAATTTAAAAAAAAAGTTATTTATATTTTTAGTACTGAAATTTGGAATTTGATTGCTCGATGTCGACTACATTATACTCATTGTAAACCGATTTTCGTGTAATTGAATTCTGTGATTTGTTCCATAAGCAATAAACGTTTTACGACCAAAGTAAATTCTAATCCTTTTCTTAGTACAAAAACCATGTCCGAATGTGTTCATCTCCAAAGCAATTGGAAAACATCTCTAGAATGTGAAATTTCATTAAAAGTCTTAAATTGTTACAAAGTTACAGAATTATTTCCAAAAAGGCGGTTTGATAACTCGCCGTTTGGAAATAATTTTCAAACATGGAAATCCATACAAACAAATTGTTGGATCAACTACCAAATCATTAATAAGTAGTATTATTTTTATCTATTAAACGTAAAACTTTAACTGAATATTACAAAAATTATGAAATTTTATCTGCCTCTGAAAATTTTCTCTTTTTCCATCCATCACAGTGTACATCGATATTACTTCAGTTATCACAGATATTCGCAGGAAAATTGTTCAATTTAAAATTTATAGAATAAATAAATTTCAGAGTATAACTACAATTTTTAATACATTTTCTTTAAACGCACTTTAACTTATAAGGCTCCATAGCATTTTTAACAATGGGAAGATAATCTAGTAGATTACCTCAAAAACAGTCTGGCATTGGTTCCACTAATTTCTTACTCTATTTTTTGACCTTATTTTTTTAAGCTCTGTCAAAGTCATTAAACCTAAATATTTATTAAGATATAATTTTAAATTTAGCTATGTCCGCCTGTCTGTCCATCTGTCTGTTTGTCAGTCTATCTAACCCTCTGTTCTTGGCACGCTCACATCCGCAACAATTGACAGGGCTCAATGAAATTTTGTCTGAGTATTTATTATAGTCACAAAATTCTTTATTTAAAACCTGAAAAATCGGTTCAGTATGTTAATATGTAGATTATTACTATTTTATACTACTAAATCATCAAAATCGGTTCAGTAGAAAAACAGTTTTAGCCAAAAATATAGCTTATTTTATCAATAATTAATTTTTTTTGCTATAAGAAATAAATTCGTATATTGTATGCATTTCTGAGTGTACATATGAGTTTGTATGTGCGTATAATGTATGTGTTCGAAACATCATTTATTTATTTCTTAGACATTTGTGATGGACTCATAATCAAATACTTACTTATTTTAATATAACAATCAAAATTTTTGCAAAGACAAAACTATTCGACAAAGTTTTTCAATTAACTTAATAATAAATTTTAAAATGTATATGAAATATTCGTATTATTAAATTAAACGAAATAATTGTTAGAATTTATATTTTACAAAAACTGACAAGTTTAGAAAAAATGAAATAAAAACATTAGGAAGAAATTAACAAAAGAAACAAGTAAGAATGCTATATTCGGCTATGCCGAATCTTCAATACCCTCCACCACAAATTCGTGTGAAGTTAATACGTTAGGTTCCATAGATATACATACACTCACAAATATAGTATATAACATAGAAACACTTAATGAGTCATAAAATTAGTTATAATTTTGGCTATAACTTTTTTTCTACTGAACTGCCTTTTTTCTTCCAAATTTCATTGAGCTCCGTAAATTTTTGTGGATGTGAGCAGACAGAGAGATTGACGAAAATCAACTGAGATTTTTGATTTGATTCAAGAATATGTACATTATGAGGTCTAAAATAATTTAGTCTAAGCGTTTTTCGGAAAGAGGCGTTATAAGGGAGCTATATCAAAATATGGACCCATATCAATCCAATTTATAACACATATTTAAAATAGTTTAAAAAAATTCTGCCAAATTTCAAAAGAATTGGTTCAAATTTAAGAGTTTAATAAGCTATAAATCATATTCCGGGAAGGGTCCTTATATGGGAGCTATATAAAAATATGGTCCCATGTTAATAAAATTCATAGCATTCATTTAAAAAAGTTAGAAAATTTCAATAGAATTGGTTCAAGTTTAAGAGTTTTATAAGCTATAAATCATATTCCTGGAAGGGGCCTTATGTGGGAGCTATATTAAAATATGGATCCATGTTAATAAAATTTATAACATGTATTTAGAATAGTTAACAAATTATTTGTGCCAAATTCCAAAAGAATTAGTACTGATTTAAAAGTTTTATGAGCTATAAATCATATTTTGGGAAGGGGCCTTATATGGGAGCTATATCAAAATATGAACCCATGTTAATAAAATTCATAGCCTATATTTAAAATAGTTAGGAAATTAGTTGTGCCAAAATTCAATAGAATTGGTTCAAATTTAAAATTGTTATAAGCTATAAATCATATTCCTGGAAGGGGCCTTATGTGGGAGCGATATCAAAATAATAAATAAAATTTATAACATGTATTTAGAATAGTTAAAAAATTAATTGTGTCAAATTTCAACATAATTGGTTCAAATTTAAAATTGTTATAATATAATATAATTTATAGCTTATATATTCCGGGAAGGGTCCTTATATGGGAACTGGGTCAATTAATGATCCCAGAACAATATGACTTCATTGGACTTATTATTGTATCAAAATAAGTGTATGTGACAAATTTCTGAGAATTATCTTAAAAATTGCGGCCCATATGACACAAAGAGTTTGGTGTGTATCAAAATTTTGCATATTATAGCCAATAACTTTCTTCGAGTTAATCAAATTTTGATAATTTTTTCCAAGATGATGAAGCATGTACAATTCTATGCTAAAATTAATTTTCTTGCTTATAAACCAATATACCTGGTTTTAAATAGCAAACAGCTTAGGAGAATAACAAACGATGTGGCCAAGTTTAATTAAATTCAGGCAATTATTCTAGGCGTGAGAATGTTTCTAACAGACAGACGGACATAGCTAAATTGACTCAGTTTTTGATTTGATGCAATAATATATATACATTGTTGGGTCTGAGATGATTCCTTCTTGGCGTTACACACTGAATGACAAACTTAATATACCCTCACCTCTTGTGGTGGTGGAGGGTATAAAAATAGACAAAATCTCAGCAAAAATATTTTGAGGATTAAGAAGATTTGCTGGCATACTTTAAATTTAGTGACAAAAATGTATAGTGAATAGTTTCGTAAGTTCATGCTTCAATAATTTATGGAGATTCCGTTGAAGATTAATGAAGAATATTTTCCACATTTTTAATAACAATCCTTGCGGTTCCAGTTATTTGAGCTGGTTTGACGATTTGGAATGGTGTTATTGAAAGTAATGACCACTTAATCGTTGGCAGCCGATCTATATAAAAATTTTTCATTGGGGATTAACTGGCACATTATTTTCATTTTTACAAACTAAAATTTGGTATTTGTTTTTATTCACATACATTGAAATGTCAAACTTGCTCGTATACTCTTCTTTCGGGACCCTTTTAGAATCTCTTACTAGGCAGTAAAAAAATTATGAATATTATTATAAATTTAATTAGTATCACCATTTTGGTAATAGGAGCAAAAACAACAAAAATTATTTAACAATTTCCTCATTGAACTTGATTTGAATTTATTCTGTGTATTAAATTTAAAATTCCCATTACACGTTAGTGATTAAAATTTGCAGCTCTGAAATTTCGTTTGTTAAACTTAGTTTGGTTTAAATCAATATAATTATTTCATTAATAATCGAAGAATAAAAAATTTAATATTTCAGTCATTTTAAAATAACGTTCGTTTTCTAAGTCTTTTGTTTTTTAGATAATAATTAAAAATGAAAAAACATAATTTCAATTAAGGTTTCTCGGACATCATCTTAAAACATATTTTACGATAAGAAATTGGTTTCACAAAAACAACTGAAATAAGAAAATAAATATTCCATAGTGACTCATTAATTGTCAAAAGTTTGGAATATAAAAATGATTTTTTTTCTAAAAATCAACAACTTAAAAAAAGAAAAAAAATAAACAATCACCACAACAACAAAAACAAACCAAAAATATATATTTAGGCTTAAATTTAAACTTCGTCTAGTTGTCAAATTTTCCGGCAACTTATTTCAATCACTTTTGTTTTATGTATGAGTGCGGATGTGTGTGTGTGTGTACGATACGGTCTGTTATAACTTTTCAACACACATGTGCCATAAATTTTCAAACACTTAACTCGATTGCTATTTACAACATTTGCAACATATAACAAACCATACGCAGACTTACTAACATACATTCATTCATTCCCTCACTCACTCACATACTTGCAACATGTAGCAAACTACATACATAGAATTGGTATTAAAACCATTAGTGCGTGCCACATTCATACGGCAAACAATCAATTAATTTTCAATGTTGCCAACATTTTCTACGAAAAAACAAAGCAGAGAAAAAAATCAATTTACTATTAGTTGTTGCAACATTTACTTTGT
Source organism: Cochliomyia hominivorax (assembly GCA_004302925.2). NCBI lineage: Eukaryota > Metazoa > Arthropoda > Insecta > Diptera > Calliphoridae > Cochliomyia > Cochliomyia hominivorax. The sequence continues at coordinate 49,936,968 of PYHX02000158.1, forward strand.
TTTTGTTGTATTTTTCTAAACGTACAACGTATATCTATATACAAAAATAAATCTGTGTTTGTTTGCCCCTTTGTTTGGGACTTTAAGGCAGCAAAAATACTGGACCGATTTTACTAAAATTATCACAGCATAATCCCAATATTCCCGAAAGTAACATAGGTTATAAAAACATTCGATAGGACAAGAGGGAGGGGTATCTCCCTTACAAAGCTAATATAAATTATCGATTACCTAAAGATTTGCCAAAGCTCGAGTTCTCAAATTTTGTCCCAATCGATTTCTCAAGGACCAAGAGGAGTGGTATCCCCCATATCAAGGAAATATTAGTTATGGAATATCTAAAGAACTATAACAGCGAGAGTTATAAAATTTGGCATCAAATACTTACTTAAGGAACTCTTCTATTGAACAAAATGTAGAACGGATAGGATCGGGGGAGGGATAGCCCCATACAAAGCAAAAACAAATTATCGAATATCTAAAGAACTACAATAGCAAGAATTTTCAAATTTGGTTCCAATTACTTTCTCAAGGAAACAGTTTTACTGGACAAAATGTAGGATGAAAGGAAGTGGTAGCCCCCATTCAATGCAAAAACTAAAAAAATATTAGATCGGATAGGGCGACTTGTGGAATTTCTTTTGAGGTCTTGGACTGATTTGAAAAATTTGTGCAGCAAAGTGCACCGAGTAAAAGGTTGTATTGTATAAAATATTAAGTTACTTATTGGCGGCGGGTGTTGTCAATTTTAAAAGCAATTAAATGCTAAAAACAAAAAAGTTTTTTTCTTTTAATATTTTTTTTACTAATATTTTGCTTTAAGACAGTAACTAATGATAAATAAAATTAAATTTAATGAGCTGTTTTAAAAAGAGTGGCGCTTAAAATAAACTAGTTTATTTTCAATTTTTAACAACAAAAAATATTAATAGTTTTTCGTGTAGAAAAGAAAATCTCAACTGTTGTTTATGAACTTAAATTTTAAATAATTTTATGACTTTTCAAGTTTTTTTAAAGAAATTATTATTGACGTTTGGTAATATTTTTTATTTAATAATCAATTATTATGAATTGTATAATTTCTATTTAAAAAAAATTATCTCTGGGGAGTTTTTTTAATAAAAGTTCGTTGGTATTTTGTTTATATAATAATTCATTTTGCTTGAAGTTAGTAACAGGTTTAAATAAATTTAAGTACAATGTAAAGAAAATACAATATTAAAATTTTGCTTAGAATAATTTCTGAATGGTCCCTGTGGGCTTTGATTTTGTACCCTATGAAATCAGCATAGAATTATCTCCAAATGGATTCTTCTACTCTGTGGTTATAAAAGTTTTGGATAAATTGTTCTTAATATAGGTTAATAAACTATAAAGTTAGCTCTTATACCATCATTTTGCACATTTATACCCTTCAAAGTTATATTCAGAAGTAGGCTTTTGTTGGACCTATGAGAAATAATTTGGCATAATTAATAATTAACCCGTGGCCTCAGGAAGTAATTCTGAATCAAACGGTGAACTTAAAGTGGGTGTATCATCATAACATATTTCCAAACAACTAAGAATACTATATTCAGCTATGTCAAATGTTTAATGATATCTACTACAAATTGATGTAAAGTAAATACATATTATTTCATACATATAGACATACATACGTATTCGTACATACTTATTGGTTCATAAAATTTTGAATAATTTTTGACTACAAATTTTTTCTAATGAACCGATTTTGCTGATTTTTTCTATAGTAATGAGGTACATTTTATTATTATATAACTTTATTCTAATGTGTAGATTTATGATTAATAATTTACTAAAGTTATACCCTTGAATTTAGAGTTTATATAAGATTTTACTCTATTTATAGTTCAATATACTAACCGATTTTGCTTGTTTTAATGAGGAAACTTTCAGGACAATATAAATACTTAGATCAAATTTCATTGAGTTCCGTCAATAATTGTAGATGTAGACAGAAGGACAGACAGATATTGTTAAAATACTCAGGCTATGATTTGATGCAAAACTATATAATTATGCACAGAAATTATACACAGAAAGATAAAGTTATTAAATCCTATTAACCACTTGTAATGGTGGAGGGTATAAAAGTTGTAAATCCCTAAGAGGGAATTTTTATCGCCATAATAAATTTCGTATATGTGTGATTGACTTATTTCACTGTTAATCCAATTTTCTTAAATAATTACAAATAATAACATAAGTTAAATTTCAACTTTTAAAATTGCGATTTGTGGAGTTTTAGACAGATGGCCAGAAAGAAGAACTGATTTTGGGACTCATGAAGAGAATCAGACTCATCATAATTTTTTCTTTGTTCTGCTATTATCTTGGAAAATGCATTATACTCCAATAGCCTTTATAGAGTAGGATAAAAGATCATTGGTGCAGATAAAAAACACGCTCTTAACATGTTCGTTGTAACTCTCTGCTTCAAATTTTTTCATTGTGAAATAAAATGTAATTTCCAAACTGCTAGTCCGATTAGATTTAAGATACAATAAAGTATTATAACTTCTTCAAGATCACACAGTGTGCCCAAAACAATATTTTTTGGTATATCTTAATGCTAAAGCTTCACGTGTTTAGAGCTGATAGAGATTTTCCACAAGCTCAAATTTGGTCAATTAAAAAAAAAAAATAATTTTTTCGTTAAATTCTCAAACCGCAAAACTAGAATAATACTTAAATTATCTATAGTATATAACTACATATGTAAGGTAAATAACTAAAAAGTATTTTCCACCGTAATGCTCTTATAGTGACTAGACGATCATTTCAAATAAATATCGTTGATTATAAAATTTGAATCTTGTTTTTAATAAAAATGGCAAAATTCTAAATTTTAAGTTTGTAATACTTTTTTGGCATAAAATGGCGTTTGACTTACATTTAATGATCACCGACTAAATCCTTGACAATATATGCGCTTGTACTTCTACAAATCAACTCAAAAATACTTCAGCTAAAAATTTACAGAATTATTAAAAATGGAAATCGATTTGAACTTAATGTGGTTGAACAAAAAGTAAAATATAATTAAGCTAAATATCTTTTAAATTATAAGTAATGACTTATCCACATGTGAAATCATTTAAATCGGTAAAAATTTAAGGTATCTGGATCGTTTAAAAAATCATAAAATTATGTTCTACGAAGGTCGTTTATAGAATGACCTTCGTAGGTTTTCAACCTTAACCGAGTATTATTTTCCTACCAGTAAAAAGTTCGATAGATATCAGTCTATAACATTTTCTAACTGAATCGATATTGCCGAATACATCAATAATAAATTTCATCAGAATTGGTTCATTGTTCGCAAATGTTTTTAACACACTTTACGGGGTCTTAGATGAGTCATCCTTGATGTCACAAACGCCAAGAATGACCACTTTTGATGGTGAACTATAATTATAAAAATTTAATTCTTAAAAAAAATTAAACTCATATGAAAAATCAAAATATGAAGATAAATTTCTACAAATTATTAAATTATTCTTATGATCAGATTTTCCAATTTTAAGTTATAAAAAATTTTAAAACTTAAAAAAAATTTTTGAGTTTATTATTGTTATTTTTTTTAATTTCAAAAAAAAAAAATTAAAATTATTCAAAGATTTATTTTATTTTCATAATCATTATCAAAATCCGAATTAAGAATAATTCCACAACATGTCGATGACTCATTTATCTTTAACACACATCATATATATCGTTTTTATTCAAATTTTCAACATATAATAAATTTGTTTACAATTTTGGCAACTAAAAATTTAACTTAATTCATTTAAGTTTAACAAATAAACCACAAATTGTAGATAAACGTTAAGAAAACGTAAATGAATACAAATAAATAAATAAAACAACCTGATTTACGAAAAATGAAAATAATAAAAAACAACAACAAAACAAGCAACAACATGCAATACAATACATAAGAAAAAATTCTCAAGTGAATGTTTTAGTAAAACTTTACAGATGAAAAGAAAAAAAAAAACACGCAAATTAACTTAAACTTTAGACAACTAAGAAGCAAAAAATATTGAAACGAACAAATAATAACAACAACAGCAAATCGAGAAAAAACCTTTTGTAACAACCTTTGGGGGCCAACAAAAACTAAAGCAAAAACATTGAACAAAAAGCGCCAGAAGCCAAGACACTAAAATAACACACCACCAAAAATGCTTAAAACTTATGAGGGGACAGAAGTTTAAAGGATTAATTATAAATTGGACAAGATAATGGTAATTTGGATTAAGGGAGATAATTGACAAAATGATATCAGAGGGTGTATCGAAATTTTTTATGTTGTTTGTATACGATTTCGTCATCGTATATGACCATGTATGTCATGATTGCAAATTTAGAAAAGATCTTCTTCGTAATTTTAAG